>PRKT01000001.1:3314947-3479616 GCA_003671525.1 Saccostrea glomerata | reverse complement strand
GGTTTGTCAAATAATTCTGTACAAATGTATACAGTATGTCAAATTAAGTTAATTTAAGCATTCATTAATTTTGCTAAAACATACATTGAATAGATATGTAAAAAAAAAATAGATCTAAGTAATATGAATATATACATGCATGTTCACGTGGATTAACATTTTAAATAAAAATATGTCAATTCAAACCAGTGCGTCTTATTAACAGGCAATGGGTATTTCCATGTGTAAAAATAAAGACCGTCCTCCTAAGACTCTTAGTCGTCAGTCTGAACGCTCGGATCCAAAATACGGAGTCCTACTGGCAATTAATCGCAGGAAAGAACCCTCTCCTGGTGCGTCGAACCAAGCCACCCAAAATAAAGAAAAAGTCAAGATATCCATCGCTAGTCTGTACGAAAAAAGATACACACCGGCATTCAGCGGAATGACTTCAGCATACAGTGGTAATTTTT
This sequence comes from Saccostrea glomerata, assembly GCA_003671525.1. Lineage (NCBI taxonomy): Eukaryota > Metazoa > Mollusca > Bivalvia > Ostreida > Ostreidae > Saccostrea > Saccostrea glomerata. The sequence continues at coordinate 3,479,164 of PRKT01000001.1, read as the reverse complement.
GATATTTTTTGTGTATAAGCCTCCCAACCCCACCCACCTTCTTCCTTGAAATGAAAATCTTTGTTTTGACCACTTTTATTTCTGATATGTAAATATTATGTTGCCGAAATACATTGATCATTGTGTAGAAATTATCAAAACCCTCAGAATATTCTCTCTAACTTACACAAATTTGTTATTATGGGAGTCACGTTAATTTGTCTTTTGGGAAGAGAAGGGGGCAGCAGCCAGAAACCAAAAAATATCAACTTAAAAAAATTAACAAGCAAAAAAAAAAAAAGGAAAATAAAAGAAAAAAGAGGAAAATTGTTCAAACTCGAAAAAAACCTAATTTGACACTAAACTGCAACAAGAAGTGTTGGGCTGGGTAGGGGCAATCTTTCAATGAACATTTTCTTTCCTAAAAACATGTTTAGAAAAAAAGGGCAGCCCCCCCTATTACTTCATACCTGGGTATCTTTATAAATGCACTTTTTTTTTTTTACAAGATTTGCTAAAACAGAAACCACCCCCGAGAGCGCCAAGAAAAATTGATGTTGACTTCGTCTTCAAAGTAAGAGAAGATGCCTTAAACATAAATCCATTTGCTGAGGTTGACGATTCATCGCGCGTCAAGGAGCGCAGGATCAGTATCATGGATAACGATCCCGATTTGTTGAATATCTTCCGGATTTTCCGAAAAGGAAAGCGCACTGGAAAGGGTTGAACTGTTTGGATTGAAAATCAAATTCATTGAAGACGGATTTTAGTGCCTATTCCTACTAAGTTTTGTTGGTCTTGGAAGATAATAAATACACAAACATTATTCATGTTCCATTCTTTTTAATTTGCATTACATAAATTGCACATTTTACACATTTACTATGACAAGATTTTTTTATATTATTCCTCACCAAAAAACCCTTGAAAAAAATTGCGACTTTTTTCAAGAATTTGTAACTAGGAAACATTTCATAAAACGTTATTATCAAATGCAGAAAAGTTAAAAAAAATATGTGTGAATTATAAGTAGTTAACCATTGATCGTATTCAATTGATATTGTGTGTCACAAAACTGAAAAAATGCATGAAAGTCGGGAAGTGGAAAATGAAAAATAACTCCTAAATGGCCATTTATGAAAAAGACCAAGAGTCGGACTGAGCCTCGTTTGAATATAAGCTAAGACATCAATGGTTTGTAGAAATACATTATATTTTTTGAAAGAACGATGGCTCGTTTATATCATAAATATATAAAACTTGTAGCAAAGTATAACCCAGACTCCCTGTTCACGGACACACAGATGCAGTTAGAAGGCGACACAACTGATGAAAGGTCTTCTTGTCTTCTATACTGACAGGGTAAGTCGGGGAAACTTAAACTGCAATCAGGAAGTTAAAATCGACAACACAATGACATCATGTGAACTAAAAAAGTGACAAGGTTAAGACCAAGGTCAAACAGCGGTCATAGGGTTTACTACAGAATTTTTTTTAAAATCCGTTCCTATATATCACAAATTCTTTATTTTAAAAATGAAATCGAATCATTTAATTTCATAGGCGTCGGAACTCGGATCCTTCTTACGAATAAAACCAAGTGTACAAGGAATCCTAAAGAGCACGTCATTTCCAATTTGCTTGACGAATGTGATTTCTGTACAAACACTTGTAGCAAGATAAAACAGAGTATTACATTCTGTCATTTGATACAGTTACAGAAAAAAAACATTTGATAAGTTCATATTTTAGAAGTTTCTCTAAAGAAAGAATTCTAAAACATGTGCGCTGTGTAATGATATGTCAACAATTACAGACAACTAATCATTGTGCAGTGATTGGTTATTATCATGTTAAAACAGCATAAAATATGTTGGCCTTCGGGTAAAAGATAAGTATACGAGAATGTAGTAATTCACAGATCAGTACATAGATATGGGTATTCCATAGATATAACACTGCTGAGAATGAACCACCTGGATAGTACAGGCAAATTGCGACTTATAAGTGGTAGCGTGGCCGAGCGGTCTAAGGCGCTGGTTTAAGGCACCAGTCTTTTCGGAGGCGTGGGTTCGAATCCCACCGCTGCCATATATTTTTCTTGAAAGACCGAACAATATTCTATAGAACATTTTCAACATAATACTGCCTATTTTAGTTGAATCCGATTCGTCGAGAAACTGTTATTTCATTAAGAAACTGTATTTTCATGCCTTTCAATGTAGCAACAGTTTAATCCGATTTCATTATAACTTGTGTGTCAATTATGGCACGCCAAATTCACAAAAATGAGCTAAACATAGTTTCACAGTCGATAAACTAGGTTTATCAGTTGTAAACTATAGTTTACGGACTGTAAAGTATAGTTAACAACGGTAATCTATATTTTACATCTGTAAACCATAGTTAACGCGATAATCTATATATCAGTAACACTGAAAACAACCATTTGCGATTGCAAAACATAGATTATCTGATAAATACAAGTTTCACGATTTGTAAACTATGGTGTACAACTCTTAACTATAATTAACAATCTTATGAATATAGTCACGATTCGTGAAACTATGATATAACAACTCTTAACTATGGTTCACGATTGTAAATTATAGTTTTCAGATTTGAATCTATGTTTATCAACAAAATCTATTGTTAACGTTTCATTACAGACAGATAAACTTAGATTAGCATTCATAAACTATAGTTCACAACGGTTAAGTATAGTTTTACAGATTAAAACTATAGTAAACCAACTGTTAACTATAGTTCACGGTTTGTAAACTATAGTTTACAGTTGATAAACCTAGTTTATCAACTATGAAAATATGTTTAGCTCATTTTTGTGAATTTGGCGTGCCATACTTGACACACAAGTAGTCTGAACTAAAATACTGTATACTGTAGGAGGGTTGATCAAGAAGTTTGCGAACTAATTGAGTAACCTCCATAAAAGAAAAGAAATATAGGGTCAGTGTTAAAATATTTTTTAAGTTACCGGTAGTCCTCTCCAACGCACATCTGTAGCCGTTCTGTCCATGTGCGCATCACGTGATTTAGGCGGTCACGTGACATACTCTTTAGCGTTCCGTCACAGAAGATAAAAGATTTTTCCGACTCTTATATTTCTTACCATGCAAGTTTGTTTTTTTAAAATAACAAAACAGTCAATTATGTCAGAAATGGCTAAATCTCGGCAATAGTACGGGAGTATAAGGATATCCTTTTTCAGGAAGTCCTCTGTCTTGGGGGGCGTCGTATATTCAATGTGAATAAAGTATGGACGCCTTCTTTTTATCATATCTGATATGCTTAAAGTCTAAAGTTAACGATATTTTAGAAGTTTAATAATTATATCATTGTTGAAATATTCATTTTTTTTAACTATAAGTTGACGATCTTTTATTTTAATTCTATTTTTATTTTAGGACACATCTCTTCCAGAGCTTGCTTTTGCTGGGCAACAGAACAAACATCATTTCTAAATTTCTCCCTTCCTTCACTAAAACAATCAATCCAATTAATGACATAACTTCTGGCAAATCTTTTGTCCACAGGCACTTGGGGGGCTGCCCCCTTTTCATTGTTTCTTTTTAAATCTGGCGTTGGCACACCCCCCCCCCCCCCTTTTCATTGTTTCTTTTTAAATCTGGCGTTGGCACACCTTTTTTTTCCCTTTTTAGTAGTCTAATATGCACTACTTGGTATCGACAATGTAACCCTTTTGTCTCTATAAGCCGTTTTTAGAAATATCGTTTTCGACTGAGTCTATTATATGGAACGCCGGGACTGTCTTATATGAGGATTAACCATTATATGCAGTCCCGGTGTACCATACTCTCCCATTCTGGATAGAGCTATATGAACTCCGGACCGTAGCTTGAAACGATGACAGTACATAGATGTGCTCTATTATAAGTCGCTGTACAGTACAAGCATACGCACTATTAAAACATGTTCAGAAGAAGATATAATTATATGAAATGTTATTCAATTGGAATAAAAATCAGTTTTTGAAAATATCCTTTGAAAAAATAGGCATTTAAAATGATTAGAATTTCTGATTTATGTATTAAAGTTTAAATTTAAAAAAAAATTGTCAATGTATTTGACTGTATAATAATTAAAACTAAACAAATTGAAAAGAACTAAAATTTTAATTTAATTTACCCTATGGATGTGACATGCATCTTTGCAGCGGAAACACAATGCTGCTAGCAGTAATGAAAGTAAAGAATCTTGTGTGAGATGCCTAAGTTGATCTCACATCTTAGTTTTTCTTTTATGCATACTCTGTGGTTGATTTTGTGGTACTCCAAAATATAAGTAAAGAAAGATAACTCTGCTTGTATAAATTGGTTAAAGAACTGCGAACGATAGTATTGTTCTCCCGCCTACCTCCAAAAGTTAATAAATTCGATGAATTTAGAATTTCTCTTACAGATAATTATATGGATTTTCATAAAACATAACTTTTTTGGGAAAACAAAGAGAGATAACTCTAAAAATTTGGTAAAATTTGTGTTTGTTTTTTCACTATAGAAATCAACGGAAAACGGAAAATATTTTTAAAACATCTCCCCTCCTCCGCCCCCCGTGACACAAACATTCCTTTTTACAGGCAATATTGACTGTTATTTCACAAATTCATACCAAAGCTTTGGGGGGGGGGGGGGGGGGGGGGGGGGGGGACATAGGTTTATTGACAAAACCCCCCCAACAAAAACGCTTATTTTCCACCAATTTCAATGCGATTTACAACTGAAACATTATATTTTATTAATATATTTATGTTTTATTTATTTGCCAAAAACATAAGAAAAAATATAAGGATCATTTAATCACATCCAAGACTATTTCAAAATATGGTAATGCTTGAAAGTCCGATTTAATGGAATATATCGTCTACCCCCTTTTTTCAAGAGTTGAAGTTAGGGATAATTTACTATTTAGCGATGGTGTCATGACAATTCATCAATTTCTATTGAACTATTCTTTGTATTAAACAAAGAATTTATGGCCAAATTGCCATTTATATTGAATTAAATGGTTGCAAAAAGTAGTCGGGCATCGAGTTAGATTGCGTATTTCTCTTTGTGGTACCCCAAAAAGAAAGACAACTCTACTTGTATAAATGGATTTTAAGAACAGGCCGAGTTCGGCTCGGTATTTTCTGGAATGCGGGAAAGACAATTGCAACCGTTTTCATTGCTTTTACAAAAAAAAAAAATACAAAGAGTAGATATCCATCCTTATTCGAAGAAACGAATAAAAAAAGCTATTGTTAATACGTCGTCCCTATAAGTTGAAGTTCACAATAAGTGTTTCTTCTACTCATTTATACGACTTATTTGAGTAACTTCTGCTTCATATGAATGTAAAAAAGCTCTGCTTACAACTTGGCGCAAATTTTACCTATGGGGATTCTGACAGATTGACCAATGATTGATTTAAAAAAAAAAAAACGTCACAGATCTTATCAATCAGAGGCTCAAGCATTTTTAAAGGTACTCCGATCCCCAGGTTCTGAAAATCAAGCATTGACTAATTGAAATGTGTAAATTTTCAAAGTAAGGTGTTTTTACCCACAATAATTCTTCAAACTTCATCTTTTAAGTAAATCATATTATATAGAGAAAATTAGTGAATCTCGAATATATTTTCAGGAATTGCGAATAAAAGCACCTGCTACGCATTTTCCAATTCTTTGATCAATTAACACATTTTAAAAATAAAAATCATAGGTATCCAGGCTTTTGAAGAAAACAATTTTATACATATAATATACTTTAATTTCTTTTATTTACTTCGATCATTTTACAATGCAAAGTCTAAAAAGATTCCCCTTTCATTGCAAAGCTCCATAAATCCCTTCTAATTTCATGTCATGTTAATAAACATTGTTATCTATAACATCAATTTCTTGAAATATGTAATTTTAAAATGCTTTTGATAGGTAAAAAGTTCGACTTTTAATTAGACCGTTCTGAGAACTTCAAAAACCTTGAAGCACAAAGAGAGATATATAATGAAATTTGTTGCATGAAAAGATTTAATTTTCAAGCTTCATTTTAGACATTTTGAATTAAATTATAAATTAAAGAGTTGTCCTTCCTGGCTGAGGATCGGAGTCCCTTAAAGGTACTTGAACACAGATTTGCAGTTAATATTTTCTGTATAATATCACGAATTATATATTTTAATAGCATTTCACACAAAAATTAATTAAAAATCTTATTTCATTTAAAAGTTTTTAAAACTTTAAATTTTTTGGCGGGTTTGATTGAAACATCCTTGCATTTTTACAAATTTAACTTTATTCTTAATTCTTAGGAAAAGTGGCAATCTTGTTGTGTATTAATGAGAAATAAAACTTAAATACAGAAAAATAATTTTATTCAGAGTAGAAATGTTTGAAAGCAAAATTCCTTCACAAGTATCGTCATTCCGTTGTGTACAGAGTTTAGCAAATCGAGCACACTTGTATTATGTTGAGCCCTGTTATTATTTGATGTTTACGATTCAACGGGTGCGTTTAATCGCCAAAGTCTGCTCACCACAACTGCACGGACTGACAATATATTGTGTTTTTGTTTTGCTCTCGAACATGTCTACTCTGAATTTTCTTGATTATAGTATTAATATTTTTCATTCATACACAACAAGATTGTCACTTTTCCAAAGGATGATGTATAAAGTTAAAATTTGTGAAAGTGCGTGGATGTGTCAATCAAACCCGCCAAAAAAATTAAAATTTTAATACCTTTTAAATGAAATAAGATTTTTAATTAATTTGTGTGTGAAATGCTATTAAAACATATAAGTCGTAATATTATAGAGAAAATATTAACTTCAAATCTGTGTCCAAGTACCTTTAACATCAACTTCAGAGTACTTGTTTGTACAATCAAATTATCTAAACAAATGATTTCTTTTTGTATTTTGTGAAGCATAGTTTATTTTCAAAAATAAAGTTTGGAAGAAAAGTTTCGTGTTAGAGTAAATTTAGAACCCTTATTGCAACTCTATGTAGAACACCATTCATTATGTTCAATGGGAAAATGATAAGATAACAGTGATCGGTCTAATAAAATTTACAAACGATACAAATCTATGAACAATACATAAACGAGGACCCCGGAAATTCCCGAGTTGGGCTTAGGTGTCTAGGAGGAGTAATCATCCCCTGCCGACCGGTCACACTCGCCGTGTATTGATCGAGTAGACCGAACATCCCGAAGTCAAATTAAGTTTCCAAAAAAGCTTAACAAATGGTCTTAAAAAAGTCAGCCAAAATAAGACCTGTTCTTTGCTAATAAAGTCATTATTATAACTGCCATAGAATTTTTGAAATGCTGACTTCAAACGAGGTTATTCATATCCCTCGAACATCAACTGATACTGTAGAAGCCTGAATCTGTTAAAAAATTGATCGTTCTCAGAGCTTAAGTATCCATTAAGTTGTCAGAAGTTGTCACACCATATGCAGGTGATAATGATATTATTCCTATCTTATTTCAAAATTTAATTCGGCTACTTCATGAAATGAAAGAATTCTTGGAACCAGGTCTAGATTTTCGGTTTTCGACGCCGAATGAAAATCTTACTGTATATTTTCAGGAGATAGTTAACCATGAAATATATGGAGATAACGAACTGTATTCAAGATCAAAAGTCCATAAATCAATACAAATTAGGAGCAGACCAAACACAGACTTCCAAAACATCATAGGTGGGATCAGGTGCCAGGGAGGAGTGAGCCTCCCCTGCCGACCGATTACACTCATCGTGTGCTCCTTGTCATGATCGGGAAATAACGGGAAAATCCATTGTGTATAAATAATGGACTAACAATTAGTATGAAAAACGCCAGTCAGCATTTGACTCAATGATAAATTGTATTTGCTGACAAGGTCATTGTGTCGATCATAGAACTAACGAAATGATGACTTGAAACAAGACTGCTGAAATTCTTGTTTTATCAACTTGTTTGTCAATAATTTACCTCGTTTTAGAAATTTTTCATACGAAGAGCATGCTCTTGCGTATCAAATCAACTAAGATATATAAACTCCGTTTGCAGGTGATGAAAGTATATTGACGCAAATGTAAGGAAAGTTAAAGATTGAAAAGTAAAAATCATTACGTTTATCATAGAGCTTGTTTGTTAAATTACCATTAACATCTTTTTCAAGTAAAATATCCAAATATGAAACAGATGTGTCTGAATCTGTGGTATTTTTTATCTCAAGCTCACCAGGATATATCGTATCGACGTAAGAATGGAAATTACAATTGTTAAATGACAATGCGTCGTCGATGTATCTAAATGTCGAGTTGAAAGCCACAGCAAGTGTTTTCTTCTTTTCACACGTAAGATTTTGCGCAAATTCTGCTTCATATGATTACAAACATAGGTCTGCTAATAACGGAGCGCAATGGGTACGCATGGGTTTCCAATAGATTGTTGGATGAAAACAACATAGATATTGTCAATCAGAAACTCAAGCATCTCTTCGATGTCAACTTTAGTGTATTTGTGTGTACAATCAAATTGTTTTTTTAACAAAATAATTTTGCAAATGAGCAATTATCTTGTGATTTCAAATTGTCCAAAAGTTCCTTGGAAGTTTTTAATAAAAGTATCCACATCTGAATTACACCACTTTTTGAATATATTAGTTCAAAGTATTCTTGACGTTTTTCCTTCATTACTGTTAATATCTCAGTGAGTAGTAAAGTAAGAGGCTTCGTAGAACATTTTGAACCTGCTATGTATCTTTGTTTGTAAGGATTCTAATGAAGTTTCAGAATCCACTATATATATGATAATTCAAGTATATATGGTAGTTTGAAGAATTAATTTCTTACAAAGGGAACTATGAGTATGAGTTTGATTACCACTTATAGAATTAAATCTAAGTTCTTCTAAAATACAATTTATATAATGAACGAAGACAATGCATGATATTAAAAGGATTTCTGTAAAAAAAAATCCAAGAATGTCCAAAGAGCGAAACATGTACAGGACAGGCAATATGTAATTTATAAGAAGTTACGTTTGACATTTTGCAATTTTCTCGGAATGTTTTCATAGCCGCACATTTTAAGGAAAGTTCGGATATGTTGTTTTTATTCTGCACATCTGTTCGTCTGTTACAGTATTTTCACCTTTAGCTAGCGTGCATTTTCCCTACATTTTAAGCAGTAGTTGTGCAAATTAATTTGTCATCTTTTGACATCTGATAGACAGTACGTTTTAACTGTGTTACGAAGTTTCAAAATTTTAATACTCACTGAATTGAAGATGAAAGATTTTCTTTATATTTTCCCCAAACTATTCTGGTATTTTAAGCAATGGTCAATTCCTCTGTTTGGAATATGATACGATGTATCCTGCAGATGTGCATAATGTTTAATAATTTTTATTTCATCCCTAAGACCAATTGTATAGATTTAAAAAAGACAATTTTCGATGTAAAATCTTGTTTTTAGAAGTCTTTTTACAGTTTAAGATCCCACTTCTGATGTTTTGGAGGTCCGTGTTTCCTCTGCTTCTGTTTTGCATTGTTTCATGGACTTTTGATCTGGAATACTGTTCGTCATCTCCATATATTTCATCCATATATATCTTCTTTTGGAATATTGTGTTGTCTTGTAGATGTGCAATTAATACTACTAAGATTTTGGAATTTTCATGTCATCGTGGGAGTCAATTTGGTCAACGACTTTCCCCCCACAGAAATCTGGCTTTCAGTACTCCTCTTACATTTACGGAGAAGTTAAAAATCTTTAGAAATATGAATAATCGAATCCCGTAGATGTGCAATAATGTTTCGGTATTTTTCTTTACTTCTTCGAAACGAATAACAGACCCAAAAAAGTTGTTTTTAGCTCACCTGAGCCGAAGGCTCAAGTGAGCTTTTCTGATCACATTTTGTCCGTCGTCCGTCCGTCTGTCTAGCTGTCCGTCTGTAAACTTTTCACATTTTCGACTTCTTCTCAAGAACCACTGGGCCAAAAAAGCTGAAACATATGTGCCCATGGAAGGATCATGGGGTAGTGTAGATTTCAAAATGTCTAAATTATGATCAGTGGGGTAGGGTGGGGATGCATTATGTATAACAATCGGGAAATCTGGTAAAGAACAGAATGGTCAAAGCTTCTCAGGTGAGCGATGTGGCCCATGGGCCTCTTGTTTCTAATTTAATAAAAACATCTTCCTGAATTCTTATTTATACACAGTAGTCTTCTTTTGGAATTTCTGTACATGTTCTGTAAATGTGGAATAAGGTTTTAGAATTTTTATATTCACAGAGGGTACCAGATCGGGACCGAGAAATACATTATCCTTATACATTGTATGATGTATTTTTACATTTTATGTAATAGCCAAATCAACTTAAGGAAAACAATTTATGGTGTTCGAAAGATATGAAATATGTTTGTGGGATTTTCACCTCTATTAAAGAAGGTACGATCCTGAGATTTTGAGCAGTTTTTATTCTGGACCATTTTTTCTATAATTTTTAAAACTTAAAAGATATCAGCATCCAACCTCGTTAAGATGCAATTTGGTGACCATTGACCAAATATTACTTTACCACCATACCTTTTTCAAAACCAAATTGGAAATAAATTAAAAAGCAACTCTTACAGAGTTATCTGCCATATAAAATGTCTTTCAAACGCTTGATAACTAAAAGAAGTACAATAATTTATAATATTTACAGGTCCAATGCATGTAATATATACAATCGATCACAATAAAAATCACAACAATAAGGTATTAAATAATCAAAGAAATGTGCAATGCAAATGACATAAATAAAAAATGAATTTGTTTGTTGAAAATCTTCATGTACAATATGTCTATATATTGCGTATCAAGAGCCGACGGATGCGGAAATGCTGTTTTGTTTTCCTGTCGTTGTACATATTTAAAAAATACCACAAGAGTTTTCACTTCATCTTTAATAAATACAGTTCCTCTATGAACGATTTTAATCCCCAGCTCTCTTGCCATTTCCCGAAGGCATCTCTCTCGTCTATTTTCTTTATATCTGTTTGGGATCCTGACAGAACAAAAACACAGTTCATAATTATAAATAAAATACTATATATATATAAATGAGGAGAATCGTAAAGAAAGTAAAAGTACCTATTCCACTGCTTCAAGATCCAAGTTTGAACTCAAACAAAAAATTCTTACCAAAAGCTTTTTTCAGATCATCTTCATTACAATCAAACGGAGGTCCTGGAAAATAAACAATCCGTTAATGAATGGTTTTACATACATATTTCATTAAAAACCCAAAAATTTAACATACCTCCAAATATTGTATTATCGACCAGAAAGGAGTCCAGTAAGTACACTGTGTCGCGGTGCATCATGGGTGTGATAATGTTGCTATACCTATGTTTAGAAAAATGATACATTTTAAACAGAAATTTATTACCACGAATAACAGTCCAAAGGAATTAACAGACCGTTAGAAGTAAAGATCAGTAGAGCGATCGTTGATCTTACTGTTTTCTTTGACTGACTGGAATAGCCACGAAGCTCCCTCTGTCCCAAATGCAATCAAACTGACCCGTAATTTTACTGCAAATTATTGTTTGAATTCATCAGAATATTTCATATCTATTAAAGATTTTTTTTATGGAATAAGAGGTAAAAGCTTATCAACATAACGAGTATTCATAATTATAATAATCATACATGTATATGTACAAAGAAAATAAATCATTATATGACATATATAACAATATTATATGCATTAATGAATCCCTTTAAAGCGTAATGTGCATTATGTTAACATTGTATGATTAAATATGTGAAATTGAACTTATATTACCTGGAAATTTTGAAGAAATCGCAACAGTATATGGATATTTTTCTGTTATCTGTGGCCTGAAAATTAAAAAAAAATAGATTCATTATGTTTGATAAATCATTTTTCCATTTATTTTCCCCAAAAAATGTTTTTGATTCCTGGACTTCATAAGAAACCTTACAAACAAAAATACATAGCGGATTCCAGTAAATGTTCAACCAAGCCTCTTTCTTTACTCCTCACAAAGACATTAACAGTAGTGAAGGAGAAACTTCAAGGGTACTGTGCAACAATATATTCAAGAAGTGGTGAAAATCAAACGTGGATACTTAAAAATTCCAAGGAACTTTTGGACAATTTGAAATCAAAAGATTTTACCAAAACCAACAACTTAAAACTTATGACTTTTCAACTTAATACACAACCATTCCTACCGATAAATTTAAGTCCAGACTTTTCGATAACATTGACAGCTGCTTTTTCAATAAAAATGGAACTCGTAAATTTACTCACCTCATTATTAGTAATTTTCAAAATTATTTTGTTAAAAAGCATTCTGATTGTACACACAAGTACTCTGAAGTCGACATAAAAAAGATGCTTCAGTTTCTGATTGAAAATATCTATGTTGTTTTTGGAGACTAGATCTTCCAACAATCTATTGGAATTCCAATGGGTACCAATCGCGTCCCGTTATTAGCAGACCTATGAAGCAGAATTTGCGAAAAATCTTATGAATGAAAAGAAGAAAACACTTACTGTGGCCTTCAACTCGACATCTAGATATATCGACGACTTACTGTCAATTAACAATGATAATTTCCATTCTTATGTCGATACGATATATCCTGGTGAGCTTGAGATAAAAAATACCACAGAGTCTGACACATCTGTTTCATATTTATATATTTTACTTGAAAAAGACGCTAATGGTAATCTAACATCCAAGCTCTATGATAACCGTGATGACTTTAACTTCTCTATCGTCAACTTCCCTAACTTGAGTTATGCAGAAATATACCTTCAACACCTGCATACGGAGTTTACATATCTCAGTTGATTAGATACGCAAGAGCATGCTCTATGTATGAATAATTTCTACAACGAGGTAAATTATTGACAAACAATTTGATGAATCAAGAATTTCAGCAGTCTCGTTTAAAGTCATCATTTCGAAAGTTCTATGGTCGATACAATGACCTTATCAGCAAATACAATTTATCAGTGAGTCAAATGCTGACTGGAGTTTTTCATACTAATTGTTAGTCCCATTATCTAACAATAAATTGACAGCGGATTTTTGCGTTATTTCATGACAAGGAGCACGCGACGGCTGTGACCGGTCGACAGGAGATGGTCACTCCTCCATGGCACCTGATCCCACCTCTGATGTTTTGGAGGTTCGTGTTTGCTCTGCTCCTATTTTGTATTGTTTTATGGACTTTTTATCTGGATTACTGTTCATTTATCTCCATATGGTTCATTTAATTTTTTTAATGAAAATTTTGTTGAATGAAATTATTTAATTAACAAAATTGTTTGAATTCTGTATGTTGAAAATGTATGAACATTAAGATGCATATTCCCTTTCAGGTATGCAGGTATAAAATATTCTTTTCTATTTCCCATTGCAATTGAAACCTTGATTTAAAATATATTTATATAAGATTCAAACGGGAAAAAATATCTATAGAGTAAGTGATAGGAAAAATTGCATTTAAAGAAAATTAATATCCTTTTAAAATATATAACTGCAATAAATCTATTTAAATCTTTTTTCTAATGTCAGCTGTCGGTAAAATATGACAACGGACATCGCACAGAATGTCTGTTTAAGTTTTAAAGGTTAGAAATAATATTAAGGAAGATGATAAATGAGGAATTTCGGAAAAATCGAAATTCGATCAACTCCTCCTTTCTTTCTGTAAATAAGAATTGAAGTACGTAGATATCTAACATTGGAAGAATATTGACATTTATAATTCATCATGTAACCCAATGTTCACGATCTCCCCCGCCTCTATCAGACATTTACGTAGAAACACTTCGTAACGGTGATAAAGCAAAAACACACAGAGAGAAAAAGTATGTCAGGGTTCTAAGAAACAAAAATTTGGAAAGAAATATATATACAGACATTTACAGTGCTTTATGTGATATCACAATGAATGCAAAAGTCTAAAAGTACAAATTGGTTCCAAAACTTCACTTTGAATTTTGTATTTACTAGTAAATATAATCAAGTGAAGATGAGTCGCGTCCCACCACAGGGATGAGGAAACCAGAGATATTCCTAACATATATTTTGATTTCAACAATGTCGTCTTTTTGAAAGAGGAACGAACAATTTCAGCTATGGGGTATAGAAAATTCATGGGTTTTGTCTAATATTTACTTAAAATATCTACTCCATCTCAATAGATACTAAAGTAATGAATAAATAATAACATTAATGTTTAATGCGTGCCTCTTCAATATTGACTCAGGATTTTCAAATGGGAAAACTACTCAATAGTAGGTCTCCTACAGTGACCTTTCTGAACTTCTCAACAGCCAATAAAGCAGAACAGCCCCCTGTGAACATCTTTAATATATTGAATTATACCCGGTTGGGGGTCGACCTTCTCTAGGCTTGTAATTCGCAAATGTCACGACATTGTAAAAGCGCATAGGTGTGAGAACACCACTGTAAGATAGCAACAAAAAATATAACCATTATTTTCTTTATAAATTTATAGTTTACAGCGTATTACTGTATGAAATATATGGAGATAACGCACAGTATACAATCTCAAAAGTCCATTAAAATTATATAATAGAAACACAGCAAACATGGACCTCCAAAACATCAGAGATGAGATCAGGTGCCATGGAGGATTGAACATATCTAGCCGACTGGTCACACCTGCCATGTGTTCTTTGTCATGATCGGGAAATAAAGGAAAAATCCTTTGACAATTCAGTGTGCAAATAATAACATAACAAATAGTTAAACTATGAAAAATGTCAGTCAGATTTTGGCTTCATGATAAATCATATTTGCTGACAGGGTCATTGCTTCGACCGAAGAACTTAAGAAATGATGACTTTAAACGAGACTGCTAGTGCTTATCTTCTTGTTTCATCAACTTGTTGGTCAATAATTTACCTCGTTTTAGAAATTGTTATTACGTAGAGCATCTCTTGCGTATCGAATCGACTGAGGGATATAAACTCCGTGTGCAGGTGATGAAGGTATATTGCTGCATAAGCTTTTCCAAGCTACTGTTGTCACCAACAACTGAGATATGAGCCCCGTATGCAAGTAATGAAGGTATATTGTTCCATAAGTAAGGGAAGTTGAAAAGTGAAAGTCATCACGTTTACAGTATCATAAGGCTTGGCTGTTAGTTTACCATTAACGTCTTTCAAGTAAAAAATCCAAATATGAGACAGACGTGATAGACTCTATGACATCTTTTTTTTCAAGCTCACCGGGATATATCATATCGACATACGAATGGAAATAACCATTGTTAAGTGACAACATGTCGTTAATATACTAGTATCTGTATCTTGAGTTGAAGGCCACAGCAAGTCTTTTCTTCTTTTCACGTTAAAGATTTTGGACAATTCTGCTTCATATGAATACATTGTACAAAAAATAGGTCTACTTATAACGGGGGCAATTGGTACCAAAGGGAATTTCAATTCATTTTGGAAGACCTGGTCTCCAAAAAACATATACATGTATATATTGTCAACCAGAAATTCAGCATCTTTTTAATATAAACTTCAGAGTACTTGTGTGTACAATCAGAATATCTTATAACAAAAATATTTTGCAAATGACCAATGACAAGCTAAGTTAGTTTACGAGTTCCATTTTAATTGAAAAGTAGCTGTCGATGATATCAAAAAGTCTTGACTTTAATTTATCGTGGGGAATGGTTGTATATAAAGTTGGAAAGTTGCAAGTTTTTGTTGTTAATTTTGGTAAAATTATGTTGTTTCAAATTTTCTAAAAGTTTCTCGGAATTTTTAAGTATCTCCATCTGATTTACATCACTCTTTGAATGTATTGTTGTACAGTACTCCTGAAGTCTCTCCATCCCTACTGTTAATATTTTAGTGAGGAGTAAAGAAAGAAGCTTTGTAGAATATTTACTGTGTATCTTTGTTTGTAAGGATTCTTATATTTATGAATCCAATATAGATATGACAATTCAATTTCATGAATATGATACTGATTCTGAGTCTCAGGATAAAATTTTTCAAGAAACTAGTAGTTGCCCTTGTCATAGAAAGAAAAAAAAAGCAATTTAAAAAAGCAACGATAATATTTCAAACAATTAAGAAGAACCTTTGGATATCAATTTGAGATTAAAGACAATTAAAATTTTGCAGCACTTGGGTCTTTAGTATAGATTTGGTTGTAAGAAATGAAGTGTTTTGTTTTTCCTTTTTTGTCATTCTTTTCTCTTATTAACAGATCGAATCGATCTTTACATAGATGTACATAGTTACTGAAAATGAATAAAGAATTATTATATATGAAAAACTTAATTTAATTTAAAAAATGTTGTACATTTTAACATTATTAGGAACAGCTCCAGCTTTATAAATTCATTCAACAGTAAAGAATCGAGTTAGTCCGTTTCAATCGGTGCTTTATTCTATAAAATTGAAAATGTATTTCATCGGATTTTGATTTAAGATTTATAAATATTGTCTTGATCTGTGCCGCCTTTGGTAACATAAACCCGTCTTTGAACTAAAAAGTGCTCTGTCATTTCAGATTACTAAAATCACACCGCTTGTAAATCAATGCAAATGTTTAGCCAAATGCGCCTTTGGTCCGTTTTATTTGAACTCTAAACCTTAATAGTCAATTTGTTTTCAATAAGACTATTACAGTATATATTTATCGTCTTGAACGAACACCATCTGATTGGAAATAGAGGTCAAGTATTATGAAGAAAAATAATAACGCCAGGCTTGATGAATGGGCATCTCTGACTTTTCGCACTTTTGGGTAATTGGGTTTTCCTTGAATTCAAGCAATTTGCGATACAATTCAATGAAAGATAAAAAATGGCAAAACTTAACATTTTTATTGCAGCATATTGGGGTTCTTGGGATTATTTTTTTCATTATATATATTTTAAAGGTCTTTTGTACATCTGTTTGCGAAAAAGGGGGCATGCGTTTAACCGTATTTTTTCGAATAAGTATTGGTTTCGAGGGGTCATTATACGTAACAAACATTTAAAGAGATTACTTACACTTAAGGAACATCAATTATACCTATAAAAGACCTTTTAAAGTATCAATGATAGAATTTTAACTAAAAAATAAGACGAGACCCCCACGAGGAAACAGAAGTTTAATTGAAGCAACGCAGCACGTGTGCATTTTTAATCACTTTTAATTAAAAAAAAATATTGGTCATGTGTAAAATTCAGCGACTGCCAAAAATTCACTTCTTAGTCTTACAATATTCTAACTCTTCAACACATCATATGAGCAAAAAATTGTTGATGACTCGAAGAATTTACTTACCTTAAAGACTTTGCCTTCGATTTCTTTAAGATCAGTTATAGTATAAGGTATGTCTTGTTCATCAAAGAACTCTTTGCATCCTTTCTCTGCACACTCAAGTCCGACTACTTCATGTCCTTTGTCTGCAAGCCTGTATAGAATTACAGGGATACACTAAGATTTTTTTCAATTATTTTCATTTTTATTATTTCTAGAAATATTTTTTAAGTCTAAGCCTCAAGATTATGAATCATATCTAGATATCACATTTATTTGCTTAAAATGTCATTGTATTTTCTTATATACAAGCAATTTATACCATTTTAGATCAACTGCCTTCCCACATAATGGTAGAAAAATTCGAACGTTGTTCTTTTTTCCTGTCAGCTTTTCATAATGTTTTGAGAGCATTCTAAAAAAAAATATTAATCGTGAATGTCAGTCAGCATTTTTATTGCAGTATTAATATATATTCATGTAAGCAATTCTATTCTTTTTAAAAAGGAGAAAGGTTAACGTTATTTGTTTTTTATAAGAGATTCGCAAAATAAATTTCATTTTTCATAGCTTAAGAAAAAATAATCAGAAACTAATTGCGTTAAATATATAATTTCAAATTGTGAAATTAAGAAGAACAGCAGTTATTAGTGTAACATTGTTTAAGCCTTGAGATATTTCTAACACAGAACATACGGATGTGTTTTGGGCATGTGAAACTGTGTCTGGGATTTCCCCCATCGGAAGTCCCAGTCCTCTGGCCTCATGTTGCTAGTATCCTCATAATCACCGAACTGGTTGATCCGCCGATCTGTTGTAAAGAAAAGACAATCCCTAAAAAAACTTGATATGTCAGAGAAAAGTTTCATTTTGCTATAGAAAGGATATTATTGTAAAGAGGTTAGTTTCAAAAAAGAAATTCAGTTGACCAGGTGTTCTTTATATTTAGCTTTTTTTTTTTACAAGACGTTAAGGCATAGGCACAAGAACTTTTTCTTTTGTTAATAATAAGAATTGTTTGTTTTTGTATAAGGTCTATAAATGCCAAAACTAGTGAATGAACACATTTATGAGATTGTCAAAATATTTTCCTAAGTTTGCCATAATGAGCTGGCTCCAATGAAAAGGGTCAAATGGTTTAGAGCTAAAACAGGGAAACATCTTGCGTGTTGAGTGTAATTATGGTTTGTCAAAGTCCTTAAATATCTCATTTGTAACCGTCAAGGTTGTAAGTTTATTTTTTCCAATAGTATTTATAAACTGTGTATAATCTAGGTAATTGTATGGTTTGGAAGAAAAAAATGCATGTTCATCGTGAGTTTGAGAGGTTTATACCCCATCGGTACCAGCAGTCACTATCCGTCACGCCTTCGTTTTAAGATTCTGTCCCTTTCAACAACATATAATGTCTGACGATTTTATCCACTATTCATATATGAGTTTCGAAACTCAATAAAAACTCTTCATTTTGATTGCTTTCCTTTTGTCATTTCTGATCTGAGAAGCTGATAAGATTTTGGATGCACTTTTCAGCCGGAAAATTGATTGATATAGCATGAAATTCATAAATGATTAACAAATCATGCCTGGGTGGGTAAGAAAAGCTGTAATGGCATTACATCGTCTATAAAAATTTTATGCATTTTAAGAATATTTTCATCCATATTTCAAGGCTTTTGTATAATTTACTCAAAAGTCATTCTTTCTGTACAGTCTATTGGTAATCCTTACCTTCATACTAACTAACTGGGCAGTAATATTTTAAGAGAAAAGAAAAACATACAAGATAGCGTGGAATAAAATGCGATGTATTTACACACTAATATCACAGCGGTAAACATTTCCTTATATATACATTATTTTCTAACATGAAAAATGCAGATTACGATCAGGCCTCGGGATCATGAGACATCTTAAGCTGAAGTCAGATTCTTTATTTTGTTCTAAAATGTTGTAGAAAGCAAACAGAACAAAACTAAAATATTTTTCAATATTGCTTTGCAAAAGTTGTTTCCTGCAGAATTAGTAGATACTTTAATGATAAATTAACATTTAATACGTGATTGAAATTTTAACTTAAAGTCAGAGTCTTTTTCATGATTCTAAGGTCAGTACTCAAGCTCAGAAACCCATTGAAGCGATATGAACTAGGAGCAGAGCAAACATTGACCTCTGAAAGAGCAGGTGCCATTGAGGAGAGACCATCCCCTGTCGACCTGTCACATCCTCCATGTTGTGATCAGGTAAACGAAAAAATCCGTCAAGAACTCATTGTGAAAATAATAATGGTCTAACAATCTGCGAATCAAAATTGAGGAAAATTTAGCAATAAGGTAGGTTACGAAATAGTGTTATCAACTTTAAATTGAAAAATTATTGACGTTTTGGGGAATGAATCGCTGAAAAAATCGTCCTTCATTAAGTTTTTGACAATGCATTCGGAGGAGGGAACATGCAATCCGGTCGTTAACCTTGCGCATCATTAGAAGTCGTAAAAGTGCAAAAACTTGGAGATTTAAATCTTAAACGTAAACGTTGCTGGACGCTAATTGTCAATGTCTCGACATGTGCAGTTATGAAATTAAATTCCTCTTTTAATTTTCTACATGTATTGTATAACATTCAACTTAACAATTCATCGGCGACCGACTTACTTAATTACCGATATCCCTTTAATACTTTGATCTGTCGAAGTTGAATTTATGCTTCTTTAAGAGCTTGGTTTTTATTAATCTTATTAAATCAATCTCAATTTAAATATCAATGTAATTGAAAATTAAGCAATGAAAAAGCTTTGTCAGGGAGAGGGTAAAGAAAAAACGTGTCTCTCAACACATTTGTAAAATACACAAACGAAAAATAAGCGCTGATCTGTCACTTAATACGCCGCCACTTAAATTTATGAATTTAAACTCTGTAATCATTCTGTTAAGAACTTCACTGTTTATAAGGAAGATTAACGTTTTAAAATAAAATCAACAGCCTTTTGCTGAGTCACGAACAAAATTTCGTCAGACGGGGTACGAAATTTATTTTGGAACATAAACCCTTTCATAACTGCTGTGTCATGGCGTCGATCAACGGTTTATATGAACGCCAGTGTCTTCCTGACTTCTCGCACATTCTTGCGAAGGAAAAGTTATTTGATTTTTACACTCCTTAAATGAAATGCAACAATTTAATTGAACTTCTCTAGCATGATACAGAGTCATTTAAATATGTAGTGCTGGGAACTGCATGCATCTTGGATATTCTATTTCATTTCGTATCGCATTAAAGAGTTTGCCATACATTATGCTCTGTCTGTAAACTGTTACATCCCATATCACATGAAAAAGCATAAATTTCACACAGAATTTAAATTTTCAATTATCTTTAGGGAGTGTTTGACAGACCATTTGCACCCAATAACACTTGTGTTTTAATAACAAATTGATTCCCTGTTCCGTACCCTTTTCTTAATTTATTTTTTGACGGTATAATATCATGGTCTTTATTTCTCTTAATGATCCAAAAAGTGGAAAATTGGATGAATTCATCCATGATAAACAAATAAAGACGTTTACAAGTTTCATCCTGACAAGCAATATTTATATTTTTTCTATTAAGTACTTCAAAATGTTATATTGCTTTACAGTATGGTTATCAGGCTTTGTATATAGCAATTTGTGGAAAGCAATGCTGTGATACATTTGAAAAAAAATATTTCATTAATAATAAGTAAAAGATTTAAAGTAATTGATATCGTGTGATTCTTAAAGTAACATACTGTATTCCGAAATTATTAATACCGACAATAAAGTATTCTTTGATGAATATTCAAAATAATTTCTATAATTAAATAAAAATTATTAAACATTCTCTTATCAAATTCTTAATTAGTTTAAAAATATTTTACCTAACATTGTCTTCATTTATTCCAAGAATGTCAAAATTGTCCTCAAAAGGACGTGCCCTTATTTTTGGTATGATACAAATCCCTAATCCAAGTACACGTTTTCTTCAGATAATTCCATTAAAAGATAAAGTTTCATTTTGCCAAAACAAAAATGGATTAAGCTTAAGAAAATAATCTGACAAGTTGGGTTACGACATTTATCACCCAGGTGTCAAAAGTTAGGTTTGGCTGACCTCTCAGGTAAGGTTATCATCCCAAAACCTCAAAATAGCTACATCTAAAAATTATAGATAATAAGCACTCATCAATCTCACAAACCCAGTGCAGAATACGAACCCAAATCAGGGTAAAAATAAGAACACCTGGAAACACCAAAGGTGAGATCAGGTACCTAGGAGGAATTAGCATCCCCTGTCGTCCGATCACATCCATATATAGAAAAAGTAAGGGAAATAATCCTTGATTAAATTTGACTTCAAATTGATGGAAGAAATCGATTATGACCTTGCAATGGATTGTATTTGCAGATCAGTATATTTAAACGAACATGGAAATAGCGAATTTCTGACTTTAAACTTTATTGCTGAAAACCCTGTAACATCAATTACATTGGCAGTTGCCTGCCTGTCTGTTTGAAAATTGTTCAGAGCATGTTCTTGAATATCGAATCATTGTGAATACATGTATTTTCATATAAACAGGAAAAATTGTTGACGGAGAACTTGAAGTCAAATAGTTATGTTGTTATGTGGTTAGTTAATACAGATAAACAGTAAAGTATCAAAGTATGTGGTACATTTGACAGCCACCGTGTGTCTTTTATTTCTAGGCTAGTTCATGAAAATATATTGATTTAGCACAATAATAAAGGATATCTATTGTTTCTTGATAAAATGCCATCGGTTTATAGAAGTGTTTGAACTGAAAACATGACAAGAGGTTTTTAAAGGATTCTGAAAAAATTCTGCTTCATGAGAATACAAAAATGAGAATACAAAAACAGGTCTGATAAAACGGGAGCACAATCGAAATTCCAACAAACCGTTGGAAAACCACGTCTCCATAGACTAAAAATATTGTTAATGATTAACCCCCAACATCTTTTTCAAACAGTGTGTCAACCTCAGTTTAACTGTGTGCAGGATTTTGTAAATGGCCAAGCACAAGACGTATTCAAATCTATGAGTTTATTTTGTTGAAAAAACCATTTTATATTGTCAAAAAGTCTGTTCTTCAATTTTCAATTGTTTGTTCGTAGCCTTTATCCATGATTGTACATCCTCCACGAAATATTAAAGTCATTGTTTCTTTTGAAGAGATACTGTTGTTAAATCCTGGTTGAATGCACGAAATTACGTACCCATGAAAATTTGATCCACGAATTTAAATCATTTCACAGCATGTCGTTGCACAGTACGACTAAAGTCATCCAGAATAAAAGTAGTGAATACATGTCATTTGTTGGGGTTTAAGGATACATGTAACTTTGTAAACATTTAATTTTACCTGCATTATCTTTGTTTGAAAGGGTTTTTTAAAAAAAAAATTGGAACACAGCATCATTTTGCACATAAATTGCTTATAAAAGATGTGTTCTATTTTTATTTTTGCTTTAATTTATTGTCAATTAGATTGTTTGCGAATTGTTTTATTCTACTGTTATTTATGTTTTTCTTTAGTTTATCGATATATAAAGCTCCATATGTTTTCAATTAAACATTTATTTTAGACTTAAACTCTGTGATGGAATCCTTCATATATATATATATATAATTGATTAATTGATTAATGTGGTCATTTTAACTGTTGATTATTTTTAATCAAAGGCTAGTATAAATTAAAATTTTGAAACTGTTTATCTTGAGAAAGAGATTATTTTATGGAAAGAAAGCTTTTTTAAAAATTTTATTTTGAATATTTGCAAAATTTATGCTATGACCTTCATCTCGACATTCAGATACATCGACGAAGCGTTATCTATTTGTCTTACTCTACTCGATACATACCAGTTAACTCGACATTTTAGACACGCAAGAGTCTGAAAAAAGGACCAAGTAACAATAATGAATTGTATCACAAACTAGATTTAAGTTTTTCTTAATAAATGCAGTAATATTCCGCTATCAACTGCACATTGTGTTATTGTTTCCAAAATTATTCAAAACTCAAGCGCGTGCTCTAAGTACACCTTTGATGCAACAAGGATTTCACCCTCCAAGAGTCAGCATTTCGTGAAATATATGGTTGTTATTACCATCGTGTTATATCATAGGGTCGTACTTTGACTGAAATATTTCACACAAATTGTTATGCCTTGTTTTTTTGCTAAATCTGACTCACAGAAATCTCGCCTTGTTGATCAAACATTGGCTCAGACCGGAAGGGTGTGGTAATTCGACAGATATCCACCTCTGAAATTTATTTTATGCCCTGTTCACAGATTTGATTTTCTTTAGGGTTTTTAAAGATCGTTCACTGTTTGGTACCTTTATCTTTTTCATATTTCTTTTGGCACAAATAGTAGATTTGATTATTTTTATACATGTCTCATTTCCATATAAAGAATAATATT
The DNA here is from genome assembly GCA_003671525.1 of Saccostrea glomerata. NCBI lineage: Eukaryota > Metazoa > Mollusca > Bivalvia > Ostreida > Ostreidae > Saccostrea > Saccostrea glomerata. Next base: position 3,455,364 of record PRKT01000001.1, on the reverse strand, counting down.
TTGTATGAATATTGACATACTGAATGACATAATTCTACCCCAGTTTTTATACCTTCCTAACCTTATATTTATTTAATTGTAAAGGGTTTCTGTACAGATTTCTTACGAGAAGATCAGCAGTCTCCTTAGAAGTCATCATTTTGTAAGTTCTATGGTCGATACAATGATTTCAGCGAATACAGTTTATAATTGAGTCAAATGCTATACTTATTGTTGGTCCATTATTTATACACTAAATTGACGATGGATTTTTTCTGTTATTTCCCGATCATGACAAGGAGAACACGGCGGGTGTGACCGGTCGGCAGGTGATGATCACTCCCCTATGGCACCTGATCCCACCTCTGATAGTCCGTGTTTTCTTTGCTCCTATTTTGTATTGTTTTATGGACTTTTGATCTTGAATACTGTTCGTTATCTCCATATGTTTCATTAGATAAAAAAAATAACCTCAACAGGACCGGCTATGACCCAAGGGTTTATATCTGAGAAGACATCCTCATTGTATTGAATCTAGTACGGCATCAATATTGGCATAAATTCGTATTTTATCACTGATTTTGGTAAAACTGCAAGAAAAGATCCTAGCTGGGACGTTAAACACCTATGATTATTCAGAATCGAGTAAATAATACAGAAATTGAATATTAGTTTTAATCAACTACATAATTTGTTGCAAAAAATGGTACATTGTATATGTCGTCTTCAAATAAATGTGAAATTTAAAAGAATTTCAAATCTCATGATTGATAAATAGCATCACATATCGCATTTCCCATAAGTAACCCTCGATTCAATTTATAATTCAAATATAAAGATTATTAGCATATCTTAAAGAAATTGTGATACCTCTTTGCAGGACATCACATTTTATTTTCATACTCTTTTTTTTTAAACATTGAAATAATTTGTTGATGATTTATCTCAGCTGTGTAATAAAACACAAAATAAATAAAATTTGAAATTTTAGAGTGCATTTAGGCAATATCATATACCTGTATGCTCAAAACAAGCCATAATCAGGCAAATAATTCTGCTTATCTTTGATGGTTCATTGACAGCAATAATAAAATTGTTGTTGAACACTAGATTTTCATCGATCAGTTGAGATAGTGACAAGAGAGGCAGAGGGAGTGAAGAACTTAATTGTACTATAAATATGTTTTTGATTTCTCATAACTTATCGAAAGTACAGTGAGTGCAAAGCTCATTTGCTTTCATATTGTAATTATTGAACTTACCAAGTGGAACTTGACGAAATGATAGATTTGTCTTATTGTAAATTCAGCACTGTTTGGTGAATAAAAGATTTTTAATAAAACAGAAAATTAAAACAAAAGTATGAATCCTTGAAATGGTCAATAAGAAGCAGCATTATGTTGAAAGTGCAATTTCGAACACCTCATGGAAAGAGACGTCAGGAGTCCCAACGAAATGCAACATATCATCGATTGTTGTAAATGTTTGATACAAAAGGTTAAAATATATCAAAGATAAGGTGTTGTCAAATCTATTTCCTTCACTTCCTCAGTGCTCAATGACTTCAATTAAGGAAAAAAAATTCAAGTTCAAGTGATGAATGAGAAGTAAAATAATTTAATTCAGATATTAGTTAGAAATACGGAAATGTATTAAGTACAAATACACTATGTTGAATTAGAAAATGCTCATTTGTTTGAAATAGAGCTTTAATGACTATATGTATTAGAAATTCATCCGAGACCCAGTTCAATTTGTTTGTACGTAAAAAAGATTTTTTTGATTGTCAAGATGGGTAATAAATGAATGCTTCATAAAATATATGCGGTATATAACTGACCTACATTAATGCAAAAAAGTTCCCAAAGAAAAAAAATATTTTAACAAAGCCAAACCAGAAAAAATATAAGTAATGTATGCAGCTTTCTAATTAAAAATACATAAGGATGAAAATTCAACTGTCAACATATCGGATTTGAGGACACATACAATAAAAACCTTTGTCAATATTTACTTTTACATGGCCTTTTCTTGATATTAAAGTCCTTGCCGGACTGATAGAAACTTATGGTCATAAACAAGGAATAAGGGATTTTCAATTAATCTGCCTTTTTTTGTCGAGTCACTCCCGTAAACAATATAAACGTCGTCCTAATTACTGACTAGCAATGTAGAAGCAAAATGGGGAAGATTTGAAAACTCACTTACCTTGCTTCTGTCCATTCATATTTATTTCGTCAATGTATCTCGTCCCTCGTTACCCGCCTAATGACAGAGCAAACAGTACGCCACCGTTGAATGACCTTTCACTTCGGAGCTATTCAATATCGTATCTTCCTTGTGTCCCCTCCTTATTTACTTGTCGTATCCTTTTTGTGTCTGAGCTATCTGTGAATATACTCCATACATATATATGCATTTGTATACAGGAAAAACGTGCATAGTACATCGTGGTGATGTGTTTACATTTGTTTAAAACGAGATGAAAGATTTTCTTCTCGAATGAATATTGCGGTTAAGTTATTCGATTGCCATTTAATACCAGATTCAATACGGAAGAAAACTGAAGTCATGATTTTTTAAGATTAAAATAAGAATTATATTGTGTGAAGATAATATTATGCAAAACTCGATGAACAAAAAATAATTAAAAAAACTGTAAAATTAATCAACATTAACGTGAAATAAAATAGAACACTGCACTTACCTTAAGGACATGCAGTCTAAAATGAAACCCGAATTTAATATTAATACCGTTATAAGTAATTCATTGTAAACACGGAGTGGGATGGATTGCGATTGGTCGACTGACCATTTGCTTTATAGTCTAAATATGCTTGTCATTCAAATAGGCATTTCCTTCTCCTGCCTTTTCTAAATGGCTGTGCAGGAGATATCAATTTTACAGAAGGGATTTTTTAAAACGAAAAGTTTGTAGATCGATCACGTTTGTCACGTTCATCTTGCAAAGACATTGCACAGCGGAGATTATATGACCTATTATCACCCCCCAGTAATATAACATAAGGATCTAAATCTTGCTGAGTCATTCATCAATATTTTTGTATATTATCTATCTTCATATCTTTCTACATTCTTTCAGATACATCAATATTCTACATTGTCATCGTAGTTCTAAATTTTCATGCTTTCTTAAAATTTCCTTGATCTCTCTATATTTCCTTATATATTCCTTTATATTAGCCATAATCATACCTTCTTCTGTCTTAGTTTCCAGCTTTTCCATCTGAAGATACTTTGTTTTCTACATGTATAATCAAACGATAGAAGAAAAATGTGTATACGTTGAAACATATAAAACAATCCTTGCCTGAAGACTTCCTTGAACTAAATTCCCTTTCTCTTAGTTTAAAAAAAAAAAATTATTTATAAAACCATGCTGTTATTCAATTTGTTTCTCAATAAATCTTAATTATTTTTGATAAAAAAAAAGTAATTTCCTTTTAAAAACAATAACGCAACAATTATGTTAGCACTTCCAATCCAATAGTTTTCATAATTTAATAAAAGACGTTTAGAGTACTTATCCGTATAAGTCTGTTTTATGCTAACCTCTTCAGTTATCATTTTAAGTGATACAAAAAGATCAAGGAGAAAATAAGCGTCCTCATAACCCTGAATAATTAGAGTATTAAGTTTAAAATTATCAATCAGAATTTTCTTAAATGTATTCAAGAAGTACAAAATACTCATCATCAGCATCGGTACAAATCAGTGCGTTTGTTAAACTTTATCATGTACATGTATGTATTTATCATACTCACATACTTGTAAGTAAACCAATCTAAAAAGGTTTATACTTTTGATTATCGCCTTGATGTTACGAAAAAATGTTCTACATTTAATTGTTTTACCCTCTATACATAAGCCTTATGATTTTAAATTTTGCAAAATAAAAAATTAAATTTTTCTGCATTAATTAAAGCTCGTATATAACAGATATAAAATTCATACCCTCTTACTTATAGTTCTCTAAAGAAAAATAAATTAAAAATGTAAAAAAAAAAAAAAATAAAAAAGGGACTGCCTTGTCTTTTTTAAAAAGAAGTATCCTATCCAGTCAATTTTTCAAACATTAAAGGATTTCTCTTTACATCAAATCAATTTCTGCAAAAATAGCAAAAATGTTTGACTTTTACTATATGTTGTCGTGGAAATAAAAAGGGAGATTTTTCTTAATTGAATTTTTCTTCTATCGGCATTTTAATTTTATAATTTACTTAATATTAATGTGCAAAGTGTTTCATTGGGCTGAAAAAATAAGTACAATTCTGAAATATAAAGAAAAATAACAAGTAGTTGTTTACAGGGCGTTCACTTCCTTTGCATCTTTGGGATAGTACTCCATGTTTTTATCTCCGTGTTTTTTGTTTGTACTATAGGGTTTTAAGTTAACTTTATCAAAGAAATACATGCAGCATACTCATGCATGAATTTACCCATCTGATGTAAATGATCATTTGAAAAACAACATCAGGATAGATAAAAAGTGTGGAAAATGTACGTTTAATTCAGGTTCGTTCTGTCTTTTGTTTGTGTTTTGATGTTTTGTACTTTATCAAAGAAATACATGCAGCATACCAATATATGAATTTATCCAGTTATTGCACATAATAATTAGAAAAACAACATCATGATAGATAAAAAGTATTGAACTGTACGTACCGGGGTATATTTATGTTTGTATCATTATAATTATTATTATTTTATACTTATTTTATTTCTTTATATTTATTTTGTTACTTTTATTTTATATATTTTTTTTCCAAATTAGATTCTTTTATTGATACAACATATCCCGGAGAGCTTGAAATTAAGGATACCAAAGAGTAGTCTGACACATCTGTTTCATATTTGGTTATTTTACTAAAAAAAAAAGTTATTGATAATCTAACAACCATCTTTATAATAAACGCGTAAACCCACTAAATGTTTTTGACTTTTCAATCGTCAACTCCCCTTACTTATGCAACAAATTATCTCCTGCATACGGGGTTGATATCGCTCAGTTTATTGGATACACAAGAACAAGCTCTGCTTAAGCACATTTTCTGAGACGAGGTAAATTATTGACAAACAAGTTGATGAAACAAGTATCATTTAAAGTCATCATTTCGTAAGTTCTATGGTCGATGCATTGACCTTGTCAGCAAATACAATTTATCATGGAGTCAAATGTTTATTGACTATTTTCATACTTATTATTAGACCACCATTTTAATACTGAATTGTCGACGGGTTTTTTTTTCTTATTTTCCGATCATGACGAGAAGCACAAGGCGGATGTGACCGCTCGGCAGGTGATGCTCACTCCTCCATTGCACCTGATCCCACCTCTTATGTTTACGATGTAATTATTTGCATTGCTCCGAAAATTATATTGTTAAATGGACTTTTAAGCTTGAAAATGTTCGTCATCTCCATATATTTTCGCCATGAAAGTCAATCTAATACGACAAACGAATTTTTGATTTTCTTTATATTTATTAAGAAAATAGTAAACATTACTTGAAGGTACTAACAACTGGGTTTATTTATCAAAGGATATGTACATTTTACGGAACTTTGATTAAAATCCAGGCACTTGTTGAAAACCCAATATTGAAATATTTAAAAATATACACAATTTTTACAGCATTCATTGGAAAATGGGTTTGAATATTGTCAACCTATAGTTTTCTAAATTTATAACCAGTAAGCACGTTTTTATAAGATTAGTTTCATATCGGGTGCTTTCATTTTCCGAACGGGCAAAAGACAATGGAATATTTCGCTGAGTCACGATTAGATATAATGATAACAATAAAATATGCGTAGCTGAATTGTTCATCATAAAAATGATCTGCAATAAACACATCAAAACTCGACGTGATTTTAATCATAGTTATTAAGGTGACTGTCAGCAGGGTCTCGCTCCAATTATACACTATCAAGTCGTTGAAATTTCATTCATTTCACTGTCACTTAAAGGGAAAGTGCTTACTACATTCTGACAAGTTTTTAAACAATATTTTAAAGTATACAACTTCAGTCAGACAATCCACTCAACTTTTGAGGGTTTAGACTCTTGTCGAGTCTTACACGTATCTCTCTTCACTGTAAAATTAAAGGTGGTGAATTAGGTTTTCCGAACACGATATTTTTAAATCGAATACACTTGTAGCTATCATTAAGACATTCATTAAATATGAAATATTCTTCATGTCAAACTGAAAAGGCGCTTACCACTTAAAGTTATCTTTTTTTAATGATAAAACAAATCACCGAAAAACAACTATTAATTTTTACATTATAACAAAACATTACAATGTTAATTTTAAGGTAATTTAAACAATTGCTGTTTTAAAACTTAAAAACTATGCGGAATTATTTTCAATAAATTTCAAAGCTTATTTTCAGTTGTTTATTACATATTGAATTATGTAAACCAACTGTTATAATTCCAAATGAATTTTTGTTTAAGGCTTCATGTAACACAGTTGTTTGAAGTTTTTTTTTAATGGAATAGGTAATATTTTCTACATCATTTCTCTTTTTATTTATAAAAGTTTATTTATTTTTCCATAATCCTAAAAGATTTACATTTTTAGCATTCTTTACGTCATTCCATCTCTTTCAAACATTTTATTTGTTATCCAGATGAAAATTTAACTTATTATTTTCCTTGTAACTTTTTAATAAACTCTGAGAATGTAGTTCCCTATTCTGTTAAAACATTAAGAACAATGACCTGCATGTCTCAGGTTCTTCCCGACAGTAGGTGGTATCTGACAACATTGTAATTCCGAGAGCGATATGGATCTTTACTGCTATAAAATATACCTTACTTAATTATTCTAAAGAGTAAAAAGAGGGAAATGTTAGACTTTAAAAATAATAAGACAGTCAGCGTACCTGATAACTCTCCTATCAAGCTATCATGTGCGTCTTTATAAAGGATGCTTGTAAAAATTTCAAATATTTCATATAAAATATCAACCTTCAAAGGACAAGGGGGACATGAAAGAGACTTTAATTTTAAGATAAATCTAATTATAGAAACTGCATGATCATGACGCGGGTAAAAATATCACAAATATGCCAAATATACAGCAAACTATGTTTGCTGCATGATTGAAATACAATAGCAGAAAAAAAGTAATTGCAAGCTCCTACAGCTAAGCTGTAAAATATTTAAAGATATATATTTAATATGTATATTTAAGAAATGAATTTAATTTTTGAAGATTCATGAGGTTATGAACTACGACGCTTCACGCCGGTGTAACGACGAAAAGTGACCCCCGTAGAATATTGACCGGGGGTCATTTTTCTACGTAGAAATTTGACCCCCTGGTCAATATTCTACGTAGAAAAATGACCCACTTTTCTGTAGAAATTATGGCCTTGGGGTCGTTTTTCTCCGTGTGCATTGTAGAAAAATGACCCCGTAGAATAATGACCCCCCTGTCATATTGAGATGCAAAAACACTCGTTTTTGTAGGAATATTCTTGTTAGGCGAATGAATACGGGTAATATTAAGCTGCCTTATGCTTTGAAGTGTGAGTTTCTGAAATCTTTTAAGCTTAAATAACGAAATCAAAGCTATACAATACCTAACATTAAAAATACAAACCGTTTTATCCCCATTAGAGAAAAACAATCTCTATTAAAATGTTCTAAGGCTATTAGAGCAAATATACACACATTCATAGAATCGTTTATTGCATTTTATACAGTAAGTTTCCACAGTTGTCAATTAAATCTTTAAAAAAGGTCATTTTCTTGAAAAAAGAGGTGCTCGTTTTTCAAAAAATTGGCACATGTAGTATCGCTTTCTCCGTTCTACATGTACTTACATGTGATGATTTAAAGAGTTATTACCAATAGAAAAAAAACAACAACAACAAATGTCGGATTATGAAAAAGTTGTTACTTTACATATTATACGGTTTCGGGGGTATATAGTTTTTTTACCTGCCCGTCCGTCTGTCTGTTTGTCTATTTGTCCGCAAATACTTGAACCTTGCCCATAACTTTAGACTAGATGGGACTATGACTTTCATATTTCAGTTGTATTTTTGTGACAAGACCTTTTTTGTGTACAACCAACTTTGATCTTTTGACCATGACCTTGGAGTTTGACACACTTTTACACAAATATTCCTGGTAAAGTAACTTTTACTTTGGCATTAACTTTTGGACGGCTTGTGCTAGGACTTTACATGCTTTAAAGCAATATGAGCTGCATGTTTGACATCGGAAAATTTTATTGCAAATTTGTAATTAAGAAATTAAATTAAATGACAGAAAAATAAAACATTTATAAACTTCTGTTGTTCATTTTTGCGATGGAAATATTTTTATTAGCTTTGATTTAAGCAAAATTGAATTATTGTCATCCTGTACAATAATTATTTCCTATATGAAACTCTATATTCTGTTATACAGAAATATATCTTCTGAATCATTTTTAAACGTTATTTTTGGACTTATTGGTCATAAGGGTTTTAATACCATACAAATTAATCATAATAGCACATTTTACCAGCAAAATAAAATTCTCAAAGATACAGCCCATATTGCTTTAAATATCGAAGTTACTTATATGCAAAGTTAGTGTCTATAAAATCTCAGAAGAAAGGGTATGTAACAGCAACCATTTGACAGGTGTCTGTGGGCTAAAATTGTTGAAAAGAAAAAGTGTTTTTTGAATTTACAGATATCTCTGAACGTTGAACTATTATTTACTCAGATGTAAATTTTTGCTAGTTTTAGAGGATTTTTTAAAACATCATTATAAGAACGTTCTCGGTGTGTATGGTATTTCCAGTTTTCCCAATATACAGGAAAAAGTATAGTGGTTTATATAAATTAGTTAAAAAATACGAGGGCTCGGTGCTCAGAAAGAAGCAAACCACGCTTTTCAATGATTTAGTCTTCATGATTTTACTTTTTAATCTCTCTTAATTCAAACACATGTCTATAAAATTTTTATGCTCCCGTAAACGAAGTTTCGGGGGTATATAGTTTTTGTTGTGTCTGTCTGTCTGTCTATCTGTCTGTCTGTCTCTCTGTCTCTCTGTCTGTTTGTCCGCAAAAACGTTAACCTTGCCCATAACTTTTGATACAGTGGAGCTATGACTTTCATATTTCATATGTGTATTCCTTGTGGCAAGAACTTTCTTTGGGTACCACCAAATTTGACCTTTTGACCTTGACCTTGGAGTTTGACCCACTTTTACATGAAAATTTTAAAATTTTACTTTGGCCATATCTTTTGAACAGTAGAACCAGGACATTTATACTTCACATATATAATGTGTGTTAAAAGACCTTTCACTGGATACCAACAACCTTGACCCTTTGACCTTGACCTTGTAGATTTCCGTACTTGTGAAAAAACTTTAACCTTGGCCATAACTTTTGAACGGTAAGGGATAGGGCTTTGAACTTCATAAATATAATCCTTGTGAAAAGACCCTTCATTGGATACCTAGAACTTTGACCCTTTGACCTTGACCTTTGAGATTGACCTACTGTAAAAAAGCAAAGAATTTAAAATTTTACTTTTGCCATATCTTTTGAACAGTAAACACCAGGACATTTATTCTTCAAACATGTAATGTTTGTTAAAAGACCTTTCACTGGATACCAACAACCTTGACCCTTTGACCTTGACCTTGTAGATTTCCGTACTTGTGAAAAAAAACTTTAACCTTGGCCATAACCTTTGAACGGTAAGGGATAGGGCTTTCATACTTCACATATGTAATCCTTGTGAAAAGACCCTTCATTGGATACCAAGAACTTTGACCCTTTGACCTTGACCTTTGAGATTGTCCTACTTTAAAAAAAGCAAAGCTTGACCATAACTTTTAAAGAGTTAGGGGTAGTGCTTTCATATATTTGATTCTTATGACAAGACCTTTCATTTGATAGCAATAACTTTGACCCTTTGACCTTGACCTTGGAGTTTGACCTACTTTTTAAGAAATTGAACGTTGACCATAACTTCTGAACGCTTAGGGCTTTCACGCTCTACATAAGTATTTTATGTGGCAATACCTTTCATTTGATACTAATTACATTGACCTTTTGACCTTGGAGATTTTTGTACTTATTAAAAAACTTTAACTTAAGCTTACTTTCAAATTTCACAATTGTTTTCCAGTGAGAATTACCTACTTTTGGTACCAATTAATTTAACTTGTATTTAAGAAAAGCTTAATCTTTGCAATGTTGCCATACGGGGGCATCAGTGTTTTACAAACACATCTTGTTCTATTAGCAATAAGTCTGTTTTATTTATAATGGTTTGAATTTTTATGCCCCGGTAAACGAAGTTTCGGGGGCATATAGTTTTTTCGTGTCTGTCTGTCTCTCTGTCTGTCTGTCTCTCTGTCTCTCTGTCTGTTTGTCCGCAAAAACTTTAACCTTGCCCATAACTTTTGATTTAGTGGAGCTATGACATTCATATTTCACATGTGTATTCCTTGTGACAAGAATTTTTTTGGGGTACCACCAAATTTGACATTTTGACCTTGACCTTGGAGTTTGACCCACTTTTACACAAAAAATTTGAACATTTACTTTGACCATATCTTTTGAACAGTATATACCAGGACTTTAAATCCTAACATATGCATTGTTTGTGGAAAAACCTTTTATTTGATACCAACAACCTTGACCTTTTGACCTTGACCTTGGAGATTTTTGTACTTATGAAAAAACTTTAACCTTGGCTATAACTTTTGAACAGAAAGTGCTTTGGCATAAATACTTTACATATATAATTTTTGTGAAAAGACGCTCTATAAGATACAAAAAACCTTGACCCTTTGACCTTGACCTTGGAGTTTGACCTACTTTAAAAATACAACCTTGACATAATTTTTGAAGGGTTAGGACTAGGGCTTTCATACTTCACATATGTATTCCTTGTGACAAAACCTTTTTTGGGTCACCACCAAATGTGACCTTTTGACCTTGACCTTGGAGTTTGACCCACTTTTTCACAAAAATTTTGAAGATTTACTTTGGCCATATCTTTTGAACAGTATACTCTAGAACATTATTACTTGACATATATATTGTTTGTGGAAAGTCCTTTCATTTGATACCAACAACCTTGACCTTTTGACCTTGACCTTGGAGATTTTTGTACTTATGAAAAAATTTTAACTTTGGCCATAACTTTTCAACAGAAAGTGCTTGGGCTAACATACTTAATATATGTAATCCTTGTGAAAAGACACTTTATAGGATACCAAGAACCTTGACCCTTTGACCTTGACCTTGGAGTTTGACCTACTTTGTAAAAAATTGAACGTTGGTCATCACTTCTGAATAGTGAGGGCTGGGGCTTTCATGCTAAACCTAAGTATTCTATGTGGGAAGACCTCTCATTTGATACTAATTACATTCACCTTTTGACCTTGACCTTGGAGATTTTTGTACTTATTTAAAAAAAACTTTAACATTTGGTTACTTTTAAATTTCACAATTGTTTTCCAGTGAGAATACCCAACTTTTGGTACTATTTAGTTATATTTGCATTTAAGAAAAGCTTAATCTTTGCTATGTTGCCATACGGGGGCATCAGTGTTTCACAAACACATCTTGTTTATCCAATTTCTGATTGTTTTTAGATCTCATTTTTTGGTATATCCAATGATTTTCTGGACTTGTTTTTTTCCTTCAGAAAGGTGTTTTTTCAAGTTTGGAAATAGAAACAAATCAAAAGGTCAAAGATCTGGCAAATATTGTTAATGTGAAAAAACATTAACTTTCTGTTTATCCCGAAAACCCCTTTACTCTTCAGGGCATGCGGGTTTGGACGTTGTCATGAAGAAATTTAATGTAATGGATTCCTGATTCTGCGTCCTTCCTCTAATAAACCTTTCGATCTGTTTGCAAAAAAATTGCTTTCCAGACTCCTCCAGATATTAAACTGTGTCCCCGAATACGAATTTGAACAACAATACCACTAATATTTAAGAAAATTGCTTATAAATCTCTCTTTGTGCTCTTGCATACCTTTGCTTTTGTCAGACTTTCGCCGTTTTTATCAAGAACATCTAATGGTAAATTTTGTTTTGATGATTTTAAGCAATAGATTCATGTTCCAATGACTGTTTGAATATAAAACAAACGTGGATAACTACAATTACTGATATTTTAAAAATAATCGTTAAGACTTCCGTATACACTGTTTTTTTCACTCATTTTTCAAAATATAGGGTGACCTTTGAGTAACAAGCTTTTTACTGTCATACGTTTCTTAAAAAAACAGTGTAAACTACTCCCGATATGATGTCTACCAAATTTGCTATGTGTCTTAATGTCAATCACACATCCTCAAATATTATTTGTTGAAATTTGACAAACAAATCATAAGTTGTTATAATTTTTGTTGGCAAGTAGGGTACCCATTTTTGATGTCCATTATATAATTTTTTATCATTGAAATCCACCTGCTCATTTGTCTATAAAACAGGCATCGGTTGCTGTAAATGACATAAATTTCAGTGATTTTTTTTTTTAAAGATTTTTAACGAGTTTTACAGCAGCTTTAAGGTAACCTCTATTTTCACTCTAGTTTACTGATTTTTTACCATTTATTTATAATGTATATCTCGGAAAGCCCTTGTTTCCCAGCTTCTCACGAGGAAACTATGTGATGAAAAGTGGTCACACAAACTGTTATAAATTCAGTAAAGATTCGATAATGAGAGAAAGTCAACTTTAATGTCATATGATATCTGTATTGTATGTCATACAGTTCAAGACATTATTTATTGAACACCACTCGTATGTATTTTAAAGCAGAATGCATACAGATGTATATCTAAGTTGAAAGGTAAAAGCTAAGGGAATTGAAATTATATAGTTAAATTACGTTTTCTTTTCTGGCTTCTATGCAGTGCTTTTTGATTTGTAAAACGTTTCTGGTTATCAGAAACATATTATGCCATTTTCGGAACAAAACCTTTGAATGATAAAAAAATCACCAAAAAATATAATCATAAATGTATGCTTCTCAATGAGGAAGGGATATTGTTATCACGAACAGTATTCAATATCAAAGTCCATTACACAATACAAAATAGGAGCAGAGCAAACACAGACCTCCGAAACATCAGAGGTTGGATCAGGTGCCATAGAGGAGTGAGCATCCCCTTCTGACCGGTCACATCCGCCGTGTGCTCCTTGTCTTGTTCAGGAAATAGCGAAAAACCCCATTGTCAATTCAGTGTATAAATAATGGACTACAATCTAACAATAAGTATGAAAAATGTCTGTCAGCATTTGACTCAATGATAAATTGTATTTGCTGACAAGGTCATTGTATCAGCCATAGATCTGACTAATTGATTACTTTAAACGAGACTATTGATATTCTTGTTTCATCAACTTGCTTGTCAATAATTTACCTCGTTTTAGAAATTGTTAATACGTAGAGCATGTTCTTGTGTATCGAAAAAACTGAGATATATAAACTCCGTATGCAGGTGATGTAGGTGTATTGCTGCATAAGTAAGGGAAGTTGACGATAGAAAAGTTCAAGTCATCACGTTTATCATATAGCTTGGTTGTTAGATTACAATAAACGTATTTTTTCAAGTAAAATATCCAAGTATGAAACAGATACTGTAGATCACTTAATTTTTGCGACACCTTATGTTCGCGAGATAGTCATTGACTCTTTATAAGCGAGACAAAATTTTCACGAATTGCGGTCATTGCTCTATATAATCTTACGGAATTCTATTACACGCGTGAATGAAATTTTCGCAAGCATACCATCTCGCGTAATTACGCGAAAATAAAGTTCTCGCGAATAAAAGGTGATTTACAGTATGTCAGAATCTGTTTTATATTTTATCTCTAGCATATCAGGATATATCTTATCGACGTAGGAATGTAAATAACCACTGTTAATTGACAATACTTCGTCGATATATCTAAATGTCGATTTGAAGGCCACAGCAAGTGTTTTTTTCTTTCCATGCATACGCTTTTGCACAAATTTTGCTGCAAACGAATATAAAATTAGGTCTGCTGATACGGAGCGCAATTGGTACCCATGGACATTCCAATAGATTGTTGGAAGACCTGGTCTCAAAAAACCACGTAGATATTGTCAATCAGAAACGCAAGCATCTTTGATGTCAACTTCTGAGTACTAATGTGTGCAATCAGAATGTCTCTTAACCAAACAATTTTGCAAATGACCAATGACTAGAAAGAAAATTTTCGAGTTCCATTCTTATTGAAAAAGCAGCTGTCAATGATATCAAAAAGCCTGGACTTTAATTTGTCGTGGGGAATGGTTGTGTATAATCTTGAAAAGTCTTAATTTTTTAAGCTGTTGATTTTGGAAAAATCTTAAGATTTCAAATTTTCCAAAAGTTCTTTGGAATTTTAGAGTATCCACATCTGATTCACATCACTTCTTGAATACATTGCTGCACAATACTCTTGAAGTTTTTTCATTGGGATTCTACGAGCCAAAAATAAATCCATACCAGAAACATTGAGTGTGATGCGACTATAAAGATATGCAATCAAATATATGTTTGAAAGGATTAAAGTAAATAAAAAAAATTCCCCCTAATTGCATTTGAACGTATGAAAAAATAGCAGGAGACACAGATATTAGGTGTTATAGTATAAAAAAGTAGGGGGTCAAATTTCTATGGGGGTCATTTTTCAACGTGTGTGAAGTCGTAGAATTACTGGTTTGGAATGTTTTTCTACAGTCGAAAAATGACCCTACTTGTCGTAGAATATTGACCGGGGGTCATTTTTCTACGTAGAAAAATGACCCCCAGGTCAATATTCTACGGGGGTCACTTTTCGTCGTTACACCGGCCCTCACAAACCCTGGGATGAACGCTTGTTGAGTATTTTATCTCATTTTATAAGATTTTATTGTTTAATAAAGTGAAAAAGTAGGGGGTCATATTTCTATGGGGGTCATTTTTCAACGTGTGTGGTGTCGTAGAATTAACGGTCTGGAAGGGTTTTCTACAGTCGAAAAATGACCCTACTTGCCGTAGAATAATGACCGGGGGTCATTTTTCTACGTAGAAATTTGACCCCCCGGTCATTATTCTACGGGGGTCAATTTTCGTCGTTACACCGGCATATTTCATGAAGCGCGTTAGCGCTTCATGATAAATATGCCGGCGTGAAGCGTTGTAGTTCATATACCTCATGAATCTTCAAAAAATTAAATTCATTTCTTATATTTACATTATTTTTCTGACGACTTGCCATAAATTTACGCCGTTCAACTGTCATTTTTAAAACAAAACAGTGTGCACTATATTTTTTGACTTTTTGACGTTAAGAGCGGTATTATGACGTAACAATGGAGATATTCATGCTTATTCGTGATACATACCTAATGTTGTTCATGAGAAAATATACTGCATTTTATTTTGTAAAGAATCATAGGGGAAATTTATTGGAAATGTAAATATTAAGTATTATTATAAACACTGAAGCATCTTCAAGTGATAGTAAAACTGCAAAAGAAAAAATAACTAATTTTTTAAATGATTGAAATGCATTTTTTTTTAATATGAACAGTATTTTATGTTCTGCTTTACTTGACATTAAGAACAAAAGATTGTTGAATTTCTCTTTGACATTATCTGTTTGCGTTTTGGAGACCAAGACTTCAAGTAAGTGTTGCAGTTCTACTTCTATGTTTGTATTCATATCGTATAGAATTTCATTTATTCAACATAAACAGTTACAGAGATTTCAGCAAATTTGTTTAAACAAAATCAGTGTTTCTTTTTTTCTATCGTTGTTATAAAACGTATAAGCAACTTTTTTTTTCTTTTATTGGGTAGTATTTTGGCTGACGTGCCTCATACCAATTGTACGCCCTAATTTGACTTTGGAACGTTCCATTTCTGTGATCGATACATAAGGCCCATGGTGGGTATGACCAGTAGACAGGGGATGCTTGCTCGTCTTGGGCATCTAATCCAACCTCTGAAATTTTCTGGGGACCCAGTTTAGTACACTGTTCCCAGATTTGTTTTGTTTGTAGGTTTATTTTCAAAGGTTGGTCACTATTTGATATCTTTATTTTTTATTAATGTATATATTAACTGTGTTTTATCAATATCAACAACATTTCTTTCTATTCTACTTCACTCGAAAATTATATGTACACAGAGCCTGACTAACCCGTTTCCTATTTGGATGTTTAGATGAGAAAGACATAATGACTAACTGACAAATAATTTTTATGATAAACATGATGACCTTAACCTTTCTACCGCCAATTTTCCGTATGTTGCAATATACAATTATCACCAACATACAAAGTTTATGTATCCCAGCTGAAAAGATAGAAAAGAACATGTTCCATTTTCAATCAATTCTCGTAAACAAAGGAGTTTATTGGTACAAAAAAAATAAGATGCGGGTAAAACGCAATCTCGTTTTAAGTCAACCTTTGATAAATTCTGTATCAATGAATTGGTTTGCAATTCAAGACAAATGCTGTGTCGTTAGGTAGAATGTTAACTGAACGCTTTTTATACAAACACTTATGCCCCTATTTTCACAATGAATACTCTATGGATTTTCAACTTACTCTACCCTGACAAAGAGCACACGGTGGCGTTGACAGCGCTGGCTCCCGATCTTGTAGAATTTCATTTCATGACCAGCTTCATGTCATATCCCAATGAACTCAAAAATTGATATCATATTTTCTTACTAAACTGATAAGTAGAGGATATTCAAATTCTTGTAATTGGATAATTTTTTTATTTCATGACTTTTTATCTATATTTTCACGATTGCTAATCACAAGTGATGAAACTTTTTTTTAAAATAAATCCTGTCTCAGAAGTGAAATAAATTTGACATCAAACTACAATATATTGGAGTTTTTTGTTATTTCATTTTCCCATTTGCCTCTAGTTTTTTTTCCCCCTAACAGGTTCAGGAGTCATGAGGTTTACATATTAAACACATGAATATCAACATTATTACTGTAGAAATATCCTTCATGATTTATATCTTATTCATCCTCTCTCTCTTCTCTCTATAATAACAGAACCAGTGAGTATTTTTTTCAGCACTCTATGAAGGAATGGAAAATCGAGGGCTTTGCCGAACTTTGGATACATTTATTGGACTGTGAAAAAAATATTACATAGATTTTCCTCCATTTGTCGAAATTACAATTTCAATCAATGAAATTATCTCAATACTTCTAAGCTGAATATGTTATAATGTACTTGCAACTGATAAAGTACTCGTATACAATTATATATATAGAACCTGATACTTTACCTTGAGTCACCTTTTAAACTTGATCAAAGAAATATAATCAAGTTTCTTGCGAAGAAAGCAAGAGTTATTGTATCATTACATATTTTAATCTAATTTTTATCATTTTCGGGAGCGTTCCCAATGTTTGTAGAATTCTTCATAATAAGTGGAACTGGTTCCAGTGTAAGTGGGCGTGTCGCTTGATCTGCTGATAGAGTGCTTATGGAGTGGTGAGCACAACTACACAGGCTTCCATACTGTGGTCGAAATCCAGAGAATATATGCATAGCTCTACAAATCATAAAATAGAAATGTAATTTGTTTACAGCCCAAATCATATATTAAATATCAAATTTAAAAAAATTCAAAATATCAAATCATTCTTGTCTTACTTTTGCTGGGTGGATTGTTGATCTTGTTGAAATAGTGCTGGTGCCTGATGAGGGGCAAGTCCAGAGAATTTGTTTGGAGACATAAATTGGTAATTAAATAGCGTGCTAGTTATCTGGGGTATTCCTCTCTTAAGTGGGGGTTGGTACGAATGTACTTGGTTTTGAATTTGTTGCACCATATTACGGAGACGATGAGTTGAGTCAAGTCCAGCCGATCGCACCTCTTTTCGCCATTTAGCTCTGCGATTTTGGAACCACACCTAGAAATTGACACCATCATATATATATAAATGAGGAGAATCGTAAAGAAAGTAAAAGTACCTATTCCACTGCTTCAAGATCCAAGTTTGAACTCAAACAAAAAATTCTTACCAAAAGCTTTTTTCAGATCATCTTCATTACAATCAAACGGAGGTCCTGGAAAATAAACAATCCGTTAATGAATGGTTTTACATACATATTTCATTAAAAACCCAAAAATTTAACATACCTCCAAATATTGTATTATCGACCAGAAAGGAGTCCAGTAAGTACACTGTGTCGCGGTGCATCATGGGTGTGATAATGTTGCTATACCTATGTTTAGAAAAATGATACATTTTAAACAGAAATTTATTACCACGAATAACAGTCCAAAGGAATTAACAGACCGTTAGAAGTAAAGATCAGTAGAGCGATCGTTGATCTTACTGTTTTCTTTGACTGACTGGAATAGCCACGAAGCTCCCTCTGTCCCAAATGCAATCAAACTGACCCGTAATTTTACTGCAAATTATTGTTTGAATTCATCAGAATATTTCATATCTATTAAAGATTTTTTTTATGGAATAAGAGGTAAAAGCTTATCAACATAACGAGTATTCATAATTATAATAATCATACATGTATATGTACAAAGAAAATAAATCATTATATGACATATATAACAATATTATATGCATTAATGAATCCCTTTAAAGCGTAATGTGCATTATGTTAACATTGTATGATTAAATATGTGAAATTGAACTTATATTACCTGGAAATTTTGAAGAAATCGCAACAGTATATGGATATTTTTCTGTTATCTGTGGCCTGAAAATTAAAAAAAAAAATAGATTCATTATGTTTGATAAATCATTTTTCCATTTATTTTCCCCAAAAAATGTTTTTGATTCCTGGACTTCATAAGAAACCTTACAAACAAAAATACATAGCGGATTCCAGTAAATGTTCAACCAAGCCTCTTTCTTTACTCCTCACAAAGACATTAACAGTAGTGAAGGAGAAACTTCAAGGGTACTGTGCAACAATATATTCAAGAAGTGGTGAAAATCAAACGTGGATACTTAAAAATTCCAAGGAACCGGGGGGGGGGGGGGGGGGGGGGGGGGGGTCTTGTCCACAATTACCTGTGAATTGAAAGAGTACTTTTCCCCCAAAATATTAGATAACATTCCCACAGGCTATTGCATTTTTCAGTGCTTTTTATTTTAAAAAGCTTTTTTTAAAAATACAAAATTATAAATTCCCAATTATTTTAAAAGGACACGGGACCCTTGGCAAGGCAACAAGGGTCAATTAAGGCGATACCAATATTTTTTTCTATTTGTGCCTTGGTTTTTGACACCGCTTGGTCGATATCTTGGGGTTTGTACAATAATTCTGTACAAATGTATACAGTATGTCAAATTAAGTTAATTTAAGCATTCATTAATTTTGCTAAAACATACATTGAATAGATATGTAAAAAAAAAATAGATCTAAGTAATATGAATATACATGCATGTTCACGTGGATTAACATTTTAAATAAAAATATGTCAATTCAAACCAGTGCGTCTTATTAACAGGCAATGGGTATTTCCATGTGTAAAAATAAAGACCGTCCTCCTAAGACTCTTAGTCGTCAGTCTGAACGCTCGGATCCAAAATACGGAGTCCTACTGGCAATTAATCGCAGGAAAGAACCCTCTCCTGGTGCGTCGAACCAAGCCACCCAAAATAAAGAAAAAGTCAAGATATCCATCGCTAGTCTATACGAAAAAAGATACACACCGGCATTCAGCGGAATGACTTCAGCATACAGTGGTAATTTTTTATATTTTTTGTGTGTAAGCCTCCCAACCCCACCCACCTTCTTCCTTGAAATGAAAATCTTTGTTTTGACCACTTTTATTTCTGATATGTAAATGATGTTGCCGAAATACATTGATCATTGTGTAGAAATTATCAAAACCCTCAGAATATTCTCTCTAACTTACACAAATTTGTTATTATGGGAGTTACATTAATTTGTCTTTTGGGAAGAGAAGGGGGCAGCAGCCAGAAACCAAAAAATATCAACTTAAAAAAATTAACAAGCAAAAAAAAAAAAAAGGAAAATAAAAGAAAAAAGAGGAAAATTGTTCAAACTCGAAAAAAACCTAATTTGACACTAAACTGCAACAAGAAGTGTTGGGCTGGGTAGGGGCAATCTTTCAATGAACATTTTCTTTCCTAAAAACATGTTTAGAAAAAAAGGGCAGCCCCCCCTATTACTTCATACCTGGGTATCTTTACGGGAATCAATTTGTTATTAAAACACAAGTGTTATTGGGTGCAAATGGTCTGTCAAACACTCCCTAAAGATAATTGAAAATTTAAATTCTGTGTGAAATTAATGCTTTTTCATGTGATATGGGATGTAACAGTTTACAGACAGAGCATAATGTATGGCAAACTCTTTAATGCGATACGAAATGAAATAGAATATCCAAGATGCATGCAGTTCCCAGCACTACATATTTAAATGACTCTGTATCATGCTAGAGAAGTTCAATTAAATTGTTGCATTTCATTTAAGGAGTGTAAAAATCAAATAACTTTTCCTTCGCAAGAATGTGCGAGAAGTCAGGAAGACACTGGCGTTCATATAAACCGTTGATCGACGCCATGACACAGCAGTTATGAAAGGGTTTATGTTCCAAAATAAATTTCGTACCCCGTCTGACGAAATTTTGTTCGTGACTCAGCAAAAGGCTGTTGATTTTATTTTAAAACGTTAATCTTCCTTATAAACAGTGAAGTTCTTAACAGAATGATTACAGAGTTTAAATTCATAAATTTAAGTGGCGGCGTATTAAGTGACAGATCAGCGCTTATTTTTCGTTTGTGTATTTTACAAATGTGTTGAGAGACACGTTTTTTCTTTGCCCTCTCCCTGACAAAGCTTTTTCATTGCTTAATTTTCAATTACATTGATATTTAAATTGAGATTGATTTAATAAGATTAATAAAAACCAAGCTCTTAAAGAAGCATAAATTCAACTTCGACAGATCAAAGTATTAAAGGGATATCGGTAATTAAGTAAGTCGGTCGCCGATGAATTGTTAAGTTGAATGTTATACAATACATGTAGAAAATTAAAAGAGGAATTTAATTTCATAACTGCACATGTCGAGACATTGACAATTAGCGTCCACCAACGTTTACGTTTAAGATTTAAATCTCCAAGTTTTTGCACTTTTACGACTTCTAATGATGCGCAAGGTTAACGACCGGATTGCATGTTCCCTCCTTCGAATGCATTGTCAAAAACTTAATGAAGGACGATTTTTTCAGCGATTCATTCCCCAAAACGTCAATAATTTTTCAATTTAAAGTTGATAACACTATTTCGTAACCTACCTTATTGCTAAATTTTCCTCAATTTTGATTCGCAGATTGTTAGACCATTATTATTTTCACAATGAGTTCTTGACGGATTTTTTCGTTTTCCTGATCACAACATGGAGGATGTGACAGGTCGACAGGGGATGGTCTCTCCTCAATGGCACCTGCTCTTTCAGAGGTCAATGTCTGCTCTGCTCCTAGTTCATATCGCTTCATTGGGTTTCTGAGCTTGAGTACTGACCTTAGAATCATGAAAAAGACTCTGACTTTAAGTTAAAATTTCAATCACGTATTAAATGTTAATTTATCATTAAAGTATCTACTAATTCTGCAGGAAACAACTTTTGCAAAGCAATATTGAAAAATATTTTAGTTTTGTTCTGTTTGCTTTCTACAACGTTTTAGAACAAAATAAAGAATCTGACTTCAGCTTAAGATGTCTCATGTTCCCGGGGCCTGATCGCAATCTGCATTTTTCATGTTAGAAAATAATGTATATATAAGGAAATGTTTACCGTTGTGATATTAGTGTGTAAATACATCGCATTTTATTCCACGCTACCTTGTATGTTTTTCTTTTCTCTTTAAATATTACTGCCCCGTTAGTTAGTATGAAGGTAAGGATTACCAATAGACTGTACAGAAAGAATGACTTTTGAGTAAATTATACAAAAGCCTTGAAATATGGATGAAAATATTCTTAAAATGCATAAAATTTTTATAGACGATGTAATGCCATTACAGCTTTTCTTACCCACCCAGGCATGATTTGTTAATCATTTATGAATTTCATGCTATATCAATCAATTTTCCGGCTGAAAAGTGCATCCAAAATCTTATCAGCTTCTCAGATCAGAAATGACAAAAGGAAAGCAATCAAAATGAAGAGTTTTTATTGAGTTTCGAAACTCATATATGAATAGTGGATAAAATCGTCAGACATTATATGTTGTTGAAAGGGACAGAATCTTAAAACGAAGGCGTGACGGATAGTGACTGCTGGTACCGATGGGGTATAAACCTCTCAAACTCACGCTATCTAAATGTCGAGTTGAAGGCCACAGTAAGTGTTTTCTTTTTTTCATGTATAAGATTTTTGGACAAATTCTGCTTCATATTAAATACAAAAATAAAGCTGCTAATGACTGGCGCAATAGGTACCCATGGTCATTCCAATACAATCAGAATGTTTGTTAACAAATTAATTTTGCAAATGACCAATGACAAGGTAGGAAAATCTACAAGTTCCATTTTTATTGAAAAAGCAACTGTCAATGATTTCAAAAAGCCTGAAATTTAATTTATCGTAGTTAATGGTTCTATATGAGTTGAAATGTTGTACATTTTTATGATGTGACTTCAAATTTCAAAAAAGTTGCTTTTTAACTATCCACATCTGATTTACTCTACTTCTTGGATATATTGTTGCATAGTACTTCTGAAGTTTCTTCACTACTGTTAATAATTTAGCGAGTACTAAAGAAAGAGGCTTGGTAGATCATTTACTGTAAGCTGATATGTATCTTTTTTTGTAAGGAATGTGACCGGTCAACAAGGAACAGATAAAGTTTTAGTCTAAGGAGATAAGGAACAATTAAAGTTTACACATTTATTTTATATGCAAGTTTATAAAGCCTACTTGTTTCTTGTTGATGTATTGGAAAATGCAATGTTGAAAACGAATCGACTGCGTGGTATATTATTATGCATCAATGTTTAAAATATACCTGGTATCCTGTTCGTTTTTTTTTCCTTTTAAATATAATGTATAAGAAACATGAGCTGAGAAGATGTTCAATATATAAATATATATATAAGAAGACTGAGAAGATACCTTCATAACTTGAATGAATCTCAATTACTTAATATTCAAAACTTCTCAAATCACCTTCACTGCATCTCACACCTTTGTCAGAGCCAGGTTCTAATTGAAAGGGTTCTTACAGTACCATTCTATGGTCCGATCACGTCATTCTACAGAAGGGCGTCCAATTGATGTGCTAATGAAGTGCACCTATTTTGAATTGAATTGCAAATTTATATGTACATTTTTCATTATTTACATAGACGTTGAAATGATTTTCCATAAATCTTCACTTTTGTCACTGATCTTATCTATCTGACGAGACTGGTGTTTGTTTTTCTCCACGCTGACGAATATCAATTTTCTATCCTTGCATTATTTGTTCCAAAACATCTTTTTTACTCCGCCTCCTTAAAGGAAATATAGGAAAACTGGGGTCTAAGATGTATTTTTGTTAGTATATATCTCGGTGATCAAAGGTGAAGATAACTGTGATCCTATAAATACAGGCAAAAATAGACCTCTGCAAACACCATTGGTGTGATCAGATGCCAAGAGAGGTAAAAGTCCTTGTTGACCGGTCACATTCGCTACATGTATGAGCCCTATGTTTTCATCAGGTATACAAAGTACTTCATAGTAAAATCTAGTATATAGCAATGACTTAACAAACATAATCAAACATGTAAGACTGTATGTACAAACAGTTTCATTATAACGACCATAAAATTATAAAACCATATTGATGAAATCTATGTAACACCAATTTATTTGCCAGTCAAGTACCAAAGGCTGAAAATCTATGATCGTATTCGGATCATGGTCTTGCGTATCGAATCAGTTGGGAGACCACCATGTGCAGCTGATGTTGAAATATTAATGCATGTATAAGGTAAGTTCACGATAGAAATGCTGAAACTATTCCGTTTAGGGAATTCTGCTTCATAATATTATAAAAAGGGGACAGTTTTTCAAACTATGATATTTTGTTGGAAGATCTGGTCCAAGAAGACAACAACGATATTGTAATTGGGGAACTAAGGCATCTTTTTTAAAATTAACTTTAGTGTCAACCTCGGTAGTGTCTAAACTGCCTAAACGTTACGTGAATTTGTATCATATTTTACCGCCATTTAAGCTCTTCTGGTCTCTGACCAGTAGAGCTAAAAATGAAGCGAGATTTACATTTTAAAAAAATACATCAGCACTCTTTTAACAATATTAAAAAGAGTTTATTGTTTACCTGTATTCTGGCTTCACATAGATTGATCTGAAGAGCCAGCTCTTCTCTAACGAAGATGTCTGGATAATGAGTTCGGGAAAACAAGTCTTCTAAAGCTGTGATCTGGAAAGGGGTAAAAGTCGTCCTCTGTCTTCTCTGAATCAAAAAACCGAATCATTGAAGATACGAATTATACTCTGAATATCATGAAAAATAGCAATATTCTTTTACATTTAATTATTATTGCATATAATCAAATATCCTTGATTGTTTTTATTCATTTTTGGGTATAAAGTAATGAAAACCTCTTTATAACCAAATGAGATTATTTTAAATAAAATGATAATTTTCACCTTGAAATTGTGGCTATGTTCTATTTTTTTTAATATATAAATAGTTTGTATTTCCATGGAAAAATGTGTCTTAATTTATTCGCAATTGAAATAAATTTCATATTAGCAGAAAACATTGGATAAAAAAATAAAATGACCTAATTCATATTTATTACTTCTATTTTATTGTTCTTCTTAAAAATCATATCTGATATGGCATTAATTTGATCCTACATGTATTTTCGATTATAATCAAAAGGTACAAAATCTTAATACAATTTGTAAAATTTCCTTACTCTTGTTGCAGGCCACTACAAACATAATATTCATATAAGAGTCTTGTTTAAGTTTCCAGATTTTTGGTTTTCTGTTTAAGTACAAATAATTGAATATGTTTATTTTTTGAAAGGTATAGTATTTATTCAATTTTAGAGAGGCTTTGTGAATATTTTACCTGGAATTGGTTCTATGGGTCTGGAGAAAAATACGAGAGGATATCAAAAGGTATACAAGATTTTGTATGTAAATATAAGTTAATTCTAGCACGACAAAATTTTGATATATGAAAATATAATATACTTACTTGTCTGCTTCTGCCGATAAGAAAATGTTCAAGTGCAACTGCCTCTTCACTTATCTCCTCGGATTTTTCTTGAGTCTCTCGACAATGCTCGGTTTCACCGGAGAAAGATGCGCTTTCTGTCTCCATTTTAGGAATTGTTATAGTGGTAATTGTTGAAATAAAGACAAAATTAAGATTTGTTCAACAGAATCTGATTTTAATTGAATGTTGATTTATACGCACAACGAAATAAATACTTTGGCAAATTTCTACTAAATATTAGCTATTGGATCTTAGGATAAAATGCTGTCCCCCAAAACACGCCCTTTATACAAAAGTAATATAGTAGAAATTTACAGGTTATTAGGAAACTAATGACAAACTACTCATTCATCTTTATTAGAAATAAAACCATTTTCTCCAATGAAAAATAATAAGAATGCAGCCAAAATTTGTCTCAAAATGCAATATGTGTATTTTATTGTCTGTCCAATGTTAATAAACTTCTGTTAATCAAAAGTATTATGTACCTTGTATTAAGAACTGACTACGTATTATTTTCTTGAACACCTGATTTTACGAAATTTCCTCCCAATGCAGCCAAAATTTGTCTCAAAATGCAATATGTGTATTTTATTGTCTGTCCAATGTTAATAAACTTCTGTTAATCAAAAGTATTATGTACCTTGTATTAAGAACTGACTACGTATTATTTTCTTGAACACCTGATTTTACGAAATTTCCTCCACTTTTGATGCTGCTGTCAAAGCTAATATTGATGCCTATTCATTCTTAATGAAAGGTTACATTTCAAATTAGGGTGTTTGTTTTGTAATTAAATGGAAAATATTCAGACACAGAAGAAAACAATTCAGGATTTAAAATATCTTTAATGCGAAAAAAAAAAATGAATCACACCTCCATCAAAATGCATTGAACATAGTTATTTGCAATGTTTTTCAATACTCTGGAAATTTGCTTCATTTATGCAATTCAAAAAAATTTGAACTCCTTAAAGGCATATAACATTTTACATATTTTCAAAAAGCAGTGCCCCTCCCTATCAATGAGGCCCAATGGGCACACCACACCCTGTATTCTTTCGAAATAAAAAGCTTATTTCTATTTCAGCTGATGGAAAACATTGTATGACTCTTTTTTACAACTCACTAAATGTTTGGTGGTACAAAACACAATCTAAGAGAATCTAACGGGAGCAAAAATAGTCATAATTCTTACAAAACTTCATTAAGGGGAACTTTATTTAATGTTTATTGTGTTTGATTTCTGAGAACACAGGGAATACAATTTGATATTCTATGTGAAAAAGTACAAGACGTCACTTACACCTTAATTAACCTTCCAGTCAAGTAAGATTAATGAGAAATGAAATGAAATATTAACTTTCATTAACTGAATATTTCAACAAGTTCACAAAATTTCTACATTCTCAAAAAGATTTAGCTTTTATATCTGTTAATAAATTGTTGTTTACTATCTATAAAAAGATTCATTTGTCCGATCAAAGAAAATTTAAAATTTATTCTCTTTGTTATACAAAGTAAAATAAATTTTATTTAAAAAATACAGCATATTCTTATTCTTTATAATTTTGTTTCTATTTAAATTACTAGATGCTTCCACAAATCTGTAAATGATTACCCGAATGTTACATTTCCTAGAGTTATTCTTGTGATAAAAAATGAAATAAAAAATACATAAATAACAAAAATAAAGAAACGACTTTGCTACCTCAAACGAAAAACAGATTTTAAAAATAATTATGTCTTTGACTGGCAATAAGAACTTAGATACATCTTATGCATGCATATAAAAAAAAATAAACAAAAAAAAAATAAACATAGACTTTGACATCACAAAGAAAATGGACACGTGATATATTAACTTTCGTTAACTGAATATTTCAACAAATGATACTACTTGGGAGAGGAACTTCACAAAATTTCTACATTCTCAAAAAGATTTAGCTTTTATATCTGTTAATAAATTGTTGTTTACTATCTATAAAAAGATTCATTTGTCCGATCAAAGAAAATTTGAAATTTATTCTCTTTGTTATACAAAGTAAAATAAATTTTAAATAAAAATACAGCATATTCTTATTCTTTATCATTTTGTTTCTATTAAAATTACTAGATGCTTCCACAAATCTGTAAATGATTACCCGAATCTACATATTTAGAGTCTACCTTTTATCGCAGTGTTCAATACTTCACGGTACCTGGTTATTATTTGGATTTACGACCGAGCAGAATGAACTAAGCTTTTGGTTGACATAGAATTTCTTTTTCAGATTATGGAGTAACCATTTGATTAATTCCTTTAAATCACATAAAAAGGGATCTGTGCGCGCGTACGATGACTGTTTCTAGTTAAATAGATCTTCTCTCTGCGTGTTATTTGAAAGGTTGCACCCGATAAGCGACAATGACTTCCGTCCAAGGAAGATATTTTGTTTGACATTTCCTTGAATGACGGGATTTATATTCGACGATAAAAAGAGAACAAATCATGGAATCGGATTCATTACGCTGGGCTGTTCTCACCAATAACGCTGCTCACGGACCATCTAATCTCAGGGACCTCAGGATCACCACGATGAAGTTACAACAAAGGGCGTTGACTGGGAAGGCCCAAGAAAAGAGGAAACCGAACTCTGATACTCCGTTACAAAAGAGAACTCTGAATAATTATCCAATGCAGCATACCAAAGAAGACTCGGTGAAAATGGCTCAATCCCAACAATATATCAGGAAACATTTGGAACGTAGGGTCAAACAAGCCAGAATAGACAGCGGGAATTTGAGAGATTACAGCCATAAAATGTTCGATACTGTGATCCAAGCTAAGAAACAGAATAGTGCGATTCGCCCTAGCACCGCTGTTGTACCAGACCATGTCCCTAAATATCAGAACGGTACTACAGGTCCTTCTAGAAGTGGAAGCATTGTGTATGATGCTCGAAGTAAGATTTTGAACTCTATCCGACTGCGTCCAAATTCGGAACCTCCCCTCAAATTCAAGCATGAACGTTCTACCGAGATTCGATCAGAAATTCGCAGAACTCTGTCACAGAGCAACAGCGATTTCAGAGTAATAACACCAATGGCGTCATCAGCAAGATCTTCAGCATCGTCAACCAGCGACTATTATCTGGTGCCATTGAATGGTAATTTGTCTGAATTCTCCTCTATCCCCGACCTAGATGATAGCACCACCCAGGAAAGTGTGTTTAGTGACTGCGATTCCAAAAGCAGCACCATCAAATCAGAATACACGTATACCAGACCTCATTGTGATCAGTCCAAAATAAGGTTCTATTCTCTAGAAGAAGAATCATCCATTAGTTCTGTAGACAGTAAAAAAGAGGACACGGCCCCTCCCCCACCTGTAGAGGAACCAAAACCAGAACCCCCTCCTCCAGAACCAGAAAAAAAGCCAAAGAGCGCAAAACGACCCAAAAGTAGCGGATCTCGTGGAAAAAGCCCGAAAGCGAGAGGGAAAAGCCCTAAGAAGTAAGCATTTTGTATTTTGATACACTATCTACAACATGTTTTTGGTATGCTTTTTTTCATTTTCATTTAAAGTAAAAATGATCAATAGTTCACAGAGGAAATGTTCTCAAAAATGCAGTCTATTTAACAGTATTTGTTTTCTTTCTTTTCAGTAGTTCACTGACGTTTATATGTACATAACTTAAATTTTAACGGGGGCTATTTAATATTTCTTCGTTAAATATTTTCATTTCTTTTCGTTTGAAAAGATTTCAATCAATTTTGCAAATAAGGATTTCTAATAGACAGCTTTTCACACCTAGATCTTATTTAAACATAAGGTTTTTCATATTCTAACCTGATTACTAGTATTTAATATTTTAAGCTGTTCCGAAAATGACCGGATTGTTTTGGCGAAGATTTTTATTTTCATGCAAACATGTGCGGATGTTTACAGAACACCACTGCCAATTCTTCTACTCTGCTAGACAGTCTTTAATGGATTAATTCAAAGATCACAAAATACCTTACACGATATCGCATTAAAACGAAATTGAATAAACTCGCATTAGCAGGATAATGAAAAGACTTACTTTTTTAAAATTAACTTTAGTGTCAACCTCGGTAGTGTCTAAACTGCCTAAACGTTACGTGAATTTGTATCATATTTTACCGTCACTTATATTAAAAAAAAGACATATCAGGATTTTGAAGAAAAAAAAAATAATATTTCAAAATCACATGAAACTTTTTTTGGTATGTCGATGCTGGCAGAAAGTCAGAAACCAAAAACACGAGTATGGAATAGCCGATAAAAATCTAACATGTTAGATGGAACTTATGATTAGTAAGACCGGTACTCATTTGTATTTCATTTCTTATAATACTTACAATAAGGATATTGTATATTAATTACAAAGTACAAAAACTTATATAAAATCAAGAAAAAAATAGTACAGGGGGCTGAGGTTTAAAAAGGAAATTTGATGTCTTAAGTGTTGGGGCAAATTTTGGTTACGTCTACAATTTAACTAAGAGCTAATATATGATGTTTAAAATGTTGACACAGAATGTGTTAAAGTAAATAATGTTATAGAAATGATGGCATAAATATTTGTAAATCTTGAGGTTAAATGTATGCAGACAGATATCCACGTCAATGTTTTATGGTCTTCCATGTCCCAGACATAACGTATCACTTCATAGAATTACAAGTTCATAATGAAGACAATAAAAAGTTTTAGGATAAAAAAGATTATAAAATGAATATAGAAATTAAATGTATTATTTTCAAAAAGTATGAAATAAGTTTAAAAATCTCGTATCGTAATGATAGCTGTTTTTATTATTCTATTCCTTGTAACGTCAGGGTTGGGGGTCACTTTAAGAGTAAGTATAGAGTACCAAGATCGAGCGTTGCACACAATTTGAAGAAAAGGCTTATAACCTTATGGCTTTCTTAGATTTTTTTTGCAATATTTTTTTTTTTCAATTTATATTTAGTTTATTTATTTAAACAATAAAATGTTTTCTTTTGTTTGTTTTCTTTTATTTTAAGTACGGGAATAACCGTTGCAGTTGTTGCAGAAAGATCATAACCTATGTAAGCGGGTTGCGATATTTTTTACTGCAAAAGCAGTAGTGTTAATACCCGTACTCATAAAGAAAGAACGCTATTTTATTGTTATATTTATATTTCCTCTAATTAATAGATTTTATAGTACGTCATTGTTTGTGTCATTGTCAGATGGAACAGTTATAGCACAAGAAATCTGTAGAGGTGATATGCTACAGGGGCGTTCATTGAGTGATAATCGGCAATAGTTTTCTTAAGAAATAAAGGAGATAATATTCAGACGATGTAAATAATTTTATTATGAATATTGTCTTTTGTTCGCAGATCTACTGGAAAACAGCGTCACTATGAAAAAATAATTTTAAAAAACCACACTTTGCAACTTTCTCTGAGAAACCATGGCAATCACTCGGCACACCTCAACCGATTAATCGGTTTGAAGAGGTTGACGGAATCATCCGAGATTTGCCGAGTGTGAAATCAGTATGTTCGACGATCAATTTCCGATTGCTTTCTAGCCAGTTTGATAAATAGATTTAATATGTTGTTATTGTAGCAATTTAAAACAAGTCACGGTTAATTTGAGTTTTTCCAGACAATTTTCTCCTTAATTACAACGTAATTATTTCGATTTCACAATAAATTGTGCGTTAATCAGAAGCATAAATCAATAAGAAAACGGGACCATTTCCACCCACAAATGTAGGACAAATTTAACTTCAATATACATTATAAAAGAATTTTATTGGAGGGAATAAAGTCAATAAATTTTGTACTATTTGGTACCACTTTGCGGAGATATATACATAATGTATGCATGTTTGTTTTGTGTAGACTATCGACGCTCAATAAATCCATATCATGCATAATGAAATTCTGGATTGTAAATGTGTTTGTTCGCAATATCTACGTTGTCAGTTTCACAATTTGTCGGAAAGGTCGATAATGGCCCAATAGGCAAAATTACAACCCTCGGAGTAAGTTCGTGTGAAAAGGACAATTTCTATTCTTTAAAAAACATTTCACAATGATTATGTTATCACAGACATTGAAGTTAAAGTATCTTTTTATCTGTCTTTTGATAAATAAATGAATTTTCTCACGATCAAACGTCATAAAGCCATCATTGATAATAATTAATGAGTGCCGCTATCATGACAATAGAAAAAAAATCGATGGTTTTTATCAACGAAAGCTGAAGATCGGATCGAACGCATCTTTACAGTAGCGGAAAGTTTGTTATTTTCTTTAGAGTCTTAATAGCATAAAATCCCATATACATGCATGTTCAAATATTGACTTTAGTGTGGTACTTTTAAACTGTATCTTGTATACTTGTTTGTTTCATCGGGTCAGCTCAAGTTAGACCCTACAGAATTTTAAAAAGACATTATCTTGCGTACGTTAAATGGATTGCAATGCCTTGTACAGCGCGCCGTTAGATCTCTGTTAGAGAAAGACAGGGTGCATTAAAGGACAAATTATATACACGGCGTCCTTAGTTACAATAGGAAGAAACGTACATCTGTAGATTGCAACCGGTTCTTAACAAGTGGTTATCTTTTTGCTTGAGTGAAAAACAAACATTTGTTACATATTTAGAGTCTACCTTTTATCGCAGTGTTCAATACTTCACGGTACCTGGTTATTATTTGGATTTACGACCGAGCAGAATGAACTAAGCTTTTGGTTGACATAGAATTTCTTTTTCAGATTATGGAGTAACCATTTGATTAATTCCTTTAAATCACATAAAAAGGGATCTGTGCGCGCGTACGATGACTGTTTCTAGTTAAATAGATCTTCTCTCTGCGTGTTATTTGAAAGGTTGCACCCGATAAGCGACAATGACTTCCGTCCAAGGAAGATATTTTGTTTGACATTTCCTTGAATGACGGGATTTATATTCGACGATAAAAAGAGAACAAATCATGGAATCGGATTCATTACGCTGGGCTGTTCTCACCAATAACGCTGCTCACGGACCATCTAATCTCAGGGACCTCAGGATCACCACGATGAAGTTACAACAAAGGGCGTTGACTGGGAAGGCCCAAGAAAAGAGGAAACCGAACTCTGATACTCCGTTACAAAAGAGAACTCTGAATAATTATCCAATGCAGCATACCAAAGAAGACTCGGTGAAAATGGCTCAATCCCAACAATATATCAGGAAACATTTGGAACGTAGGGTCAAACAAGCCAGAATAGACAGCGGGAATTTGAGAGATTACAGCCATAAAATGTTCGATACTGTGATCCAAGCTAAGAAACAGAATAGTGCGATTCGCCCTAGCACCGCTGTTGTACCAGACCATGTCCCTAAATATCAGAACGGTACTACAGGTCCTTCTAGAAGTGGAAGCATTGTGTATGATGCTCGAAGTAAGATTTTGAACTCTATCCGACTGCGTCCAAATTCGGAACCTCCCCTCAAATTCAAGCATGAACGTTCTACCGAGATTCGATCAGAAATTCGCAGAACTCTGTCACAGAGCAACAGCGAGTTCAGAGTAATAACACCAATGGTGTCATCAGCAAGATCTTCAGCATCGTCAACCAGCGACTATTATCTGGTGCCATTGAATGGTAATTTGTCTGAATTCTCCTCTATCCCCGACCTAGATGATAGCACCACCCAGGAAAGTGTGTTTAGTGACTGCGATTCCAAAAGCAGCACCATCAAATCAGAATACACGTATACCAGACCTCATTGTGATCAGTCCAAAATAAGGTTCTATTCTCTAGAAGAAGAATCATCCATTAGTTCTGTAGACAGTAAAAAAGAGGACACGGCCCCTCCCCCACCTGTAGAGGAACCAAAACCAGAACCCCCTCCTCCAGAACCAGAAAAAAAGCCAAAGAGCGCAAAACGACCCAAAAGTAGCGGATCTCGTGGAAAAAGCCCGAAAGCGAGAGGGAAAAGCCCTAAGAAGTAAGCATTTTGTATTTTGATACACTATCTACAACATGTTTTTGGTATGCTTTTTTTCATTTTCATTTAAAGTAAAAATGATCAATAGTTCACAGAGGAAATGTTCTCAAAAATGCAGTCTATTTAACAGTATTTGTTTTCTTTCTTTTCAGTAGTTCACTGACGTTTATATGTACATAACTTAAATTTTAACGGGGGCTATTTAATATTTCTTCGTTAAATATTTTCATTTCTTTTCGTTTGAAAAGATTTCAATCAATTTTGCAAATAAGGATTTCTAATAGACAGCTTTTCACACCTAGATCTTATTTAAACATAAGGTTTTTCATATTCTAACCTGATTACTAGTATTTAATATTTTAAGCTGTTCCGAAAATGACCGGATTGTTTTGGCGAAGATTTTTATTTTCATGCAAACATGTGCGGATGTTTACAGAACACCACTGCCAATTCTTCTACTCTGCTAGACAGTCTTTAATGGATTAATTCAAAGATCACAAAATACCTTACACGATATCGCATTAAAACGAAATTGAATAAACTCGCATTAGCAGGATAATGAAAAGACTTATAAAAGTCCAAACATTGAAAAAAGTTTCTCTATAATTGACAACAGAGACTTTTACATAAAAATATTCTGAAGATGTAATTTTACTGTGAAAATTAAATACTGAATAAGTCCTACGTAAACTCTGTGTTTCTCTTTGTTAGGTCAAAACCTTGCTCTCCGTTCTTATTTTTAACAGAAGAATACCCCACACAAAGAATACTGAAATCCTGACAACCTGATTATTACATCTTTAAAATTTTCAATTCATCTACAAAAAAGCAAGCATTGGTGGTTTCTGATATTCATGTTTGAGAGTGAGGGGTGCGTAAGACTTTTTGTATACGATTGGTAAATTCAACAAAGGTTGTATACCATTTTAAGAACCATCGATTCTTCGCGCCTAGTAGCTCTTGATACTTGAAAATTATTTGATCACTGCTTCGAGATATCTCACCGGAAGACCTTATAACCCGTGTACAGCTTTTCTTTGATAGATGGAAATATCAGTTGTGATTTGATGGAAAGCGCTAAGATCTCAGCCAATATTTTAATATCTTTATAAACAATAAATCCATTAAGATTTCAATATTAAATCCTATATATTTAAAGAAGACTTTTCTTTTCATTACTTATTATTTTGCAGTCCTCGACTTGTTCAATTTCAAATGATGTGTCAAAATTGTTCCTTTAGCTACTGGGGAATGTAACGGCCTTAAGATGAGAAATAATATCCAACTTAGTGATTTATATCAAAAGATGAAAGAGTCCAGACATTTGCCACAAATTTAATAACTCAACCTTTTATCTATTAATTCTAATCATATGTAAATATCTGATGGTGTTGGTTTAATGAGTACAGATTTAAGATTTGATTATTATTAAATTTACAATTAAAACGTGGGACCTTATCAAGACCCGTAAACGGGGTCTTTGAACGAGGAGCAAAAAATAACTTTATCTATAATACAATGAAATTTCATTAAATTTTATTGTAATAATATGCCAAAGCTATCTTTTTTTTGTACGGTTGCCCTTTTCTTTGACTTGACAAATATGCCTCTTTCCATTCTCCTACACTGTAGCTATTTACAATGTAGAATGGAATCTTGAAACTCCGCACCATGACATTATATTCACCAAATGTTTCATTTTCCATCAAATTTCTTATTAAGGTTTTGATTCCCAGTCTGTTTTTTTTTGTTTAGAAATTTTGCCTCAATTGCTTTCTATAAATGTCATAATTTCTACTGACAACAATGTAAGAGTTAACCAAATGAGCATGTTAAATCTTCATTGTGTATAAATTCTTTTCATTAATCAGACCCCAATCGAGCTTGTCATGATTCTATTAGGCTAAAAATTTCAAAACTGTTTTCGTATAATGATCTTGCAATTTAAAAGAAAATCATATGAAGGAATTTTAACTTACGGGTAATAAATTGGTTGAAAGCGTCTTATAATAGGTAACATTGCGCAAAAATTGTATCACATTTTATTGAAACCCTGATCAGAGTTATAAATGAACGCGATACTGGGGACAAAGTTTGTGAGCATTTAAAAAAGTCTTTATTGTCCAGAATAAGAAAATTACTAAAACCGTTTCTTTAGAAATTTTCTGAAAAGATCGATCAATTTTAAACTCAGCTGATGTTGACTGTATTATTTTTTTTGATACAATTTAAAACCTTTTACGACAATTTGTCGTTTAAAGGATCTGGATCTTTGTCGAACAATTTTAGCAGCAATAGATCTATTTTGCAGAGTTGCAAAAAAATCCCTTCAAAAAAAATAAATGCTTTTTTTTTTATCTTTTCTACAGGATTGAACATATTTTATTGCTTTTACTTAAAAATTACTAGTGGGATAGTGCAAAGTTGTTTTTTAACCAAACTTTATATGTCGTTTCTCTACAAGAAACCTATTCCAAACATTCTTTTACACTTTTTCCACAATTTTATTAACAAAAATAGAAGTTAAGAGATTCCCTAGTTACCTTCATGAAAAAAAATCTTATCTTCTGAGGCTGTCCGTAAGATATCTTCACTTTTTTAAACTAGGAGTGATTTCATAGGATCATTTGTTAGAACTTAGCAGTACTGCAGAACCAAATGTCAACTTTTTTCATAAAACAAAATCAAAAATCAACGACAAAGATGAACATAAATACATTGTACAAAGAGACACAGACATATTATAGTAGAGAATTTTTTTTTTTCAAATTAATGTATTATCCCTTTTGAATATTCTTATCTCATTTACATCACAGCTTATCCCCACGAAAGCGTTAATAGGTTACATTATTTGTTTATCAAAAATGAAAAAAAAAATCAATTGTTTGGCTTATTAAATTAGAAGGTTATTGTTAATTTGAAACTTTAGCACGCTAGACAATTACGATTTAGAGATTGACTGAGTACATTACAACATAAAATCTTCTTAAAATTTAAATCTATAATCTCCAGTATTAAGGGAGATTTAACAGTTTAAGACTGTTTTACACGGAGTCACTTAGTCACCATATAAATTGCTCATTAGTTCGTGCGGTGCACTTTTGTATGGACACAATGGTCACCATCAAAAGCTAGTTTTTTTTTTAAATTAAAACTTTATTAAAAGAGCACCAAAGTCGAAAAATCTCAAATGCAAAGGAACTTCTTAGTATCTTAAGACTGATTGTAAAAGGCATGTTACTTCAAGGAGAAGTTTGAATGTTATTATATCTTACTGACATTGGATTCGGTTTCATGTAATCAACATATATGATATACATGTACCTAAAAAATATCAACATTAAAATACTCGACCCGTCACCTGTATAAAACGCAGACGTACCTCAATAAATAAACTAAAAGGTCAATTAAAATGACTAAAATACCTAATTTACAAAGAATTAAATTAAAGAAACAATAATGGGACAATTTGTTATAATTCTCTTTTACATTATTTTAAAATGAATTTTTCATTACAGTATTTTATTGGATTGTTGTATTTATTTTTTTGGTATAGAAGTGCAAAAGGCAAGAAAGAAAAGGAACCCGAACCTCCCCCGCCACCGCCACCCGAGCCCGAGAAAATAGAAAAAGAGCCCGAGGTCAAAAAACCTTTAAAAGGCCCTCATTGCTGGGTAGACGATATGACTATAACCAGTGAGCCTGTACAGGAGCTAGCAAATGAAAACCAGCAGAACACAGGGGAAGGAACCCAATCCCGTCTTTGTAGCGCAAAATCAAATGAGATAAAGAACATCGGGCAAGTAGGCAAAGAAAACATGCCTTTGACAAGCAATGGCAATGAAATCCCTGCAGAGGACCATATAGAATTGCCAAAATTTCTTTGTCCAAGTTCAGAACTGAAATCAAAACAAGCTGCAATAAAAGACTGGTTAGCTAGGACTAATTTTGCCTATTCTGGTAGATGTGTGCCATTAATATAGCCTTATATTGTCATATAGTTGTTCCTACTAAAGCAATATGTCCTTTCTGCATGATATTACCCCTTCTTTGTCATTATAAAGATTTGACATATAATATATCATCATGTTTTATACAGCCATTAGCGAATTAAATGGACTGGAGCTTCGAATAAATATATCTGTCTAAAAAAGTTAGCATCTCAATTTTTTTCAATGCTATACACTGTACATCACATGATGAATTTCTAAATAAAGTAATGTAACATATCTTATTTTTACCCCAAGTATAAGATTAATTATTTCAACACGCAAGTCAAGTATGTCAACATGCAAAGATAATTATGAATGGCTGACTTGTGTCATATCACATCTAAGGCTTTTGTTTTTACAATAAAATTCACTTGGAAATGTTCTATCTAAAAACATAAGGATCACGGCGGAGGAGGCCGGCCAACACTCAACAGGGGATGCTTTCTCTCCTCAAGGCACATGATCCCACATTCAGAAGACCCTTGATTTCCCTTTTTATTTTTAGATTTGTATTGTTTGTGGCTTGTTCGAGATCGATTATCGTTCGTTTTCTTCACCCTTTTATAATTCATTAATTTCATTTGGAGATATATACATCTGATTTTAGATATGTTCAAATATTTGAAAACGGGTTGGAGTTATGAATTGAAAATAAGTATTATATTTACTGTAGTTGATTTTAGAATAGGTGCAATTTAATTGAACCTAGATATAACTAATTAATACCTCTTTTAGAATTCCATGTGATGTAATAGATCTTTAAATCAGTTATATAAATTGTACTTATCTTCAATCAAATAAATGGTAGGTATAACTCATTTGATCCTTAATGTCATTCTGTTTAATTCTTAAAACCAAGGTTAAATTATTTTAAGATTATCTTTAATTCATCTAAATTATTCTAAGATATATACAAATAACATTTTGAAAACAGTTACTTAAATTTGGCATTCCGAAAACAGTACACCTATGTGAAGTGGGCCTCAAACACTTAATTCCAGAGGTTGGATCAGGTGCCCAGAAAGAGAAAACATCCCCTGTCAACCGGTCCCACCCTCTGTAGACAGAATAACTCGTATTTAAAAAACAAAGGCCTTAAATTAGTATGAAATATGTTAGTCAAAATATGAATCAGTGATCAATAGATTGTATTTGCTAATAAAGACTGATAGAATCGGCATTTATTGAAATGTGATTCTTTCATCAAAAAAAAAATTTAAAGAAAAAAAATTTAAAGTACAAGCATTTTTGAAAAGCTGGAAGTACAGAATGTAAATGTTGGAAATAACGAAACGTGATCGATCTCAAATAGTCTATAAAGAGTACAAATATCTGAAAAGGGCATAAAACATGGAAATTACAGAGGTGGGATCAGTTGGCTGGGAGGACTAAGTGTCCCCAGTTGACGGACACCCCGCCGTAAGCCTTATGGATTGGTCAAGGATACATTGTGTTGTCAAATCTAAAATAAAAAACAAAAGTCTAACATTAAGTATGAAGCAAGTCGGCACAAATAAAACCCATGGTAGGATATATTTGTTAACAAGGTCATTATAGCTACCACAGAATTTACGGAATGTGAATTTTATTAAAAGCACTGTAATATCAATTTATCAGTGAGCAGCATCCTTTGCTTTAAAGTCAGCTTCAGTAGCGAATAAGTTCGGATATTAATTAGTTATTTAGATAAATATCCTTTCGATAAATATTCCTAGTTTATAGAACAAATCTAGAAATCACAGCCTTTATTCATACTAATACACCAGATTCAAATCATTGTCAGCTGAAAGAGGCATAACTCAAGTTAATTCTAAATGACTCGAGCTGATTCTAGCTACCCTGAAGGTGTCATGACAGAAACCCTTTAAAAATGGCATTCGTTGCAGAAAAAAAGCTGCAATGTCATTGACGTAAGCACGACCCTATATTTATGACTTCATTCTACTATATCTTTATAATTTCATTCCACTACTGTTTTGTTTTTGGAATACATTAGAACTCTGCAAAAATACAAAATTATATATACAAATGAAAAGCAAAAAACATCAGTTACGTTCTTATTCAATCTCCCATGCAGAGTTGTCGTTCGTTCCTCTCTCAGACACATTTGCAATGGGCTCACGTCGAGATTTTTTAAATAACATATAAAAAGTGATTTTAGCAGGATTGTTTCAAATCAAATTAATAGTTCTGGATTGATTCAGTAAAAACCTATCTCAAAACTCAGACATAAGCATAGAGATTGATTATAATGAATTAAAACAAACGAACTATTTCTCGTGTTTATGAATGTACGAGTCGATGGTATGGTACTTATTAATAGCAAAATATATAACTAACAAATACTGCAGTTCATTTACAGGAAATGGTTCCATTATTTGTAAAATAAAAGTTGTTATTTTCTGTATTAATTGCAGAAAACAATTACTTCAGATCTTATCCTGCAGGACAAATGCCAAAACCAACAACAAGGTCAAAACACACATGTAACATGTACGAGACAATGTATCTACGGTCATTGACTTGCAGTGATCGCCTTGGACAGTTAGTATTCCCCAGATCTGAACGTATACTAACTTTAACCGATTAAGCAGGAATTCTCCCACTTCGAAGCACATTTGAGGGTACAATGACACTTACAAACTGTAATATAAAAGTAACAATTAGTGCAGAAGTTACGTTAACATATCAATTATTCTCGATGATCGTACTTTTTTGTAAACAGCATTCTCAGTCCTTTGTTTATCTTTACCGTCAGATAACAAATATAAAGGAAAACTAAGTATATATATTAGTATAAATAATCGAAAATGTTTTCATTCTTTTTGCAATCTGATATAATGAAAAGTGTCCACTAACGTATATTTTCAAATTGAATTTCCATATATAAATATCGCAATAAAAAGACTACTTTTTGAATAAATATTACGCTAAATGTTAAACTTAAGTTACATTTTACTGTAAAAAAAAGTTGAGTTTTTTCAAAGAAACCGTGGTTTTTTTTCCACAGTTTTAATTGCAATCGTTATCAGATTCTATAGTCCACGGAATAACGCATTATACACTATATATATGATGTCCTAAATTCTGAATATACATGATCATGACATACCTTGTGGTTCCCACGCTCTCTTTGCTACAATGCTGCTGAAAATTTTATCTTTTTTCAAAAATGTCTAATTGAGAACACGTGACAAACTGAATATAGAAATAATACAGTTTTTAAACAATGTTGACCATCTTATTGCAAAATTCTATTATTTATTGCATAACCACAGGTATCAACCTTGTCAATAGGATAAATATTATCTACGAATTTTGATTATGATTTCATCCAAGTTTTGGGGTTGTATGCCAGAATCAGTCAAGGTTGATTCTACTAGGTCACATTTAATCAGACGACTTATGTGCACGGGTTTCAAGACGTTTGTCCTGGAATAAGCTAAAATGATCCTTTTACTAGTCATTCAGCTTTTTATAAGTGACTTGGTGATAGCAAGTAAGTACATTATAAAAAAAAGTGTTTTTAACGTTCCTCCCGATAATTTATCGCTTTTATGGAAACGCCACTACTTGCCCGGTGGATGGCTGCAAATTTAGACCTATACTTTTTTCGTGCCAGCACCCACTGCGACAAAGGTTCCTCGGCTTATACAGTCTCATCCGAAAGACTGGTCTCCAGTGGGATTCGAAACCCACGACGTAATGATATAACCCCTTGCTCCGCGACTAGAGAGCAAATGTTCTGATAACCACGGAAAATTCACTATTTAACATATGTCACTTATAAAGGGCCATATAGCCCTTAAAATCGAAATATTATGTAAAGGAATGAATTTATTAGCTACCAATAGTTTACGATTTATATGAATTACTTTTTGGTCCATTTTGCATAAGCTGCATAAATCCAGGTTATATGGTATAACTTTAGAAGTAAAAATAATCACTCCTTAATTTAAAACAAAATAATCACTTATAAACTTTGAAATTCATGAAATTCAGAGATTTACCATTATCATTATTTATTAGCAATATACTCATGGTATTTGAAGTCTGTTGATCGTCTGTCTAAAAAACAATGCAGAAAGTATAAAAACCTTTTCCAATTCCTTGTTAAATATTGTATTTTTTCATAGTTATTCTTCACAGAGAAATACAGGAATCAACCGTGTGAATTATCTCTCTGTCACTTCGTTGTATTGTAATGTGTCCATACACATATCCATATAGACCTAGTCACCAGACACTTCTAAAGCTACAAAGAAAGGAGTTGACCTCTACATTGCAGGTTTGAATCCCACTGAAGGATGTGGAGACCGGTTTTTTGGTTGATAATTCGTATAAACTGAGGTCCCATCTTTGTTAAATTGTTATGTTAAGAAGAGTACAGGTTTAAATCTACCTCCAACTAACGGAAACTGGTACCGTTTGAACATGAAATGAAAAGCCCCGAAAGGATGTAAAACAAAATACTATCTTTGAACCTACGTCATATTAAGTCTGAGTTTTGTTCTCGAATTTCTAGCGTGTCTTTTGAACACGCATTCGAATTTCTAAACATATAGATTAAAAGAATGCTAGTAATTACTCTTAATTAATTCAATTTAGATTCAGGACATTCTGGATGTGGAGGTCCATCATATTTAAATCGTCATACAGGAGAAATCACATCACACGCACACTTCAACAATCATAATCATTACGATCGTAACAGTAACTGCCATTGGAGAATTCGAGCCACCGCTGGTCACGTGATCCGGTTGTCATCCATCCATTTTGATCTTGAGCCAGATGCAAAGTAATTCTTT
The DNA here is from genome assembly GCA_003671525.1 of Saccostrea glomerata. NCBI lineage: Eukaryota > Metazoa > Mollusca > Bivalvia > Ostreida > Ostreidae > Saccostrea > Saccostrea glomerata. Next base: position 3,413,303 of record PRKT01000001.1, on the reverse strand, counting down.
TATGGCTTATGTTTGACTTTCAGTTGGATACAAAATTAATAAAATCTTTAATGAGTTGTAAGTTTTTATTGCTGGTTTACTTAAATCTTTCGATAGTTTTTTTTCAACATTCGAAATGTTATCCAGCGTACAATTAGTCTCTTAAAGGGGGAGGAAATAAGCACCTCCTTCAAATTTACCTGGTGTTAGAACCTCTGTCAATCATCTGAAATTAAGCCTGGGATTGGATACTTTGATTTGATTGACATTTAGTTTGCTGCTGTTGTGTATATCTTGTGTACCTTGTCTGGAGATCGTACCGACCATCGAATTAACTTTCAGGCTTTTGATGCCTACCGCACATGCCAACGTGATAAAGAAGCAATCAAATCGTTCTTTTCTTTTTTTAATTCATAAGAATATGCCATAAATAAAATCAATCTATCAAATAATTAAATAAATGACAAACGGTCCGAAACCTTGCATGGTCATTTTTACCGACCATGCGTTATGGAAAAATCAAGTAGGGTTTATCTTTAAAAGATATTTATTTTGACAATAATTCTTCTTCAACATTTAATTCTCAAAACATAGTTTCTAAGTTTCATTGTTATTTACCGAGAGACTGTTTTATGATTCCCTTTTTTCTTTCGTTTTGCGTAGACGACGTGTAATTTGAATTACTTCTCTTTTTGTCGCCAGATTATGACAGATTTTGGTGCTAAATATATATTTTTTTGTTATAACACTTCATTAAGAAACACGCTGTATTTAAAAAAAATGTCGAATTACTAAAAATATCAATTATTTTAAAAGAAAGAAATTGAGAAGGATTCTGTCTGCAACAAAAATGCTTTAATTATTTAAGCATTTCAGTTCATGAGCTAAATATGAAAAAACGGCCCGGGTTTACAAATTCGTAGGAAAACGCATACAGGTAATACACTCAGGGGCTCAGGTAACATCCTGTGTCTATAGGTAGTATACACAAGCCAGTGTCGTTCCCTCGGGGCTTCTCAGCCGCTTCGATTAAGCTCCACCCCACACCTAACTTACCTGAGGAAAACCGTACGGTTAAAAACCTCGGCCTTTAAGATGATACTTTTTTCCTGTTACAGTTGTGATTATGACTATCTGAACATTTACGACGGGAGCTCAAAATCCGCCAAACTAATAGGAAAATTTTGTGGAGGGAGTGACGTAGAAGTTGTGTCGTCATCTCGCAATCTTTATATGGAGTTCCACTCAGACGACAGCAATCAGTTCACTGGTTTTAGATTCAAATATACAATTCAACAAGCTTCAGGTAAAGATTTTTAGGGATAAGTCGGCATAAAACTACATTCATGTATGTTTCAAATTCCATACAAATTTTCTCTCTAAAAAATCCTTCAAGTATAGGTTCTAAGTAATGAATTTGCATTAATTAAATTCAAATTCCAATGTTTTTATTTTCAAAAAAAATTCCTGTATGTTCTTTCACAATTCATAAAAAAAGATATCATTATACAAGTTCTGTTTATTTGATTAAAAGGCTTGTTTTTAATTTCTCTTCTTTATATTATACAGCCGGATGTGGACATTCCTTTTTTATGTGTCAGAACCACAAGTGCATTCAGAAGAGTTTAATTTGTGACCAAGAAGATGACTGTGGAGATAATTCAGACGAAACCAATAACTGCAAAATCGCTACAAGTACGGACACCTTGTCATATTGATAAAACCACATTAAGCCCCCTAAATATCTCAGAATACTTTTATTACAAAAATCAAAAAAAAAAATTTGCCTCAAAATAAAATATCTTTGTATAGAACACAATTCTTTTTTGATTTTACGATATGGTACTCGTCTTAATAAAATAATTTCAGTAATGATATATATTTGTCATGATATATATTCAAATTCTCAAATTCTTTTGGATATGATATGATCAACGTTCAAATACAGTCATTATACAGGACTTGCCTATGGAAGCGAATGTTTCGTAGCAAGTGTTTTGTGCGACGGAGAAGCAAAAAAAAAATGTGGGAAATTGTTATCCTTCATTGTATTAGTTGAAGACACTACTAGTATCAATTGCTTAAATAGTCAAAATAAATGAAGATTCAACTTAGAATTAAAACTTTTGATTCAAAAGAAAATAAATGACATTTTTGGAGGTAAAGACGTCAAAGTTCTATCGTAAATATTTTATAAATATCACAAAAAGAATTTCAAAAAACAAATAGGTTAACAACATACCATAGGTATTATACAAACACTAACTGGATTTATCTCTTTATGAAGACAATTGTGAGGATCATCAGTACTCCTGCGTGGCGGATCAAAAATGTATTTCCAAGACGTGGTTATGTGACGGTGAGCCTGACTGTACCGGTGGAGATGACGAGGCGGGCTGTGGACTACAGACAGGTAGGAGGGGTGTGTCTTATAAGATAGATACAGATATCTCAACATTACACAGATAGAGAGAAGGGATGTCTTAACAAATAGGTACAGATATCATTACATCAGACAGATAGAGAGAAAGAGGATGTCTTAACAAATAAGTAGAGATATCATTACATCAGACAGATAGAGAGAATGTCTTAACAAATAGGTACAGATATCTCAACATCAGACAGATAGAGAGAGAGGATGTCTTAATAAATAGGTAGAGATGTCTCAACATCAGACAGAGAGAGAGTGTCTTAACAAATAAGTAGGGAATCATTATGTTGTAAGTAGAGATATCATTACATCAGACAGAAAGAGAGAGGATGTCTAAACAAAAAGGTAGAGATATCTCAACATCAGACAGATAGAGAGTGAATGTCTTAACAAATAAGTACAGATATCACAACATCAAACGGATAAAGAAATCGTGTTTTATCAAATAGATACAGATATCCCAACATCAGACAGACAGAGAGAGTGTCCCTTAACAATTAGTTAGAGATATCCCAACATCAGACAGACAGAGAGAGTGTCCCTTAACAATTAGTTAGAGATATCACAACATCAGATAGATAGAGAGAGTGTCTTAACAAATAGTAAGAGATATCACAACATCAGATAGATAGAAAGAGTGTCTTAACAAATAGGTTCAGATATCTCAATATCAGACAGATAGAGAGAGTGTGTCGTAACAAATAGTTATAGATATCACAGCATCAGAAAGATAGAGAGAGTGTCTTAACAAATAGTTAGAGATATCACAACATCAGACAGACAGAGAATGTCTTCACAATTAGGTAGAGATATCACATCATCAGACAGAGAGAGTGTCTTAAGTTCTTAACAAATAGGTACAGGTATCTCAACATCAGACAGAAAGAGAGAATGTCGTAACAATTAGGTAGAGATATCACAACATCAGACAGAGAGAGTGTCTTAACAAATAGGTACAGGTATCTTAACATCAGACAGATAGAGATGTCTTTGTACAATATATATTGTTAAAGATATCTCAGCAGCAAACATGTAGAGATGTTTTAATGTAATTATTGGTAAAGATATCTCAGCAGCACACACATAGAGATGCCTCAATATATTGGTAGAAAGATTTAAACAGTAAACCGGTAGAGATTCTCTTACGCCATGAATTATGGTAAAGAAACCTGAACAGCAGACACAAAAGATTTCATAAAGATTAAAATAAATACCGGTATATCTCGATATGAGATATAAAGAGATGTCTTCACATATTGTAAGAGATACCCCAACAGGATACACGTAGAGATGTTAAAGATATTGTTACAGGTATCATAGCAGCACAGAGATAGAGATGTCTTAGGATATTGGTAGATACCTAAACAACAAACAGGTAGTGATTTCTTACTACTATGGGAAAGATATCTCAAAAGCAGTAACATAAATATGCCATAAAATATTGAAGGAGACATTTCAGCATTATACAGATAGAGATGTATTGATATATTGGTTGAGATATCTAATAGGCAAATAGGCAGAGATGTCTTACTATAATGGTAGATACATAAGCAGACATATTAGGAAGTCATAAAATATTAGTTGAGATATTTCAACATTATACAGATAGATATGCCTTAATATATTGATAGAGATATTTAAATAGCAGACAGGTAGAAATTTTTGAATTGTGAGAAATATCTCAGTAGCATGAAGATTGATATGTTAAATCATATTGTTCAAGATATCTCAGCACCATAGATGTTTTAAAATAATAATAGTGATATTTCAACAGCAGATAGACAGAGATGTCTTAATATATTAGTGGATATATCTTAACAGCAAACAGGTAGTGATGTCTTTATGTATCTAAAGAGATCGTATCATTAGAGCAATAGAGATGTCTTGATATATTGGAGAGAGATATTTCAAAAACATACAGGTAGAGATAGTTTTATATATTTGAAGAGGTATCTAAGCAGGAAACAAGTAGAAATGTTCTAACATCTGATAATATCTCAACAGCTTTTAAATAGGGATGTCTTAATATATTGGTGAAGATATCTCAAGAGCATACAGGTAGAGATGTTTTATACACTGGAAAAGATAGTGGAAGCGATGTAAGAAAAAGATAGGTCAAAGTTATATTAACAACAGGCAATTAAGTAATAACAGAGAAAGAAATATGTAGAGAATTTAAGTGCAGAAAGAAATGGATACCTTAACACCAAGCAGGTAATTAAGCCTAGATATATGAAGTTAACAGATTACAGCATAGAAGGCATGAAGGGGTATCTTCACTCTTCAAAAGGAAACAGAAATAAATGTATTTTTAAACACTGATTATATCTTAACAAAAAATATTAGCTTATCAGAACGATACATGTTTTAGGAATATCTGGGTGTGGAAGCAGTTCTATACAGAATGGTTCATCAGGCGTCATCAGCTCAATGAATTATCCCATCGAATACAACAACGAATCTAAATGTCACTGGGACATCAACGTTCCTCCAGGAAAGGTTAGATCTGAGAATTCTCAGCTTGTAGAGAATTGAAGAGGAATAGGAGAATCATTTGTATTATAAACTTTTCTTACCTTTCTCTGTAGTATATTCGACTTGAATTCGACAAAACATTTGAGGTGGAACCCGGTGAGTCGCCTGTAATTTGTGAATACGATCGCGTCACAGTGTACAGCGGAAGTGGAGGACGCCATTTTGTTGGTAGAGTTTACTTTTTTCAAAGAAAACATTTTGTAAATTCTTGATAAATAGCAAACAAACCTAACATTTTTATCTCCACCAGGTGAGTACTGTGGTTCTCAGGCCCCTCCTCCAGTCATTATCCCAGGATCACATGGAATCGTCAGGTTTTTCGCGGATGAAGGGGAATCACAGGCCGGTTTCCAAATAAAGTGGACTGCCGTGGATGGTATGTCTGCGTAGTATTTGCCATAAAAATAAAAACTTCAGTGGTTCATGATTTACAAAAATAATATGAAAATATATACTACGAGGGTTGATCCAAAAGTAATGTCACAAGTTCGATAAAATCGTTATCCGTCGACGTAAAACAACAAAATTATAAATCTTGAAAGCTACATTTATTTCAAATCAGACCTGAAAATTTCAATTCAACATGATTTATACTTTTCAAAATATCGGATTATATACAACGTGCGATTATGGTAGTCGCCGCAGCTAAATAACGTCATATGACGGATACGCGCCGTCATACATTTAAACGCTTCCCTTCGTTTCATTAAAAAATATTTGAGATTTGATATCCACAAACACGTTCACAAATTTCACTTTCTTACCCTTAGTACCCATTGTACACTCACTCTTTTCATAATTAATTCTGTCAAAATTCATTGAACAGTAGTAAAAGACCAACTTAAAATTTCACATATCGCTCTATCCGTCTGTCTTTTTGACAACGTCACACACCATTGAACATTTCCGTCCACCCTCCCATCTTTCGGTTTTCTTGTCATCTGCTGAGCATTTAATGACCCATCACCCACCGAAAATCGCGGAAACCATCTAAACATGTCTCTTATATATACATTCTTTCCTCCGAAAGTCTGGTGAATCAACGTAACTGTCTCTACTGGCGATTTCTCCATTTTGAAGCAAAAATGCATTACAGTTTGTTTTGGCTTTTTTGTCCATTTTGACATTTCCTTTTTTTCAATGCACCGGATTAAATCAACGATGTATTTCATAAAAAATAGCAGTGATGTCATATAATTTTCAATTTAAGACTAGAAGGTGATGTAAATTTTTGTCTTTTAAAGTATTTTGCGTTTAGGCGCTTTTAAAAGATGCTTTTTAAGTGTTTGTCTTTTTTATACTAAAAAAAGTACACTTTAATTTGTGACGTTCGGTTTTGACGCGGCGACACCCCCTATCTTGTATGTCTTAAACATCTATAAAATAAATTCAGTTAAACATTATTAAATAAAAAATTAAAGTTTAATTAAATTTATATTTGTGCATCTTTTGGTATATAATAATTGATAAAATGACGCCAAATATAAAAGATATGGACACTGTGACATTACTTTTGGATCAACCCTCGTACATGGCATTCTGTTTCTACTGGTAAGATGCTTATACTAGTTATGTATTTGCATGAAGTTGCGAAGTTGCATCATCAATCAAAACGTTTTTTTCACTACAAACTGTAAATGAGCGGTGTATGAAATGAAAATGACAATTCAAAACTTACTTTTCTGTTACCAAGCTGATCCCACGTATGTTAATCCAACGGTGGACCCCGGTCCTTTTGGCTGCGATAAGGACATCTACTACACAGGACCTGGTACAATAGAAACTCCAGGGTTTGATCCCAGTGGCCACTACAAAGACAACACAACATGTGTTTGGAGAATTTTTGGTCCAGAGGGTTACATTATTAAGCTCCACTTTAATGACTTTGGAACGGAGATGTCACATGAGTGCAAATACGACAGCTTGAAAGTGTTCGATGGTCCCAGCTTCTCTGACGGTCTGATCGCCACAATCTGCGGGAACAGGCTGCCCAACGAGGAATGGTCAAAGACGAACAATATGATGGTTGTCTTCACAAGTGACAAAGTTTATCACGATATTGGGTTCAGGGCAGTTTTCACAGCAGTGAGACCTAATGGTAAAGCTTAATTGTTGGATATTTAAAAGAACCATCATTTTTTCTTACTCTGAATCAACGGAGACATGACATGAAGCTTTTTTAAAACTATTTTTAGATCACAAAGTCACGGATATAGCTGCTTGTAGTGGCACCCCAACAGTATACACAGCACAGACAGGGACAATTATCTCAGATCTGTATGATGGAGTTACAGAGTACCCTAATAACCTAAACTGTCAATGGAAGATTAACGCACCTGCTGGAAAAGTCATCACCTTGTGGTTTAATGTACTTTCTAATTACAATTTCGTCATTTTCTTACATTTTTTGTTTCCGTGCAATTTATTTTAAATTTATGAATTTTTTTGGAAAACTTCTGTTTTATTCTCTCACTTGTCTGTAATATTCAATTTAGCTTAAATAGTAAAGAGGGATCCTTTTTTAAAAATTACCAATTCCTACAATTCCCTACTATAGACATTCGAGGCAGAGAGTACAGAGAATTGTGACTATGACTACCTAGTGGTGTATGATGGAAAAAATTCTTACGGTAAACTGATTGACAAAGTCTGTGGCATGGTGTACCCCGAAAAGATGACGTCGGAGTCTAACCACATGTATCTACAGTTCATCACTGACGAGTCTAGTGGCGGCTTCGGATTCAACCTGACCTACACGATCGACGACCCATTACGTTAGTGGTTCAGTAATCCACTCAGTCATATTTTTATTGCAGTGGCCATCTTGATTTTACTTTTGACCTGTTTTATGATGTCTTTTAGCATACTGTGATGACGATGAGTTCAGATGCCGAGACACTCATTGTATCGCATACACCAAGGTCTGTAACGGACATGATGATTGCGGGGACGGATCTGATGAGTTAGTCTGTGGTGAGCAGCATACCTCGACATTAATTACAGAGTGTTCGTGTAGCTTTTCGTGTAGATACAGCAACTAATTTCTATTCTTGTTGAGAAATATCCCCCAGTTTCATGACCTAGTTTTACTCGCGATTTTTTTTCATGAATGAACTATTGTGGACTTTTTAGATTTCATTGAATCGTGGTTACCTCTCATCCAAGAACTTACGTCCTCCAAAAATTGATGGATTATGGTTATAAAGTCATATTTCCGCTGGTAGTTATAAGAATATACAAGAAATTATGTCTAAACGAACCTGTAAAATTAAAGCACTCCACGAAAACTGACCCTCGCGAATTTCAATGATTCCACAGAATGCAGTAGTGTATTTTTTTACGAATTGCGAAAAAAAAACTGTTTTCTAGCTAGGGCGAATAATCGTTACAGTCTCTTAAATTAATTAGGTAATGATGGTGTTTGTGGACGCCCAGCGATTAAACCAGTAGAGGGTAATACTAGAATCGTGGGAGGAAGGGAGGCCATCCCCAACAGCTGGCCCTGGCAGATCTCCATGAAACATTACGGAAGTCACAACTGCGGGGGGAGTATCATTCACCCCCAGTGGGTCATCACCGCCTCACATTGTGTGGAGGAGTAAGTACAGGGAATAAGAATCAGGCGTCTTCTGGGTATAACATATTAGTAGCATATAGCCGCACATTAAATCAGTTTCTCGGAAAATTTACGCAGACATAGATTTTTAATCGTTGTTACTTTTCAGCAATCGCAACACGGACCATCTGACCATAGAAGCTGGAAAACACCACGAGAAAAAGACAGATCCCCATGAACAAATAAGAAGGGTGGACAAAATTCTGATGCACGAGAGCTATGACCCAGACCTGGTAGATAACGACATTACACTGTTTAAACTGGACAAACCTTTCACTATCAATAATTACGTCAGCACTGTCTGTCTTCCCAGTGTGTTAGTAAGAGATGGTGCAAACTGTATGGTAACTGGATGGGGAGATACTAAAAGTGAGATATTAAACTGACATATAGTTTTAAAAGACCGTTTTCATGAATACTTTGAAGCTATCTGATATTGACATTCGATATTATGTCGGATGCTCGGATATCTCGAAGTTTTTCGTCAGTCCAACTGAGTTTAAGATAACGCGGTTTGACTGTACATTTTACTGCACTGAAAATAAATTTCTGTCTGGTGATATATTAAAATTTTTAGGCTTTATTTAATAACAATATTCGGTAAATGTATAATTACTTTGATAATCATTTTGCAAAATATTACACAGTATTGCATTCATATAATTATAATGATATGTATTTTTATAACAATAAATTGTAGTGGCCATTTCCAAAAATAATTCATAATATTAATCGTATCGTTAAAGGAATGAATTTTTAAAATAGCTATACAATTTATACGGTAAAAACTAGCTTGGAGCAGTTTTCGCTTTATAAACTGTGTTATAAGAAGAATTAAATATTTTTATCAATATTCCACTTTGATCTTGAAAATGAATATAATGCAAAAAAAATCTTTCTGGATTGTTCTTCCTTAGATACCAGTAGCGGCGGGCTGCTGAAGCAAGCGTTGTTACCAGTGGTGAACGTAGACAAATGTAACAGTACGGACTATTTAGACGGCGATGCCACAGACAATATGATCTGTGCTGGGTATGATAAAGGCGGTATCGACTCCTGTCAGGTAAAGCATTACCACGTATAAAAAGATTGAATATAAAACTAAAAACCTTTAAAAAGAAAATGCTAAAAGTCGTTTCTTCAATGTTAAGGGTACAAATATCTTTTTTCATAAGTCCATTAAGTTGGATCAGGTGCCAAGGAGGAGTGAGCATCCCCTGCCGATCGGTCAATAAATTGAAAATTGTTGAATGCAAAAAAAATTCCATTTCAAACTTCAATTTGAGAGACATTCAATTCAATAATTCGGTGGTGATTAAATTTTGTATCTAATTCGTTGTCAACAATCCAACTCCAATTTTTATATGATTATATATTGAGTAAGGTAACTTTCGAAGCAACGAAATTTAATGCCGACGAAACCTTTATAGAATGGAAAATCAATAAATATTCCACATAAAATTTGGTCTTCTACAGTACTATTGAGGGTCTGGCTAAAATCCAGATATCCTTAACAGACAGTTAAATTTCCTTACAAGTAATGTTAACCCCATTATGAAGTTTTTTTTTAAAGAAATATATTTTGTACAGTTAGTGGTCTATGACATGTTTTAAATATACGTATTTTGCTTATAGGGAGATAGTGGCGGTCCGTTTGTCTGTAAGTCTGGAACAAAATGGGATCTCCAGGGAATCGTGTCTTGGGGAAACGGGTGCGCTGGTACGTGCAGTATAAAACTACTTTCCACATTTCATTTGAATTACAATCCCAAATTTCATCACATCTTCACAATGTCAAGGGGTTTTTATATCTATTCTCTGCTGAGAAACGATATCACAAAACCATGAGATTGTGAAGATGATAACATCAATTGAAGTAGCAATCTTCACTCACATAAATTAAATACTAGTAGTTCTTGTCCTTGTTATCAGTACCAGTAATCAATATAATAGTACCAGTAATCAATATAATAGCCTTAGCATTGTTTTATAGAGGAGAAAAGTCCAGGAGCTTACACGAAAGTGATGAATTACATCAAATGGATTCAAGAAATGGTGGCATCACATCCCTGAAGAAGAATTTCATTGTATTATATAGCGAGAACAAATAAAAAGAATAATACCTCGATTTCTTACGTATTATTTAACATTTCACGTAATGTAATGATACCATTTTGCTTACCATTTTATGACGTTACGTTTATTTTCCATGGTTACAATGGCTACCATCTTAACGGTAATGATACAAAGAAAATAATGAAGAGAAAAAGTTTGACGCAGACTGTTTCCGGGCCTCAGGACACGGTAATTATCTATCTACAAATTGCTCTCGATATATATACATGTATTAGTGGTTCGGTGCTAACGTTTAACGTTATAGCAGTACTCTAAAGGAATATTTACAAAACGTTACATGCAGATTGAAAGGGGAAGGATTCATAGAAATTATAAAATAGTGTTTTGCAACCAGAAATGGATCAAACTTGAATGCTATGTGTTTGCGATGCTGAATTTGACGTGCACATGATGCATATCGTAACTTGTCAAGACTTGAGTTCCTCCTACGCTGGTAGAGTAGACAAACATCATTTGACTCCTCTGGGTTATTAGAGGCGTTTTATCTGCTTTCTTAGACACTGACTTGTGAATACAAGCCAAACTGTTTCGTCACTCTTGCAAAAGAAAAATGTCTTTGATGATGACACAGTTTTCAGAGGCTTTATAAATCACGTTTTATATGTGATAAATTAATTTTTGTGAAATTACACAGTCTGGTCGCAAAAATCAAGTTTTAGGGTATTATTTTATTATTTCAGGTTATGTAAAATAATACTAGTAGTCAGAATTCGTTAAATTTTTCTTTCGCACACAAATTCAGAATTACTTTCTCGCGGAAATAAAGTTTCACAAAATGTTGGTTTTCTACAGTAGATTTGTTTTGAATATTCTGAATTCAGAAACGTTGAATAAATATCATTTCGGAATATATATATATATATATAAACTATAGAACGAAATTTTGATGTCTAATATTGTTCATGGAATTAATCGATCGATCTTTTCAGATATCTGATATAAATCATTTGATTGATGACACTCCATTCGATTGGAAAGATTACAAAATACCGAAAAGGCCACGTAATTTTAGTTACTGTTATAGTTATGATGAATTACCAAAGTATTCTACAATGGATCAAGTAAGATCTCTCTCTCTCTCTCTCTCTCTCTCTCTCTCTCTCTCTCTCTCTCTCTCTCATATGCAACGAATATTTGTTAAACATTGCTTTAAATTATTCAAAAATTGATTTATCCCATTCGTATGCTTTAGACTTTTCAGTTTAGAAAACCACATAAGAGCATTCCCTCGGATGATTTTGAAATGAACAGGCGAAGTAGAAGGGATTCATATGAGGAGAACAATCCGAAATACCAACTGCATAAAAAGTACACTTACCCAAGAAATCAACAAATTAAGCCGGATCAGCCTTGTTCGAGGGAGAGGACTCAATCAGATGACTTTGCTGTCAGTAGACGAGATAAAATAGAAATACGAAGAAAAAATTTCGAAGAGAATTACTGGAAAAGTCAGATGCAGAAGAGATATGGTAATAATGATCAGAATGGTCAACAGACGTATCAGAGGAATTGGCAAGATCCAAGACTGCAAAAGACAGAGGCGACTGCAATGATGTCGAACACCGCGACGTCAGGCCAGACCCAACAGAACTATTTCTTTTACGGTCCTAGAGACTTGCAGACCCCTGGAAAAGCTCGTCGAGAACTTTTTGTGAAGGACTGTGCCAAACAAAGGCGGGAAAAGGAGTACGAAGAACGCCTCAGAAGAGATTTTGAAAAGGAAAAACAGGGAAGGATGACTCAGCCAATCTCGTGTAGCCCAGTTTTGAGGAGATGAGTTGTGTATAATGCAATGCGTACATATAATAGCTTGTCTAATAAAAATAATTTAAATATTTCTTTTAAAAACAAGGGTCCAACAAGTCACATCAAGGTTGTAAATTGTTAGCATAAAATAATGGAAATTATCTCAAACCAGCTAGCCTATTCGTTTAACGGTGGTCCTCATGGAAAAACTTACTATATACTCGTATACAAACAGCAACGTCACTCTATTTATCTGGGTTGTGGCAGCTTTTTTTCCAAGATATTGTCGCAATAAAGGGGTCAGACGACAAAGGATTCTCTTTGCTCAAAGTTTCTCAAAATTTAAAAAAAGAAAGTTTATAAAAGAAATATTTAGCCCCCTCCACCTCCTCCTTCCCCTGGAAAGATGCATGATCCTGTTGACTTTGTAAAATTACAAGTACAGACACAATATATGAAAAAGTGACACAGTATTAAGGATGTACGTGTAGACGTAGTCATAATAAAGTCCTAATCATTGCTAACATTGTTTCAGAAGAGAACATGTAACAAGCCGGAAAAAATAGGGACCGCAAGATATAAACAGCAATCCACAATAGGTTCCTTCATCTTCACAATGTCAAGGATTTGTGATTCTGTCTTTCTGATATTTTCTATCTATCGATAAAATCATGCATTATGAGTTTATGACTAAAAGTATCATAATGGCATATTTTTAATGATGAATAAAACGTATGTCGGAAGGACAATTCAATTCACTTCAAAAATGATTTTTCTAATGAACAGCAAAGCCAAGATTCAAATCTGTTCAAATCTAAAAGTCTTCGATAATGGGTTGATTGACTGATTGATTGTATGTTGTTTAACGTCCCTCTCGAGAATTTTTCACTCATATGTTGACGCCACCACTTACTGGCGGAGAACTGCAAATTTTGTCCTATACTCGGCACTTTGGGCCATTGAGCAGTTAGGGATCTTTTTCGTGCTAGCACCTACTGCGACACGGAATCTTGGCTTAAAGGGTCTCATCAGAAGGACCGGTCTCCACGTCCCATTGTGGAATTCGAACCCGTGACGAAAGGATATTGTGATAATGAGTATTTTTCATGGATGAGATCATCGTTCAGAAAAGAGGGGGAAGGGGGGTCATGTTGGGGTTGACGAACCGGAGAAAAAATCCTAACAAGCTAAATAAAGAAAATTAATACAAATCAGACGGGATAAAAGTTGAAAAACAAAGTTGGTTTGTATTATAATAGAAGTGTTTTAGTAGGTAAAATTGAACTTCCTATCCGATTTCTATGGAATTATCTGATAACATATTTGTTATAAGTGAAATATATAGAGAAAATGAACATTATCTGAGCCGATAAGTTCAATGCAAAATTGTAGCAAAGCAAACATGGACTTCCAAATCATCAAAGGTGGGATAATGTGCCATGGAGGAGTGAGCATCCCCTGTTGACCGGTCACACCCGCCGTGTGCTCATTGTCATAATCGGGAAAGAAGGGGAAAATCCGTCGTCAATAAACTGTATATAATGGACTAACAATTAGTATGAAAAACGTCAGTCACCATTTGAGTCAATGATATATCTATTTGCTGACAAGGTCATTGTATCGACAATAGAACTTACGAAATTATGACTTTAAACGAAATTGATGATATTCTTGTTCAAGTTTGAGCAACTTGTTTGTTAATAATTTACTTCTTATACGTAGAACATGCCAAAGCTTATCGAATCAATTGAGTGATATAAACCCCGTATGTAGGTTATGATTGATTGATTGACTGATTGTATATTGTTTAACGTCCCTCTCGAGAATTTTTCACTCGTATGGAGACGCCACCACTTGCCGGTGGAGAGCTGCAAATTTCGCCCTATATTCGGCATTTAGGACTATTGAGCAGTTAGGGATTTTTTTCGTGCCAGCACCTACTGCGACACGGGATCTCGGCTTATACGGTCTCATCCGAAGGACCGGTCTCCACGTCCCATAGTGGGATTCGAATCCGCGATGCAGGTAACAAAGTTATATTGCTACATAAGTAAGGGAATTTGACGATTGAAAATTTAAAGTCATATCGTTAATCATAAAGCTTTTTTGTTAGATTACCATTAACGTCTTTTAACAGATGTGTGAGACTATATCTTTTATTTCAATCTCACGGGAATATATCGTATCGACATAAGAATGGAAGTAATCATTGTTAATTGACAATACGTCGTCGATATATTATCTAAGTGTTGAGTTGAAGGCCACGGAAAGTGTTTTCTTCTTAATTCATATTTAAGATTTTTGACAAACTCTGCTTCATATGAATAATTGAATTCAAAATAGGTGTGGTAATAACGGGGCGCAATTGTTACCCATGGAGGTTCCAATAGATTGTAAGAAGGCCTAGTCTCCAAAAACCATATAGATATTGTTAATCAGAAAGTCAAACATTTTTTTTTCTTCAGAGTACTTGTGTCTTCAATCAGAATGTTTTAGTAAAATAATTTTGCAAATTATCAATGACAATTAAGGTAAGTAAATTTACGAGTCCCATTTTTATTGAAAAACAAGCTGTCAAAAAGCCTTGACTTTAATTTATCGTGGTGAATGGCTATATATAAAGTTGACAAGTTTTCAGTTTTTATGCTGTTGATTCTGGTAAAATTTGGTGATTTCAAATTTTTCAAAAGTTCCCTGGAATTTTTAAGTATCCAAATCTGATTTGCACCACTGCTCGAAAATATTGTTGCACAGTTCTCCTGGTGTTTCTCCTTCACTATGTACTCTTTTATCTTAGTGAGGAGTAAAGAAAGAGTCTTGGTTGAACATTTACTGGAACCCCCTTATCTTTGTAAGGATTTTTGTGAAGTTTAGGAATCCAAAGGAATAATATGGTATTATATGTTGGCAATCTAATCAGATGGTCTTTGTTATGTTCCCCGAAAGAAACTTATTTCGATTCTCAAAATACTCCAAGACATTGTAAAACAAGAATGTTTCTTCACAATTACTGAGTAAAAAAAGAAATAGATCAAAGGGTAACCCTTGTTTCAAAGTTCTACATAGTTTTCCAACTTGAAAGTAGGTTATATGCCCGAAATGTACCGAAATCGATTTAAGTACTCGTAAATAAGCGATTGACTGACATACAACATTCTGGTGGTAGATAATATGTCAGAAAAGTCGTCCACAATTACAGGGAGACTTCCGGGGTTACATTATTGCACTGAATATTGCACTTTATAGGCCTAATATGCCGACCAATTCATGATAAAATCGGTTACTAGTATTAAAGAAATTATCACCATTTCAGTTTAGTATGTTGATAAAACTTAGTGTTTTCGATTTTTTTTAAATCGATGACTATTTATAAAATATATTTCTTTTTTTTTTTTGGAATAAAGATTGGGGATGACAAATAGCTGCAAGTGTAAGCTTCTCTTTAAACCCTTGTTTGGAAGTGACTCATTTCCCGTTTGTCATCAAAAGAAAACAAAATTTCAGATCATTCATTTTAATTTTGTGCATTATGAATAACCGGGTCCCTGGAGTAATTTGATGCCACCGTGTATAATTTTTCCCACAAGTTTGTTATGATTGATAACTGTACATGTGTACATAGGCCATATGCACAGTTGTTAAATTCTTTTATCAATATACATTGTATTGCGATAGATATCTTAAAATTTTAAGACTCAGTAGACGAATGAGTGTATTAATGAATTGTGAATGGTTCTACAATTTATTGAATGAATGCATGAATTAAATACTATACTTTTGACAATATAAGAAATCAGTGATAGTGGAAGCCCCGCCCAATACACACGTCCATTTAAAACTATGTGTGTACTCTAATCGTAAGATAGACTGGAATGTATAGCACGCCCACAACACAACCTTTCACAACTTGACGGCTGGAGTAAATAACAACAAAAGGAACGTGTGCAAAAAATGAACCTGTACATCATCTAAACGGTACCAGATGCCCTCGGTGGAGTGAAAGTAATATCCGTACCCCCACAGACACCAGCAGACGGCAGGATGTCCAACATCGAATACCAACCCGCGGAGACCCTCACGGTACAGCTATACCGCCCGGACCCTGGGATCTCTTGGGGATTTCGGCTCCAGGGAGGGGTAGATTTCAGTACCCCCCTCTCCATACAGTCGGTAAGATTGGAAAACGGTTTAACGTTACAGGTGTTCCGAGAGAACGTGGTTCTTAATTATTTTCAAAGATTCTAAAAATAAGTCATCTTCAATAGCGATCGTTGAATTTTAAAGTTTTCTTTTGCTTATATATTTGCAAACAAATTCCTGCAACGAGACTTTTCGCGATAAGAATCCTGCTCTATATTTGGCTTGCTGCTGAGGAGAATGAAAGCGGATACTCTTCCTTTCGAATTTCGTGTGCGGATCAAAGATTTTACAACGCCAACGTTTAAAATATAGATATATTGAAGGAAATTCTGATATGTGTCTGGTTAGATACATGTTGTGATGCTGAATTTAGAGGTCTGATAATTATTTCCCATTTATTAACTTTCGAGGTAATTTCAAAATGAAAGTACTAAAAGTATTCGAAGTGTCTGACCAGGAAGCCCTGTATGCACGATTAATAGTTGTTTATCATTTACCGATTTAAAAGTATGATAAAACGTGAGTGATTCAAAATGCCAAAATAAACACACA
Source organism: Saccostrea glomerata (assembly GCA_003671525.1). Classification (NCBI taxonomy): domain Eukaryota; kingdom Metazoa; phylum Mollusca; class Bivalvia; order Ostreida; family Ostreidae; genus Saccostrea; species Saccostrea glomerata. Next base: position 3,396,168 of record PRKT01000001.1, on the reverse strand, counting down.
GCCTTGTATGTTAGCAAGTTCCAATTGTGAAAACCACAAAACCACAAGTACTTTTGAACAGGAACCCCCCCCCCCCAGATATTCAACCCCAGGGCTTATGGGACTTATTACCACTTATTCATCATGTGTTCAATAGGAAAAAATCATAAAAACTCTAAAATAACCACTCCACAAAAATACCCTACTTTATATACATCATAAGTGAGAAAGGTATGCCATTCCCGTTTGTTTATGTTGTACTCCCACTGGTCTTTCTGGGTTTAAAAACATGTATTTATTTAATTTCAAAAACATTGATTCACACTGTCTCTTCATATATTTCTGTCTTAGTCAATGCTATCGGATTGACTTTGCATCTCGTAAGAATCCCACAATTTCTCCTTAGACAGCATTCTAGTCAGAACGTTGAAATTTCCTTAGGTAAAAGCAACGGAAGTGCATAGAGAATGTATTACCTAATATGATAACACCCGAGAGAGATTATTATGTCAGGCAAAAACTCTCTCGGACATTATCCTAATAAGTGAAAAACATTCTCTGTGCACTTCCGTTGAGTCCTGTCCACAAATACCTTTCATTGGTGAAAACTTGTGTTCTTTTAATATACCGGTAAACTAGAATCTGTACAAATATATTTGAATCTATTTTGGAGAGCAAGGCTAAATAACATACATGGATTGGTAGTAGTCATACTTATTGATGAAGTTTCTGAATCCAGGTCAATCCTGCAAGTGTGGCAGAGCGCAGTGGATTGGAAGCAGGGGATGGCATCCTTTTCATTAATAACACCAATGCAGATGGTCTGTCACATGATCAGGCCAAGATGGAAATCCTTAGGGCAGGGAATGTCATCAACATTACTGTCCAAAGGTAGGTATTTACAAAGATATCATCATCATCAGAAATCTGCGGAAATTTATTTTGTATCTTAACATATTGAGGAAATATGGCAGAGAACATCTTCAAAATACTTAGTAATAAAAAGATGACAGCATACTAACTGAAGGATACATGTATATTCATATTGTATTTCCACAAATTTATCATAAAGGAACTTATTTTTGATGAGCTGCATTCATTTTGAATAAAAATCACTTTACTGTAGAGGTGCAGTCAAAATTTGGAAACCCAAAGTTACTCCCATGTCTGACCTTAGACCAGCTCAGATGAACACCATCAAAACAGCAACAGGGGATGAAGTTCAGACAGTACAGAAAACCTCACTGACGAGAGACCACCAGCCTGTAAGTTAACCTTATTTCAAAATGACAATTAATAAAGAGGGACTTAATTCATACTAATTAGCATACACATAAACTTATTTTTGGGGGGGAAAGGGGGTGTGACAACAAAGTCGAATTTGCAAGACTCTGCAAAATTGAATGATAGATAGATTTATGCATTTAAATTGTATTTATGATGAAGGGCTCAGATATTGCATTGTCAATATATTGTCATTAGTTGTGATTACCTGACAGAATTCTCAGTTTTCATTGTCATTTGTTTTGTAGTTTAGTCTGTTGGTGATTAAGAGTAAGTTTTATCAATCAAGAAATCCAAACACTAAACCCTTCAATGGTGTACCTTGAGACCTGTTAATTTGACCAAAAGAACTACCCTGTAGGAATTTAAAGACATTCAAACATGTCTAGACAACTCTAATGGCAAAATTGATGTTGAAAATCCCAACACAAATTACTTTACCCAGATGTTTGCTTTATAAATACCAGTACCATTGGTACATGCACATATTTCTGCACAAATCCATTTCCAGATACACTTTTTCATCTTTCATCAGTTTGTTAGATTAAGGTTGAACTGTGCACAAATAAGGTTTGATCCAAATTCACAGGACATATGAATTCCTTAATACCATCAATTACCTTTCTTGTTTGCTGTAAAAAATATCCCTATTTGCTTTAAATATCAAGATAGAAATAGAGCTAAATTTTGCCTTTCATAAGGTAACAGATTTCTAAAAGGACCTTTCTTTCCCAAGTTCATCACTAAACTGATGCTCTTTAAATTTCTCTCTTTTTCTGTCAAAGGTTTTTGAATTATTCCTAAAGTAATCAAGTATTAAGCATTAAATCTGCACACTGTTCATCATGTTTTGCATTTTCCTTTATGTAAAAAAAAGTTATAGAGAATAAAATGATTCATCAGACACTGTCATTCACAATTAAGATGGAGAAGCATTTTGCTTGGTTTCATGATTTTACACTGCTGAATAAAAGCAGCCTGAATGCTATGACTTAATTTTCATCACATGAATGTTCTGTTGCACATCAGATGACCTGACAATGACCTTCATATTGTTGCTATAGGAACCATTGAACATAGGAAGCAGCTACAACAGGTCTGGCAAGCCCTTCTCTCCACAGTCTCCCAAACAGGCGGTGCCAAATGTCGTCCATGCCCAGTTTAATTCTCCTATTGGATTATATTCAGCGAATAACATAGCAGATACCTACGCTGCTCAAACTGCCGGAATTCAACAGCAAATGCAGGGGTAGGCTAGTTATTTACATAAGCACATACATAAATAAAAAAGGGTATTGATAAGCCAGAGGATTTCTTGTTTCTGAGGGCATTGCCCTGTTATATTGAGATTGATCTCCTTATCAGAACTTTTATACAGATGTAATGCTTCATACCCCCAGTACATTTTAGAGTTTCTAATATATATATGTATGGACATTTAATCTGCATAAATTTTGTATTTAATGTACACTGTACATGTTTATTGAAATGATTTTGTTTTACAACAAGTTTAATCCTTTATAAGAACTTTTCATCATTATACAAATGTACTGTGTACATTAGAGTGCCCAATATACATGTACAAACATAAAGTGTACTTAATCAACATATATGCTGTGTATTTCCCATTGCTTTAAACATTATAAACAGGGAAATAACAAATCTTGTACATGAAAATTATGTTGATTTTTTTTTTTTGGTTTTCAGATTAGACATTGCTAAGACTCCAGTTGGAGCTAAAATGAGTGGCACCTATCAGCCACTGGAAGGTGAAGACAATCCTGAGAGTGTTGTGCCTGTTGTGAATTCTGAAGCTGATGATGTGACCCCTGTGACCTCTGACAACCATCTGTCATGTGACACCCAAAATTCACCTTCTAACCAACCAGAATCCATATCACAAAATGATACTAATTTGCATGCTGCAAATGAAACAAAACTCAGTATGTTGTGGTTTTTGTGCTATTTTTCTTTATTTAGTTGATATATACTGTGAAATCACAAATTTTCCTGGGGGGTTAATTTTCGTTGTTTTTGAGGTATGAAGAGACCCACGAATTCATGTCCACCATGAAATGTAAAATGTTGCATACATAACTTTTGAGCAATTCTTCATCCACGAATTGAAATCTCCACGCATGAAGAATTTTTACTCAATCCACGAAAATTTAACCCGACAAAAATATGTTATTTCACAGTATTTCAAAAGAACTTAAAATATATACTAAAGTATTTTGAAGCTAAATAAATTCTAGACCTTTTATAAACTTGAAATTTTAAAGTGAAAAAGCTGAGCCAGTTTCACTTTTTAAGGTTGGAGATGTGCTGCATACATCACTGTTCAACAGTTCATGACATTGCCCATTTAACATACTATTAAAATCAAAGTACTGGAAAGGGTGGAGGAGTATAATTGTGTATCTATGCAAAATTGGAAATGAAATTTTATACTGTAGATATCCTGGTAAAATTAAGCATAATCAAATACCAAACCAAGTCTCAAATAAAAATGGATTTACATTTTGCAATAGCAGAATTTATTTTATTTTATTTTATTTTGCTTTGTTTTAATTGAAGTGGTGTGGAATGAAAATTGAATCAAGATTGTACTATATCTTGTTGTTATTAATGATTCTATTAATCAAGTTTTTTCATTCAAATTAATTTTCATAATCTTACGGAATGTCTATATGTTTCTGTTTGTGACATTTGATTGTGGTGAGCATCTTTTCCTTTGAAAATTTTTTTGGTATCACAATGTAGGTGTGGATCGCCTTGGTTTGTCTGTAACAAATTTATCACTGAATAATTTAAGTTTGCTATAACTTAAACGGACACTTTATCAATGTTCTATTAAATATTGAGACTCTTTCCTTTGTAATCTACAGCCCAGCCCTCTGGTTTCCGCTCTGTGAGGGCACCTGACCCAGTCACCCCTTCCCCCTCCAAACCTCACCAGGAGAACATGCACTGTGGAGACTGCAACATGCTTGTTACGTAAGTACTGGCTAATACTTCCTGTCTATACTCTTTGTTTACAATTAATTCTCTAATCTACTTAAGCATGATCATAGTTGATCTTATTTCATAAGTTTTCAGTTGTTAAGCTTCATTTGGTGAAATAATAAAATATAACAAACTTTCATGAGAATATTTCTTAAACTTGCAGAGGAGTGTTTGTGAGGGTTAAAGGAGTACCATATCACCCACAATGCTTCAAATGTACTTCCTGTGGAGTGAACCTGAAACAGAAAGGTAAGGTCAAAGTTCACATGTAATTTATGTTGAACCACAGATATTTAATATCATATGCATCTAGCATTGCATTTTCTTTTCTTTATTTTTAATGAATCAAACTTAACCTGTTGGTTGTACACTCTCTCAAAATATTGGGTGCTATTTCAGCAGGCATTAATCATTATCTCTTCAACAGTCAATTTTCAAGTTTCACTGAGCAGAATGTTCACATGTTTTGTATTTGAAAAATACTTAGGATCAAATTTATTACAAGTATGTTAATGCTTTTTTTCTCCAAGATACATGTATGTCAAAATTATCTAATAAATTAATCTTCCTTTTCAGGATATTTTGTGGTAGATGGAAGATTATACTGTGAGGTACATGCCAAACAAGTTGCCCAGCCCCCAGCTCCAAACATGAAGGCAGTTCCAGTTTATCAATGAAACAGTGGGATTTTGACTGAAAACTCAATTCTGAGTACTGGATAATGCACTGGGCAAAAATAACTACACAAACTCTATACCAACAGACTTGCATTTTGGGGGACATTAAATTATTTTTTTTCAAAGAGAAATCCAGAAATTAATCTGCTCAAGTGTTCTTATGTGTTTTGATTTATAAATATTTTTCCAATGAATTTGTTTTACCCTGAAATATATCTAATTTTGTTGGAATAGATTGATCTCCCTAGCCAGTCATATTTTTCCCAAGGTTAAGAGGTTTATTGAGGAAATTAAAAGTTATGAAGGGTTTAGTCAATAGATCTAAGTCATTTTGAATATTTACAGGTTGTTTCAATTGGTCAGTATATTAACACATACATTTGATTTCAATGACATTTGAAAAGTATTCTCTTTAAATGTGCAATTACTGAGGTGTGACTTTTACATGTACTTTAAAAACCAACAACTGTCTGATAAAAACATTTGATGCAATTGCAATATATATCATTTACTAATTGTCATGCAAACTATTTTTCCCATATATTAAATTCCTTAAATAGTGTAGCTTTAGTGTATAGCTGCCAATGTCCTCCAAATATTTATGTTTTACATGTATATCCTTTGTGTGTTCTGTTTGTTTTTTACCGAATTATATTTAACCTATAAGGTATACTATTTATTGTAAATTATACATACAACAACCATTTTATTGTATTGATAGTTTATTGCTCCAGGGTAGGGTTAGGGGATATATCACATCCCCCCCCCTCCCCCTTCTCCCCACACTGTTAAATAGAGCACCTGCTAGCTAAGCCACTACACCCTTGGTGTTTCTTCAGTTTATATACAGTAGAAATCAGGTATTTAGTATTTTTTAGTATGTTTTTTTTTTTAAATATACATGCTCCATATTTGAGGCAAACAAGGTGCACCTTTAAAAAACTGGGCATTATTCTTATGAAACATTTTTTCCCTCCAAGCTTAACAATAGGGCTATACATACCTGTTCAGTGAAAAAAAAATATATTGTGCCTTTATGTATTGTTGTATTGCAAACAATTTCAAGATGTAATGAATAACATTTTTGCTTAAATTATTTTTACCACATGCGTTATTCTTGAAGATGCAAACTAAGAATGAGGACTTAATGTAATAAATCAAATATCTAGCTGTTTGATTTCATGGTCAGAGCCGTCATTATGTTAATTTTGTTAAACAGGGTGTTAATTAAATTCTCTTTGAATTTGTATACATTTAACATTTAGTGTTCATGAAATCTGTTGTGAAATGTGATAATCTTGATATTGTTTTAGAGCATAATATTAGACTATGGACATTCACCTATTTACCTATATTTTGTTTGGTCAGTTGATATTTTGAGAAGTTTATCACAGCTTGTTATGGTAGACATGATTGCCTGTTGAAATGTTTACAAGATGCTTTATGTATTACTATGCAGTAGAATCTGTTAAATAGAAAATTTGAAAATATTACTTGTCACTGTGTTGTTGTTTTTTTGGAAGTCTGAACTGAAGTATTATATAAAGATTTTATCTACAAAGAGAAAACTGAAACATACAGAATGTTTCATGTTTCATAGGTGCATGGATATGAATTTTCAAGAGTAAGATGGTGGGATTTTTTAAATATTCACGTGCATGCATGCAAACAAACAACTTTACTTTATTTTGCAATCAAATATTCTTTCAACTGTAGCCCAAAATTAAATATTTACATCCACTGAATATTTTCTCCTTTATTTCTTAAGAAACCCCATTAATGCGTTCATCACTGCATAAACTACAGTAGGCATGTCGCCTGTACAGATTTCTTAATCAGTGGCTGTTCCATCAATGAAACGTATAAAGACGTTCGCATCATTTACATTAATACAATAATTAATCTTTTAATTCTACTTTAATTGATTATTTAAACAGATATAAATATAAACAATAAAATGTCTTTCTTTGTTATTACTGGAATGAACGGTCGCAGCTATTGCAGAAAAAATTAACATAACCCGCTTACGCGGGTCATTATGAAAATTTTGTTTTTTTTCTGCAACAGCTGCTTCTGTTCATTCCAGTAATACAATGAAGCGCATTGAAGTGGTAAAACTTTCCATTTGGATGAAACGTTCTGAGTCATGTTTTGACCGTCATTTATAACATAACAACACGCCCATTTCGTTAGAAACGAAAGAGATATATTCGTCGTAATGTTTTAGGACACCCCACTTTCCGCGACAAGCAACATGAGTTACACTAAATTGAAGATTTTTAAATAAGAAACAACTATATAAAGACTCCCCGCTTTTGTAAAACACGCATTGCAACGAATTTGTACATAATTATGATTTTATCATGTTTATTGGAGTTAGCATAACACATGTATCAGTCGAACACGTGCTTACTCGCTGTTTATGTGGACCGTCAATTTGATTGGCTATTATATTTTTGGAATACCTGTTCTACAGGTATTCGATTGAATCATTTGACCGATTTTTCCTTTCTAAAGAAATGGGCGTGTCTTAAGATAGCTCAAAACGTTCCATCCAAACGGAAAATTTTACCACTTCAATGCGCTTCATTGTAACAAAAAAAGAAAGCATTTTATTGTTTAAATAAAAAATAATGTTGATGTCTCTTATACCCTAAAGAAAAATTATAAACATTTGCATGAAGAATACATTTTTTTTTACTTTAATTAAAGGGTCAAAGTCCTGAAATTCAATCCAAACTACTCTGTGATGTGCAAAGGTGAAATTTAGGTCCCTAACTAAAGTTTCAAACTGTACAGGTATATCCCCTGATATTGTGTTTTTAAATACCAGTGTATCTTGGCACAGAGAGGGGATTAGTGAATTTTAATGTGATACATAACAGTCTGACGGGGAATCAGAGACCTGGATTTTAACAGTGGTCTGAACACTGACCCTTGCTACTGCTTATGTCAACAACAGTTTATCACCAGCAGGTTTTAATGAAAGTTTGCATTTCTTAATCAACCAGAACATATCCATTTTAGTGTAAAGGATTGGGCTAGCTGGCATCTGTTATTGTCCTTGTGGACTACTATATACAATGAAAGCACTGTTTATAAATCTAGGAGATTTGGATTTGCAGGTCTGTCAAGCTGTTGAAATACAATAAAGGGGAGACAAATGATAATAATGATTTTTAACCCTAAGAGTTGTAGAGACGAAATGCCCCCTTTCACCCATTCACAGTCAGACCAGTATAGCCACATGGCAAAATGCATAACAGTATATATAGTTATTGTTGGGTCTTGAAACATTTTTTATCATTAATGCCATTATCATTTCTCAATCTATCATATAATCTTTCTAATGGAAATCAATGTATTTTAAGTGTTAATAGCAAATATGTATGAGAATGCATATATCTACTACATTTTCAATGTGAGGGCAATTAGTTTAAATGTCAGAAAGAGAGAGAGAGATGAGCATAAGAGTGTACACATTAAGCAATTAAAAAAGTTCTGATTAATCAATTAATATATTATGAAGTTGAAATGATGGAAAACCATACGAATTTTAATGATTTTGTGGGGAAAAAATAGGTAAGAAGAATAATTTAACTATGTTCAATATATGGACATGCATTATAATTTTATTTTTCATGACAACAGCGATTACTGTCTTAATGTTCGTGGAAATTTGTGGGATTTTGGCCAATTCCACATTTAATCATGAGTAATGTAAAATATACTACAGGAGAGGTTATATTTAACAAATGCATGAAGAAAACTTTGATCCACCTGTTCAGTTTTATGAGAGGCCAAGTATCTCAGCAACAATTTTGTTATCTCACTTTGACAGTTTCTGTTTTTTAAAGTCAATGATATAAATCGTTCTTTCATGACTAATTCTTGTATTTTCGTTTTCCATAACAAGCATAAATAATGCATATTTATATTCGTACTGCCTTATAAGTACACATTTCCTATCAAGTGGGCGTTCCCGATCAGACCTGTTCGGAACCTTTCTAAACAACTAGTTCTCAGTCCTTTAATTTAATAATGAATTAACGTTAAAGTATGAGCACCAGCCAAAGATCGTTCGGAACAACGTACCGTGTGCAAAACTTTCTCGCTGAATATTGAACTGTGGTGTCATTTTTGGGGGTACGAAAAAGTGTTTACATGCTGACACTTTAAACTGAAACAAGACTTTTAAAGCATGGCTTCTGTTCTTACATTGGAGGCTAAATTAGAAAGAGTTGATCCCACAACACCATGGGGATTTCGAATGCAAGGGGGAAAAGAATTTGGCTGTCCATTGACTATTTTGAAGGTAAGAGAACCGGCACTTTTGATTCCACTTCAAGGACACACCCTCTCCTAGCAGACACCTGCACTCACACCTGTGTAATTTTTTCCGGTCGAATGACCCGAGTTTGACAGTTTGATTGTTGTTTGATGACCCTAACAATATTTTCACCTGAAAGAAACGTTGTTCTGAACCGGTTTCTTAATTGTGAATTTCTCTTTCCACTCGGTTAATTTTCTGTCGCCTAACGTGATGAACTAATTAAAAATACTGTAACTGACACGCCTTAATTGTCATGCATTGACTTATAAATCACAGTTTTAATCATATTTATTATACACTATTTAGTCAGTAATTATGGTGTAGTGTAGTGTATGTATTATAATACATCATAATATCATGGGTGTATGTTGTAATATAACTGTTCCTCAGTGTATATGTGTAGGGATTAACAAATTAAAAGTGATTAAAGTCAATCTGAACTGCAACTTCAGTTTTCACAGTCCTCTCCATTAAATTTGCATTATGATGCATTGCAGCTTCAGCAGAATAAAAACAGGATTAAACTGAATTTTACCACAAATTCAGTAAAGGATCAGCTATTAAAACATCAAAAATTAGTTAAATTATACACCATTAGCGGTGATAGGTACTATTTATTACTTCCCCCATTGAATGATGAGTAGTTGTACAGTGAGTACCTATGACTAGTACAGGGAACACAAACATAGAATGCAGCAGTAACAGATGTAAGTTGTTTCTGTAATTTGGAACTGTTACATCAGCAGGGAATATGTTGCCACATATCTGCGGAGGTATTCTTGGAAAGTAATCATTGGCACATACCTGTTAGGATTTGTATACATTTCTTATCTTCTCTGCTAGCCATTCAGCCAAGCATCACAGTTAAAATAACTTTTTTTTCCAGACTGGTGATAATAATGATCAGTTGAGAAAGATGTGATATTTTAGATTCACATTGAATATAGAATTGTTTATCTATCATGAAGATCCAAATTATCAGACAACTTTATCTGAAGTGAGATTTTGTGGGGGTGTGAAAATGCTTAATGCTAAAAGATACAAAATTTAGTGATCAGAACTTGATTAAATATAAGAGTTTATGGCATTTCATTTGCCAGAATTTAGAATAAATTCACCACTGATTAGTATATTATACAGTACATTGTATTTAGCATCATCAAACAATTCTTTGGTTTTCTGCATATCCCTAATGCAAATCCTCCCAAGTAAGAGAGAGTGAAACTGTGTTGATGAAAATAGGCTCAAGCATATCTCCATTTATCCCAAGTAAAATATTTATTTCCTTGTGCCAAATATATTATTGAAACCAGGAAATTGAATACAATTCCAATGCATTTAATCAAAATCCAGATTTCATATTCCTTACCTTTTCAGGTGAACCAAGGAAGCTTGGCTGCTAAGTGTGGTCTCCAACAAGGGGACATAATTCTGAAGATCGGTAACCAAGAGACGACGAATCACAAACACAAAGAGGCCCAAGACTTAATAATCGGATCGGGCAACAAGTTAGATCTTCTCCTGCAGAGGTATGGGTGATTACATGCAGCTGTAGTATCCTCATCGCAGAGTCAATGTGTGCATGTAATGGTCAAAATGCACTGTCCCATTCCCTACTGCCAACAACACTATAATCATCAATTTTTTTTTCTTGTGTTTGTGGAATGAAAGTGACCAGCCTTGGGTGCATTTTTTATCGTTCACCCTTACCAATGCTTACTGAAAGCACTGGGTGTATAAAAATTACCTAAAAAATATATAAAACTACAGTCAAGATTTAAATGATTTTTTTGCCACAGAATTGAAGAGCAAACTGTGCATTTTGTTTTTTCACGGGTTCAAACTTTCAGATTTGCATGTTGGAAATGTATGCATCTGAATCTAAATATTTTATGGAATATTTTTCTCAAAGGATGCTTGGGTCCAAAGCCACAGATAATTACTGAATGACAATCTTGTCATGTTACCCTGACCTAGTCCGAGTGCAGTGAAGCTTTCCCCTAGCACCCCCATCATTCTTCTAAGCTGATAATGCAGGCCAATTAAAGTACTTCCTTTTCAATCCATATTTTTCTTTTAAATTCAAGAATCCGTGAAAAAAAGTCTATCTCTAATCGGTAAGTACGGGAATGCTGAAGAAGTAATGAATGACTCAGTTTCTAGTTTAGACAGAAAATCTTCGTGTTGTGTTTGATGTGTATTGCCTGATACTAAAAGTAAAAGTTTTAGTTTCTGAGTCAACTGTTTGAAATAAATAGGTAGTTATTACTAGCCCATAGAGAATTTGTTTGAAATCGGACATGATGACGCAAATAATGCATGGCACTGTACTTTGTATCAGATGTTTGCTATATCTAATTATGGCATTGTTTTAACCTTTCTTTGTGGAATATAAAATATTATGATCTTGAATTGTACAGTTACTGTAAGAATTTTCCCTTGGCTTATGTCTGGAGTTTGATGATGGCATTTTCCACCAACAGTAATGTTTGTCAGATTTTTGCACTTTTAATTTCAATGATAGATTCAGGTTTGACCAACATTTTTATTTGTTTGTTGTTCACAGCAATTATTTTACTTTAGAATTGCTTAGATCTTTGCAGAGCTTCGTTATCCTATACATGTAATAACCATCTACAATCTTGATACATGAGCCAAAAACAGTCATAAAGATAGCGTTTAAAAATTAGATGCATCATCTTGTGGTAACCAATGATCACTTTTAGATATTCCCATTTCTTCCTTGTCATTCTTAGTGCTGAAAGGTCAGATGCATCATCTTGTTTATGAACTACATGTCCATTATGTGTTACAGTTATGATATATGCTTCATGGTTATCATTTGAACACCAGGATAGCTATGATTTGGACACCGGTTGACAGATTATGTTTTATAAGAGTTTTCTGACTATAAATGTTATTCACATAGATTGTTTCTTATACTTAACTGCCTCTCAGTACTGTATCTCATAGTCATTACTAAGGGGGTTAAATGTATGCAATTTTTGCCAATTTATTAATATTTTGTAGGTGTGAAAATGTTTTCATTAAGCTAAATTAAAGCAGATGGTATTTATATCAATAGAAACTATGATCTGATCATCAATTGAAGTTGTGCCAACTCAATTCTTCATAAATTAGCAAGGTTAAATTGATTCATGCTAACGGATGTACGTAGATTCTTCTTTTAACTCAAACACTGTAGCATGATTAACACAGCACTTTGGGCTTATATTCAGAATTATTTTTACTGACCAGTCAAACAAATCAATAAGCAGTGTTATTTTTCCTTTTGGTAATATCTTTCTATCGGCAAGTTCAGAGGAACATCTGTTTTATGTATTTATATGATAGACCATCAGAGCTTACCTTAGTTTATCTTACAATCATATGGGAGGGTGATGAACTGCAGATCAGAGGAACATAACTCCTCCATTTACACAAAAATTTCTTGTTTATGCATTTTATTGGTACATGTAGTAAAAATATACCTGCAAAGGTAATATTTAAATGTTTGACAGGAACAAAGATTTTTTTCCTAAAATCAATGCATGTAATTTCACAGGAAGTGTCTAGACATATTAAAAACCATGTTTTAAGAGTCTGAAACTTTGTTTTCATATTTAAAATTTTTTAAAGTTATTTCTTTGAGTCTTGGGGCTTATGCATTTACCATGTTATGATTAAGAGTTTAAGAATGCACAAAAATACACTACATCGGCAATATTCTTCAAATTTTCATTCCTCCCGATTTTTAATTAAAATGTCTTTACAGAACCAGAAAGATAAGTAATGATAACGAACCAAAATTTACCCGCTAATTCAATTCTAAATGCAGATTCCCATTTTGTGAGAAAACTCACTTTTATCATGTTCTTGACAAGTCATTTAGAAACGGAGGATTTTTAATATGGGAACTGCTGAGAAAGCATCACTGGCAATAGGTATATACATTGTTACATAGCTGTATACTTTCTGAGTTTATCAGATAAGATTTCATAAAGGCCTAGATGGGAAGCAGACACATTCTTTTGGCTTATTAATCACACACTTACGCACTCGGTAAAAACATGTACACCCTGAACATTCTTCTGTGCTGTTCGCTATTTTGACTTAGGATGAATGAATGATGTTTTAGATTCTATATCGTTCCTGGGAGTGCAAGTTTTATTGAAATTCGGCCTACACAGGTATCATTACCTGTATTAATTCCTTCAGAATTTGATTTATGTACAACAACCCTTTACACATTACCGATTGTAAATTAGAAATTTACTCTCACTGAATATTTGTTACTTAAGTCTGTTAACATATGCAAAGCTCGGTTCAGTGTAGTAGCTTTATGAACTAAATATGTGACAGTGTACATTTATGTAAGATTTTATCAATATGTTGGAATGCTATAGCACTTTTGTAGGGAATGTCATTTGTCTGAAGAAAACATAAGTTTGTACATGTACGTAGATAAAAATTTTTTTTAGATGATTTTCATAGTACGGGATATAAGCATACATTTTTCAGTTTGAATGATAAACCATTATGCACTCTTAATTGTATTCACCTAAGTTACAAACATTTTAAAGCTGAAATTTCTAGTATTAAATGATAGATATGTTGTGCATTAATGCATACACAATCTTCTGTTAGTCCCTTTACATAAATACATAACTAATAAATTATATTTGAAATATTAAAATAGAAAGTATATCTGATCAGATGATTTAAGTTGAAAAGAATATTCCTCCCTTTCCTACAAAGAATTAGTTGAAAAACATTTTGAATTCTGTCTGTAAGTTATATAATCTATTAATATGGATTTTGATTTTATTTCCATTTTTCCAGGGGTGCCCCACCTCCTCAGCACACCTATGAGAAGTTTGCGGCCCCCACGTTCAACTCCTATTCTGGCCCCTCAGGAGCCCCTCCATCAGGCCCCCAGGTAAGATATAAGTAGATGCTGTAATTTTAAACATTTACCTGTCTTTTAAAAAGGAGGTGATATGGATCTTTGTATGTTACGTTGTAACCTATCTATGGAGAGAATATCATACAATGGAGTTAATTTTTAATATATTCGATCAGTGCATACTATTTATGCAAGATATATTACTGTATTCAGCGGCAGCTCACACAAATTGGTCCGACCAAAATAGTTCCATCATGATAAGTAGATACAACATTATTGTTCATGATAAGAGTAAAGTTGTGTATGTCATACGTTAAAGAAATCAAAAATAACGTCAAAATATTATTAGAAAGTCACTTTCCCCCCGAAATGCAAATAAAAAATATCAATATTCCTACGCTCGCTCCCTCCTCAGCCTTTTTTTTTTTTTACATGTTTGATAACAGAGAATATTTAGGTCATTCTTCGATTCATATCTTTTCACCGATGAATTGATAATACTATATCAACAATTGTATTAAGTACATGTTTATAGTCCGTTAATTATCATACAATTTCTTCTTAAAGAAAAAATTAATCATTCTGTGTGTGTGTATTATTAAATGACGGAATTTTCAATCCCTGGCCGGATTCTGCTCGTGTGTACTCTTTGTAAACTGTAGGGTATGTGTGGCAAAACGAGAACTGGGTTGGAGATTCGGGTTCGTGTTGAAGTTCAGCATACCATTTTATATAGAACTTGAATAATGTAAGTAATTTCTGCGACGAATACATTAGTATATTTCAGTAATTTTCAAAACAAAAAAGGTTTTCAGTTTAGAATTTTCCGACCCGGTCCTGATTTTCCTAACCCGGCCATTTTAAACACAAGTTGTTGCAGATGCAAATGTTAGAACAAACTATATATAGTTCAACAGGGATTGTATAATTTTTATTAATCAGAATTCGTATTCATATGATCTAATTAAGAAAAGAAAAGTTTTGTCTGCCATCGTAACTTCTCGGCAAAACAAAACGTGTTTCTCCGAGCTCGCTGGATGCGTTTGACAGCTCCATCGCACGTGTGTAGACCAAGGCTAATATGTTGGTCTTGCGGACACAGGTACATGTAGGCCTATGTGTACTGTTTGATAGGAGACTGGGTGACCGTAATGCTATGGACTCACGAAATTTACAACAGTTCCATAATTAGACAGTGCAGTTTTTTTTTTATTAACGTCAGTATAAACACTGTTAAACATATTAAATCTAAAAGTCGAATATCTTTGGATATGGGGTAACCCATATCTATTCTTGTTATATGCTGGACACAAAAAAAAATAATTGTTCGGTGGTTAGAGAAGATGTTTATTGTTATAATAACAAATACAGATAGAGGTCGGTTGAGTCATATGTTAGTGAGGTTCCTAGGGTGATGTAAGGTTACAAGGGAAGTACTTTATAACAAGAATGTAAACAATGTCTGACGGTGTATTGATGTAGGACGATAACTCACCACAAGATTTACTTTGGGGTTACACCTAGACAATGCTAAGCTTGCCATAGTTTACCCCCTCATTTCATATGATGGAGAATGGGATATGCACTACTTATTGTTCATTAATACAATATTTCATTTGTTCAGAAAAGATTTTTTATTACTTCCCATCACAAAGTATATTATCCTCTCTGCAAAATAATTGTGTGTAGAGAACAAGTACCCTTTGTTTTGTAAAACTGATTTTTTATTATGAAGCAGGGTTCAGAAAGGACATATACATATTATATGTCAATTTGTGGTATATTCAAGTTACATGTGCCTCCTTTTAATCCTATTTTCAGACAAATCAGTTTCCTACTTTCAAAAATGTAAGAGAGTGAAAATTCACATAACCACTTGTATTGTTTTATCATCACAGAGCACTTTGGGTTTTTATTTCCAATAAAAATTACGACAGCATAGATTTTAAGTTAAATCTGAAAAAGTTTCATAGAGAGGAATTTTTTTTTTTTTTTAAATAAATTTTTTTCTCATTTTTAAACAAATATCAATGAGTATTTCTTCTTATAATATGTATGAAGGAATATGTGTAATATTCTTAAACTTTTTTTTGGTGTAAAGTGTGAACATACAGTACAAACAAGGAAAGAGAAGGATGGATAAATACAGTATTGTCAAGCTTTATTTAAAAAGATAAATTATAAAGTTAACGGTCTTTATTTTCTGTTCTTCAGAATTACAACACAGCAGCTAAACCCTTTGGATCTCCGGCTCCCAGGCCAGATGTGGACACTGTCACACAGCAAACTAGTCAACTCTCCTTCTCCCCGTAATGTCTTAGCTTTTCTTCCTTGAGAAAAAAAAAAAATTTCCTCGTAAACTCCCATTCTTAGATTAGAATTAATTTTGAGTGCAGTTTCATTTCCTTATGATAATTTTTTTTTGTTTTTTATACAGGAAGCCAGCACCCTCTGGGGTACCTGCTGCCCCTGCTGCCCCCGCTGCCCCCGCCCCTCCCCCACCCCCTCCCTCCCAGGGGCCAGGGTTCTACTCTGCAGCACAGAAATATGCCGATAATGAAGAAAAGCCAGTCCCCTCCAACTATCAGTCACGGTCCTTCAAGTTTCTCCAGGGCATGATGGACAGTGGACAAGGTAAGGAAATCAAAAATCATAGATATTACACAAGGTGTATTATCGTACAGAGCAATCTGAAAATTAGGGGGGGGGGGGTTATTAAAGAGACAATTTACTTTTTTGTAAATGAGTTTAAGGGAAAAACAGTTGACATTGAAAAAGTAGGAAGTGGAGCAGAATTCTATAAGTAGTGAATTAGTAGAAACCCCTGAAATAGCAATGATAGGCACTCAGTACCACTCTGTATTCAGAAATGGGGAGGAAGTTATTTTGGGAAAGTTTTGATGGGTATAGGAGAAAAATTAGGGTGGGAATTGGAAATGAATTTATAGGGAATAACATAGTATTGGTAATTGCATAATAACAATATTTGTTTGTGGAGTTAGTTCTGCTGCATGTCCTTTAACATGATCTGCATAATGACATTTTCCTGTTGTGAAGAGCATGGTTTTTCCTTGAGTAGTAGGTTGCACCTTTTGTCTAAGAATGCAGTGTGAATAATAATGATCCATTGCCAAACGACTTAGTAAGCTATTAAATACCTGCTCCTTGCATATCACAAGTTTAAACCATTTCTAAAACATGTCATTGAGTCATTTGAAGACTAATAAATTTCACTGAATTATGCAAAGAATTCTTTGAAGGTTTCTGTTTTATTGAAGATTTTAATTTCACCAACCAACATTTTTTTTCATTAAATTCTGAGTCAGTTAGGAACAATGTTTATATTTGGGCAGTGGTACACATCTTCCCCTTTTTCTAGCATACAAAGATGGTCCTGTAGAGTGTTTTTTTATTACATAAAAAAGGTTTGTACTTACTTAGTTACTTAAGCCTCCTCTGGCCTTGAGCACATAAATCCTGCTGTTTTGTGCCTGTTAAAAAATTAGAGAGACATGGATTCCCTTTTCATTGATCTCAAAATTATCGAACAAATTCTTGAATAGTTTCCCAAAACTGTCCACAATTAGAATATAAGAATAACATTAAAATGAAATGTTTTACAATGTAGTACGTTATCATATCATATTTTTGTTCAGTTTAAAATCCTTAGCTTAATATGTATTTATTTATAACCATGAATGAGGTTATTTATGTTCATCTGTATGATCAGATGTGGAATTTAAAACAAAACAAAATGTTTCTTTTCTTGCATTAACAGAGATTTTTTTAATAAGGTGTACTCATAAAATCATTTACTGTATACAGATTTATTCTTCCATCTTGTTTTCGCCCATACACACTTCCAAACAATTTTTTTCACTTTTGAATTCACCACTTGTTACAATTTTGTTTAAGGAATTATACTGTCTTCTTTGACTTTTCTGAGTTTTAAGTTCGCCCACCTGACAGTGGGGTGAAATGGGTGAAAATTTAAAAAAAGGGAGCAGAATTTTCCCTGTATACAGTATTCTTATCAAACTGCATCCAAATTTAAGTGCATATTGTACTATGCATGCCATAGAGTTTTTATGACACCCCCCAAAAATTTTCAGAACCCCCCACAGCCTTGCGACCTGCTCCCGGACAAGTGGTACGAAGTGTCTCCCCCAGCACCACACAAAACAACTTTAACACCAAACCACGCCAGTTCAATACCCCCCAAGGGCTGTATTCAGAGGAAAGTACCAAAAGTGCTAATAAGCTTGTGAGGTGTGTATGATCCTATCTACTTACACTCATATCTGAACTAGATTGCTTGCAGTTGTCTCCAGGCTTTAGTATATTTCCTACTTTTGCATGAAGTGAATTCTGTCATTCATTTCTAGAAGTCTGATACAAAAACATCATGGTATATGGGTAATTAGGGTGTTTGTTAATCCAGGCTTGAGGTTGCTGTGATATGAAGCATTGTCAGTTTGTGTATAGAGTTGACATGGTCTCTAATCACTGAATCATCTGAATTGAATTTTGAACTTAACCATATTCACAACTGTAATTATAATCTGCTAGATACATGCTATCTCCATACTATGACTTTTCATGTAAGACATTTCATTCATTTGCCTTAAAAAGAAGGAAGGCTGATACTTTCAGCATCAGGGTTCCCATTGTGAGGCTCAGTTCGTAGGTGGAATTCTGACTTTGGTATTTTGTTTGTAGATCTGCCTCCTAAGCCAGAACCCAGCCCACCATGGAGGTAAAACATCTTCTGCTTGTTTAGATGGATCAGTTCGCTGGAAAGGTGCTATCACAAAAATGTCTCACTTACAAAAAAACTTTGACAGTGTATTTTTAATTTTTCATTTGATGCATGTGCCCTATTTGGGTGATTTGTCATCTAACAATTCTGCCATAGTTGAAGTGCAATCTAAACTGGAAAAATTCTGTTATCAAAATTTTGATAAGAACAAAAGGGGGTAGTTACTGTAATTAATATAAACTAAAAGACAATTTTTTTAATTCAAAAAGATACTATGATAATTGATTTATTATGTACACTGTCAAAGTTTGGAAGATGGGGGAGACATGTAGCCCTTTCTGAGATGGGCTCTGTGGAATGGCAGTGTTCTGGAGTTTGATTAATTTTGTGTTATTTTTTATTGTTTTTTAAGTGCAGCATGTTTGAGTGGACAGAGTGCCCCAGTCTGTTTGGATTTGCATGTACTTGTTCATTGGTTGTCTCACAGAAATAGCAATGAAGTTTACAGGCTTAATTTAGAGTATCATACAAGATTTTCAATTTTGATTTGCCATGGATTTTATTTGATACAGCTGAATCCTTAAAACTTAAAGACACCTGTTATTAAAATTTAGACAGGTATTATGATGAATAGTTGTTTACGGTATCATACTTTTATATTTTGAATTTCTTTATTCATCAAGTTTTTAATTGCAAAATTTTTACATTTATTTCATTTTTAATTGCAAATATTAGTTTGTGGAATTCAAGTAGATTACTTGAATTCTGAAGGAAAATATTCTGCCAGACTCTTTCTGGCATATTTTCCATTTTTTTTTTCTATCTTCATAAATATTTTTTGCTGATTTATCTTCAATGCTACACAAAAAAACTTTTATCCACCTGAATTCAGGTGAATAATCTTTCAAGACATGCTATATTTACTTAGTTAATGAAATATCAACATGGATTTAGAGACATGCTATAAAATGATTAAATAGCCATGCTATCAACCTTTTGACCCCATTTGTCTGTAACAAAAGGATATGAAAAGCCTAATAGCTTTAGTCAGGAAGCGTATATAATGGGGGATTTAGTCAGGAAGTGTTTATAATAGGGGTACTTAACGCAAATATTTCAAGTATCTGGACTGAGTTAACTCTTAAAAACTGTGAAGTATAAAAGCTGCATGTTAAGTGTGATATTCAGTTTGAGTCAATCAAGTATTTACATTATGCTTGTCAGTATTGAATCTTGCAATATTATTTTAAAGTCTAGAAAATCAAATATATATTGTATATTGTATTGTATATGAAATGTGCATGAAGCAAGCGTAGAACTAGAATCCTGCATGCATGTTTCAGGACAGAAGAAGATGAGAAAGGCGGTGAATTGGACAGTGAAGGGAAGATTGTGTATCGTCCATCTGAAACATTCAAAATGGTGCATGAACAAGACACCCCTAAGTCAGCCAAGCTTGAAGATGATTATAAACCCACTCATTCCAGAACATTTAAAATGCTCCAAGAGAAACTCGGAGCAGGGTAATGCATTCATAACACATTTCATGTTTGTGCCAATGCATGAGTTAGAAGTTGGATGGAAACATGAGGGGTGAAAGATTTTAAAGTTTTTTAACATTTAATGCAAGACTTTCACTCCCTTTTGAGAGGGATAATTGACTACCTTTAAAAAGGTTGAGGGGGTAATTTTGTAGTCAGTTTTATAAATACGCAGTATGCATTTGGAGTTTTTTTGAGTTGGCACAGACTGAGAATTTTAAAATCTGAATGTAGTTGTTCTTATGTATTGCATGAACCCCTTTGTGTTTACCAGTCAGTGATATTCCTTTTTGATACACTTATTTATTCATCCTCATGATACCCTTTATATTGAATATTTGTAGCATAATAAGCATTGCATACACTTTACTTCAGAAATTCAGAAAAACTTGTGTAGCATTTAAATTTCTTATTAAAGGAAAAGTGATAAATAAATTTATGAAGGTTTTTTAAAGTGACATTAATACAGTCCTTACAAATCATGTTTTACTTTGTACAGGGACCAACCCTCAACACCAAAGGCACCACCCCCGGCACCAGGTAAATTATCTACCTAAAACCTGTATCAAAATTATTCAGAATTTTTTTCATTGCCAGTTCTGATTGGCTCCTATATCCATATACCTGAGTATTAAGTAAACATTTATAACACAATTACATGGAAACATCCGAAAGACGCCCTATATTTTAATGACTTTGTTTTCCTTGAAAAGTACATTGGTCAGGATAAATTTGAATTTCATAAGCTTATAAGTACAAGTAGTTTATAATAATGCCCCCCTTCAAAGAAGGGAGGCCATATTGCTTTGCTGCTGTCTGTCGGTCTGTTGGTCCATTTAGTTTCCATTCATTTTCTTCACAACCGTTGCACATACTGAAATGAAATTTGGTATACATATTTATCAGGTAAATATCTAGGCCAAGATTTGTTTTGGGTATGATCGCACCCTTTTTGATAGAGTTATGCCCCTTGGACTTAGAAAAATTCCAATTATTTGCAGTTTCCATTCATTTTCTTTGCAATGGTTGCACATATTGAAATGAAATTTAGTATACAGATTTTTCAGCTGAATATCTAGGTCAAGATCTGTTTTGGATACAATCGCACCATTTTTGACAGAGTTAAGCCCCTTGGACTTAGAAAATTCCACTTATTTGCAGTTTCCATTCATTTTCTATGCAATGGTTGCACATATTGAAATGAAATTTAGTATACAAATTTTTTCACCTGAATATCTATGTCAAGTTCTGTTTTGGGTATGATCGCACCCTTTTTGTTAGAGTTATGCCCCTTGGACTTAGAAAAAATTCCACATATTTTGCAGTTTCTGTTTATTTTCTTTGCAATGGTTGTACATATTGAAATGAAATTTAGTATACATATTTTTCAGCTGAATATCTAGGTCAAGTTCTGTTTTGGGTGTGATCGCACCATCTCTGTTAGAGTTATGCCCTTTTTGACTTAGAAAAAGTTCACTTATTTGCAGTTTCCATTCATTTTCTATGCAATGGTTGCACATATTGAAATGAAATTTAATATACAGGTTTTTCAGCTGAATATCTAGGTCAAGTTCTGTTTTGGGTAGGATCGCACCATTTTCAACAGAGATATGCCCTTTTGGACTTAGAAAAAATCCAATTGGGGGGAGGGGGGCATAAATGTTTTACAAACATCTCTTGTTTCTTATTGTCTTTTAAGTAAAACTTCAAAATTCAATGAAAAACATGCACCTCATTATTTGTTTGCAAACTTGCACAGCAACAATTTGGATAAATTACATTTTTTTTTCAGCTGCGCCATCAGCTCCCAAACCAGGGGTCTGGACTCCTCCAAGTGCCCCTACTGCCAAGCCCTTCACCCCAACAGTTCAGCCCCCTGCCCCAGCTGCTCCAGGGGGTCCTAAGATGGGACCGCCTAGGAACCCCACTGGCGTCAATGCTGTGAGGGCCAAGAAGGGTGAAGCTATGGTCTTCAAGAGTGGGGAGACACCCCCTGGAATCTCTCGGATCCCCGTCTGTGCCTCCTGTAGTGTTTCTATCAGGTAGAGAAATCGTTCTGTTCATAAGCTTTCAGTGCATTTATCTGGTCTCTTCTCTCTATGTATACATGCAGTCAAACACAGTTATAGCAAGTAAGCTTCTACACATATGTAGTTCATTAACACTTAAAGTGAAAGGATTCCTCTGTGGTTTTAAAATGCACTGTAATCTTAATGAACATAACAAATAACGTTTAAAACAAATAAAAAAGATTTGTGCCTTGGACTTTGTTATAAGTGTTTTACTCTAGTGGCCTATTAACTTTAAGATACAGCAGTACAATGAAAAGAGAACATAAAGCGACAAAAGATGCAACTTACAAGTTAATGATCAATGTTTTAGTTACCAGACATTCCATTCTGATATGCACATTTTCAAAAAAAAATTATTCAAAGGGAAGTAACTTTTAGAAACTTGTCATAATGATTAAAGATGTGTTGTATTTTACAGAGGGCCTTTTGTGGTTGCCCTGGGAAACACTTGGTGCCCTGACCACTTTGTGTGTCAGAATCCTCGATGTGGTCAGAAGCTGCTGGACATAGGATTTGTGGAGGAGGGGGGATTTCTGTACTGTGAAAAGGACTATGAACAGTACTTTGCTCCAACCTGCAACAAGTGTGGAAAACCCATTGTAGGGGTAGGTTGAGGTCTTCTCCACTGTATTTAGAACAGTGAAAAGCAATAGGAATAGTTTGAGAATGCAAGTTGTGAAGAACAGATTGATTTGTCCAAACTGGATACCACGGGTTCAATAAAAATAGACCAGGTCAGATTAAACAGAATTTGAATAGCACATTCGGCATAAAACAATTTTAAGCTCTACTGGTCAGAGACCAGAAAAGCTTATGCTATAGTAATGTGTCCATCATCCATGCGTCTCTGTCTGTTAGGGCTGTCACGGTTCCATAATTTTTCGGGTCGGGTCGGTTCTTAATTTCTAAGGTTCAGTTTCGGGTTTTTCTGTTTCTAATAGAATAAAAACTCATGATTTGAATTAAATTCAAAATTTTTTTTATATCTTTTCATAATCTTAGAAACCAAAACATAAAGACTGGTTTCAACAAGTTTCCTAACTAGAAAATTGATTGAACCAAATAATCAAAATCACGTTATAACAGTTTTTAATGGTAATATACTAATGAATCTAGCGTTTTAGATGCCATTTTTGTGGTAAAACCTACCAGTACTCTATTTTAAAAATTGGAACCGAACTAGATTCCGGAAACACAGAACCAAACCAGACCCGAATTAATTGTTCCACGGTTCCAGGTCATCCAGGACAAGTAGACTACACTACGATGTATAATCTAGTGCATCCTTTTTTGTTTTCAACTGTGTTGCCATGGTTACTAAAATAGAAATTTCTGTGAAAATTCCTTTAAAACGCTACTCCTCCTACAGTTTTGGTCTAATTTCAATAAAATGTAGCACACAAGAAGACTACACTAAGATACATAATCTAGTGCATCAGTTTCTGATTTTGATGAATGGTGTTTCCATGGTTACTAAGAATAGAAATTTCTGTGAAATTCCTTTAAAAGGCTATTCCTCCTACAGTTTTGGTCTGATTTCAATATAACTTAGCACACAAGTAGACTACACTAAGATACATAATTTAGTGCATCAATTTTCTTATTTCAATGAATGGTTTCTGTTTATTGCTGCCTGTTGCAAAGTTTCAAATCCAAGTGCTACTTTTTCTTTGTTATACGTACAGACCAGAAGAGCTACAGTCTCATCAGAGACTTCTGGTTTGTATAATGATATATATAGTAACTTGACTTTCTCCGTGTTGTAGGAGTGTGTAAATGCCCTACAGAAGACCTACCATCCAAGCTGTTTCCTGTGTTACCAGTGTAAGCAGCCCATTGGTGGAAACCAGTTCCATCTGGAAGATGGCAATCCTTATTGTGAAAATGGTAATTATGTAATTTTTTAAACAGAAGTTTTCCCAAACTTGCATCAAGTATAAAAAATCCATCTGTGCCTTGTTAGATTAATTTCCTCCATTGAAAATTTGGATATAGGCACTGATCAATGCTTTCTTTATCAATCACTTCATTCCACTAACTCTTATAATGATTTAACCACAATTTAAAAAAAAAAACTCTCTCTCATGAGGTGTTCTCTGGTTATGCTTATTTTCATGCATTAATATCTTTTCGTGAACCTGTTTAAAACTTTCAGACTGGAGGCAAATGTTCCAGACCATGTGCAAGGGATGTGACTTCCCCATCGAACCCGGGGATCACTGGGTTGAGGCCATGGGCAACAACTTCCACTCAGAGTGTTTTAACTGTTCAGTAAGTCATATCACTGCTTCATCTGCTCAATGCTTTCTTTTTTAACATGGATGACATTTTTTATTTAGGCCATAAGTTTGTAAAGAAATTATTGAAGCTTATGAGAAGTTGCGGATTTATGTAGCTGTTAATACCAATGTATCTTTTTCATGATGATTCTATATTTCAGACATGTGGAGTCAATCTAGAAGGTCAGCCTTTCTATGCCAAAGGAGGTAAACCATACTGCAAGAAACACACCAGATAAAGATCCACACCTGATAATCTTAGATCCCTCCATCCATGGCCACTGGACTGGAACCACCTCCTCCTGTGCATGATGTTCAACATAGATGTGATAAATTTGAAAATTGTTAAGATTCAGATGAACTTTTGTGCCAAAAATAGATTGATGACAATGAATATTTTTAAGCAAAATTGGTGTCAATCACTTCTGTTAAAAATATACTATTGTTAAGAAGTGCTGTTGTAAGCTGTAGAAATATTAGCATGTTATAACATATCATATTAATATGAGGGTCACAGTAGCCAGTTTTCATGCTAGTCCATTGATATTATGTTTTACATGTTAAAACGGTGACACCATAGTTGATTACCTTACATATATTGGGTCACAGGGTGCCAGCATTTCGGCAATGAATCTCAATTTTTTAGAAGTATTAACTTTAAGGCCATGCTGTCATCTTTGTAATAATTCTGTATATATATGCAATAACTTAGAAGCTGTGTACTAATAATTTTTAACAGTCAGGGTTGATATATGCATTTAGATTTACTTGAAAATTTAGTTCAGCATTTTATGACTTTCCAAACATTCATTTAAAAAAAATCACGGTAATGTGCCTTAGGTTCATTTTAGAAAATACATGTATCTATGTATTATTGTCATACAGAGTTACATCTTGTTATAGCCCAAATTCGGTAACTCCCCAAATCAACAATCATTTCTTATTGTTATAGTTTCAGGCAATGTCAATGCCAGTATCCTTTCTGTGCTTTATGAGCTAATTTTTGGAATTCTTAAGAGCCAGCTGTTTACTGCTTATGAGCTGTCCATTAATTGTTAAAACATTGGTATGTTTTATGTGATTATGACTTATATAATATAAAGTAAAATTATATATATTAACGTAAATTTCATTATCAATGCAAATTCTTTGCTTAAGCCAGTTTGTGAAGAAGTAGGAATGTTTTAACAGTGGATTAATTAAACATTATTTATCCCTAATTCAGTTGTCATTTTTTTTCAGGAATATGAGTTATAGCAATTATGTTTCAATTAATTGTGAGTAAAGTTTATCGGTCTCTATAATATGGGTTCTTGCTGTTTACTCAATGGTTTAGGGATTTTAGATAAATCACATAAGTTTTAGGATGTCATACCAGAATGTTTGCCCCCAAGGTGACAAGAAAGCCTTGGAGTGTTATGTCACCCCCTGCCTTCGGCATCTGACAGCAGTTGCTGCATGATCAGAAGGTCTTGGGGTTGAGCCCCAACCAGGACTGACCTAAGTCAATAAAAAAATAGGTAGCAACTGTTCCTTCGACAAGCACTCAACTTTTTGAAATGAAAGTTGCAGGCCCATCTGATGAGACCTTATAAAAACCTACACTCTGTGTTATTGCAGTATTGGCATGATAAAGATACCTCACTGCTCAATGGCGTTGAGCAATGAGTAAATCTCTAAATTTGAGGCCCTTCACTTGTATTTGGTGATGTCTCTAACTCTCTAAATCAGTTAAAATTAACTTTCAATCATTTGGCATCTGGTGACATAAATACTGCAAGGCTTTCCATCTGGATCTGTACTCTGTTGTTTATATTTACTAAGCAACTGTGGTCAAACCTTAGCTGATAGGCAAGCAAGGATGAAGGAAGAGGGGGGAAGGGGGGTGTATTAGAACTGTTTCCAGTGTGTTATATAACCGTCTCTAACCATTTCTTCCTATAACATTTTGATATAATAGAAATACTTATACAAAAATGTCATGAAGGGCAACTTCATACATGCAGAAAAAATATTTTAAAAGATTTGATAAAATATAATTTTACTTTAATTCTTTTTTATGGCATAATTTGAGTTTCACAATTGGATAAAATTAGGTTTCAGTTTTAAGGGTAGTAAACCGGATGAATCTAGTTTTAAGTGCCCTAGTTTCTCGAAACTGTGACGTGTATTTTTTAAAAATTCGTTATCACGGAATGTTCATTGAAATCCTTAATCGAGCGTTCTATGCATAGAGGTTGTGAAATCAAGCCAAGGCTTTGCTTCAAGTCAAGTAAATTAAAGTCAAGTAAATTTTATTTTATTTCATTGTTTATCATTTTGCTCTGTGCCACCACGTGGGAGACTTGTTTACAAACATAACCTACTTTCTCTGCGTCTGCGCACTCAACAATGAAGAACAGAAATTGTGCACCATTAGTTTAGCACGGAGCCAAATGAAACATAATTTTTTTAATTCCGATATTTTTAATTAAATATTTGTAATAATTATAATAAGAAATAAATTTTTATTAATAATTAGGTTAAATTATTTGATTCTGAATTCCGAATACGCAGTGCATTTGATAAATGTTTATGAAACTAGTCAGTGAGCGATTTGAAAGGAAACCGGAGGTGTGTCCACCGCGCACCAGATTAATCCAGTTTCAAGTCTAAGTTTTTGTAAACAAGAGTTGAACTTTATTCACCATTCGTTTCCAAGCTTCGAAGAAGAACACAACAAAAAAGCAGGGCAGTTATTTAATGGCTATTTTCTCTCGCTCGGGTGTTCGTTTGGGAAATCTTATTAAGAAAAGTAAGTCAACATTATACGTGTTTTGTATCCTTTCAGTGGGTTGAAGAACACGGGCAGGCCTACGACAAGTTCGCTGGTCTAACTTGTGTCATCGTCTTTAAACAATCTAGTGTATTACATTATTTTGGGTATTATTAAATATTTAATTATCTTGTGTGGTATATTACAACTTTTTTTGTATTATTAATTATTTAATGGGGACATCTTGTGTGGTACTGCAAATGTGCAAGCATCTTCATCATGTTCAATATCTTCAATATTGCATTGATCCAATTTGTAAAAGACCACTGTGGAAATGTTATATATTACATATTTTGCATATTGTTAGATTTTATTACATATACTTTGAATTAAATAGCCAGATCTCAAAACTAACAGGGACTGACAAATAGATTTTCAAGACACTTGTCCAAGGGCAAGTACAATCATTCACTTGCCCTACTCGAATTTTTGCTTGTCCTACCATTAACTAATACTGTATTTATAAATATTTCCAAAAGGGTGAAGACAAATACTGAGTAGAGCATGCAAGTACCTTATGCTAAGCTTTGAATCTATGCTTACATATTGATTTTTTTGCCTCAGGCAGGTGGTTGATAAAATTTCACTTGCCCACCCTAAAATTCACTACCCCCTGTCATGGGGCAATGGGGATTTGTCATCCCCTGATTTATCTGATCAGGATTAAGCCTCAAGTTTATTGACAATTTGAGATTACATGTAATTTTAATAATGTTAAAAAGAGAAGAATTTAAATATGACTATATATCCAGGTTTTGTATTATGTAACAAGGAACTGCATGAGGAAGGGTCATATGAGAAAATGTACGGATTACACTGATCAGGATTCAGAACATCATGTCCTGAACGATGTAGCATTAAATTGTAAACACCATTTACCTAACTGTCCTACCGGTATTCCTCCTTTGTGAAATTCAACCCTCAGTTTAAAGACATTAAAATATCCTACTGTTGAATGGGCATATGGCTGAAAGGACATATACCTAGGCCTATTTAATTTTTGGAGGATAAAATTAGATTATGACCATATGGTCATCTCAGTTTTGTTATGCAACAAAAACATGCAGACTTTGTACATGCATGCCTTTCCAACAGTTATTTCTCTAATTTTCCGAGGACATGGTTTCAAAATCTGATCTGATCATCACATATTCCTGCATGTCGATCCTTTCAAGTTTTGAACATTATAGAAAAAAAATTTAAAAGTTTTGTCTACAAAAATCAAATTTAATGCATATGGTGCATCGATCTGCTGGATTTAAAGATGTCCAGAAATCAGCCAGTCCACTTCCCATCATTGGTCATTTTGGCCATTTCTTAGAACATCCTGGTAAAGAGTTAGCTGAGAGATTGACCAAAGAACTGCAGAGGCTCTTTTGAGTGTTTTCTCCAACTACCAAGATAACTCTGCTGTGATTGTCAGTCTCTGTATTTCTGTTCCTTTGTCTTTCCCTGTAATTCCCAGAGCAGCCAAGACGCACATGGATTGTACAGGAATCTATTCCTCTGCAGCCATTAATCATACTCTCTGTCCTTGGCTGCTATTTTCATCTGCTAGCTTTTGATATTTTTTGTATTTTATTTCTCTGGTAAATGCTGGTAGGCTTCTTTGCAGTGTACCAGGTAATCTATTTTTATAAGAAAGCTAGGTTAAATTCAATTATGATACAAGGGTATGTAAGGACAGACCTGGATTTTCCAGTACTTCAATCACAGCTCTTGTTACGTTTCAAGGTTCATTGTTTATTTGCAGTATGAGTTGAATGACATAGGGAACAAAAAGGGCATTGACTCATTTAATCTATGAATAAAGTTATTCAGTATTCACCCTATCAATGCGTAAGTCAAGGTCAGCTGTGTTAAAAGAATTCATTTCGTCAATTTTTTTCATTGTGAATAATTAATACAGATTTAAAAGGAGATATTCCTTCAGTATATTCTTGAAAAATCTTTTAAATTTTAATGTATACATGTATTGATCTGCATTTAAATTATCTGTTATTAAAGTTTTTAAAATTTATGCTACATTCAATTATGGAGTTAGAAGGAAACTAGTATTAATATTATTATTATATTTAAGTAATGCATAGTTATATATTGTTGCTTTAATTTTGTCTGACCTGTTGGTAAAAAATATACTATCTGAAGACCTATTTGAGTTTAATTTAATGAATATAATCATGTGTGGAAATCTTAATAAACTACATATATAGATGATTATTGGCTAGAGTCCAAAAATGATGATGTCTAATGAGTGAAACCGTAAACAATATGTAAATAAATGTGAACATAAACCTACTAGAGAGAAGAGTTTGTTGTTTTAAGAAAATGTTTTATGTACTTGACAATACATGTATTACGGACAGTGCAGGGATGTTAAATTCATGTCAATGCGAGTTATTTTTAAAAGCTTAGTTATTTAAAATTAACATGGACTCGTATGATGCATGATGTCCCTGACATCTCATGAGCTTTAATTAAACCAAAGGTTACTGGTAAATACAATGATTTAAATGTTGAATGAAATAGACGTGTTCATTTTTAGCTGCACTTTAAAAAAGTTACATTGTTTATACATGTAGTATGTACCGGTAATTAGAAATCACATGTATCAATTTGTAAATTTTATAGCCAGAACTAAACTCAGGTCTCTGAGGTGCAATATAATTTTTCAAATAAAGTATATGGTGAATCATTTGCTTGAAAGTTTGACTTAAATTGCCTAAGAATCATTTCTCTAATTCCAGCCTCAAGGTTGTGTTATGTGTCCCAGCATACAGCAGTCGACGCCCCCCAGTATGTGACTGCAGGTTGTGAGGAACCAAGGGGTCCGATTCTAAGGACCAGCATCCCTGGCCCCGAGTCTCAGAAACTGACCCAGGAACTGGACGAAATTCAGGTACTCTACAGAGGATTTCATGTATCAAGGACATGAAAGAATGTATATAAAGATTAGGACAATTATTCAGTCTCTGCAGTTATTCCTTGGAAATGTATCCGATGGAAAAATTAATGTGCTTTGTCTTTGATATGGTAAATTTTTAGATATATTGCAAATGTTGTTATGTTCAGATTTTTTTTACACTGAACAGTGTGCTAGGAAAAAACACTTTTCTCTGACAATGAACTATGTATAGCTTGAGGTAGGAATATAGGAGAAAGGTATCTTGGTTAATTGAATCAGTCATTGCATGCACTACTGATGCCAACAGCATTGGCTTAAAGATTATGAATGATAAGAAAAACGATGCTACTATAGGGAATGTTCTCATCCCAACATTGCAGAAATTACAGAAAGGATGATTAAACAAGACAAAGGGTAACTAAGCATAGCAAATATATGTATTAAGCTTAGCTGAAACATATTTCTGATTTGCAATACATAATAATCTTGCCGGCCAACATAAGTAAGAATATTGTGAAGATTTTCATTTTTGCCTGTTATTATAGTTCTGCAGTGATGAGTACTGTAGATCACTAAATTTTCGCGACACCTTATTTTCGTGAGATAGCCATTGACTCTTGATTAGCGAGACAAAATTTTCACGAATTGTGGTTATTGTTCTATATAATTTTAAGGAATACTTTTATATGCGAGAATTTAATTTTCGCGAGCACACTGTCTCGCGTAATTACGCGAAAATAAAGTCCTCGCGAATAAAAAGTGATTTACAGTATTCAACCAAGCTTTCAGAAAGCTTAAGTTTATATGTTCTATATATCTAATATATTCAGTTTTGCTCTTGGGTTCTAGAGGGACTTTTTACCTTATGAATCTCGTTTCCATATTTTTACATTAATTTTCCATGTTTTGAAAGAAACATATAAATTTGCATCAAGGTACAGGGATATAAAGTACATTTTGTTTTTAAGAAATTTTATTTAGTTAATTTAATGCAAAAGTGTCTGACTGATAACAACACACTGCATGTTCTGAGACAAATTTGCTGCTTTATATATAGCGCACAGTGTAATTTAAAATAAAATCACCTTTTGTTTTACAATTTTAATACTTTGTTCATAAAATAAAAATCTTTAAAATCATTATGGAAGCTGATTGAACTTTTTGTGCACGGAAAAAAAAGTTCAATTTATATAATACTGACTTTCCAACACCTTTAAGTTTAAGACTTTTTGTGTAACATTGCCAAGAACCTTATCGATTTGCGACCAGCCAATGTCTCATTCTACAGACCTGCAGTTATATTGTACATGTATATTGATTTCAGAATGCTGGATCGGTCCAGTTCTTTGTGGATTATGCGAAGAGCCAAGGAAACTACATCACAGACGTGGATGGCAATGTTTTATTGGATCTCTTTACACAGATTGCCTCCATTCCAATTGGTAGGTTGATCAAGGCTTCAATGCTAAAATAACCACTATAGTCCATTCCAATTGGTAGGTTGATCAAGGCTTCAATTCCAAGAAAACTGCTATAGTCCATTCCATTTGGTAGGATGATCAGGGCTTCAATGCTACAATAACCGCCATAGTCCATTTCAAAGAATTCATCCCGGAAGACAATGAAATTGCCACTTTAATTAAACTACCTACATATCCATGACTCTGGTTGAACAGTCTTAAGTACTTGTATATATAATAATCACAGATTACAGTTTCATCAAGACAAAGCAATATCTCATTTGTAGTTTTAGCACGAGAGTTAAAAGATATAGAGTTAGGATATAAGGCTGGGACAAACAGCTAGGAGAGCCAATCTTGGATGTATATAGTGAAAGCACATACTTCTATAATAAAGACTGAAAAAGGCATCATATCAAAATAATCGCTTGACAATGACATTCAATGACAGTAACTTTGCCAAAAGTTTCTTTGTGACCAATTGATAAGGCCAAAAGAGCATTGAGCAGTAGGGTATTGTACCCTTCAAAGTGGATCCCATATCAGGTCGATGGTCACAATTACCTTCTATCCAAATCAGTAGAACAACGGTAAACTATCCTTTTGCAAGTTTGGGCTTTGAAAATAGTTGTTAAGCAAGTGTCAGAGAGCATTTTGGTCCATTAGATTCTTGTTTCTAACAAAGTTGAGGTAAACTATCCTTTTGGAAGTTTGGGCTTTAAAAATAGTTGCTAAGCAAGTGTCAGAGAGCATTTTGGTCCATTAGATTCTTGTTTCTAACAAAATTGAGGCAAAAAAAAAAAAAGAGAGAATGAAAATTACAATGTATATCCATTTGCTTGCAACCAATTTTTTTCCTGGAAAGAATGTTATTACAGAATACCATGCTGTATGTTTTAAATGCATTTATTACATTATTGCAGGGTACAATCATCCCAGTCTGCTGCAGGTCATGAGTCAACCAGAAAATCTGGTAAGAGAGTCTTACATAAAGTTACGTCCCTTTAATAGAATTTTTTAGTGATTATAAAGCCTTTATTCATTTGAAAGGTTTTGATTTTTTAAAATTTTGATTTAAATGGTTTTCCTAGATTTCTTACATTCAGAAGTCACAAAGAAGTAAGCTGGCATTTCAGAGATGCTATGCATGGTTTTTGTTGACAAATCTTTATTTGAATCAAAAGTAACACTCTAGATTGTAATTGTGGGAATATGCTTGCTTGATAGTAGAAAAAGGTGTTGGGAGGGACACAATCCAAATTTTTTGAGAATTACGAGGTAATTTCTCCTGGAAGTACCGGTAATAATGTTCATTTCTTTTTTTCTTTTAGAGTACCTTCATAAACAGACCAGCACTTGCTGTTTTTCCACCCAAGGACTGGGTTCGGCACCTCAAAAATGCCTTACTCTCTGTAAGTTTTCTTCAGTGGTGCATTGTCCATAAAGTTATTGCAGAGAAGCATACCCGGTAAATATGTTAACTCAATTATCTCCCCTTGAAGGTGGCTCCACCTGGAATGCATCAGGTGCAGACCATGGCCTGTGGAGCATGCTCAATTGAACATGGACAAAAAGCAATGTTTATCACACACCAAGTAAGTTTAATTTTAACAGGAAGGTTGATTTTTTTTTTGTTTTTTGAGATTTGGTGAAAAATTTCAATACCAAACAATAGAGGGAAAGAATTTTGACTTAATTTTCTAATATTCAGGTTTTTTTTTTTCAAAGAATTTTTTTGGTAACAAATGTTCAAAGCTTAATAATAACTTTATCACCATTAATTTCAACTTGTTGACTACATTTACTTCTATGTTTAGAGAAAAAAGAGGGGAGGGTTGCCTCCTTCACAGGAAGAGTTAACTTCCTGTCTGTACAACAAGGAACCGGGATGTCCAGACCTTACTGTTCTCTCCTTCTCAGGGGCTTTTCATGGGAGAACTATGGGTTAGTATACCATTATTTTATTGAAACTTCGTTCCCTTACATACATCTTATACTTCGGTTTACCAGTTGAATTTCAGTTTTATTGTTTACTGTAGATCACTTAATTTTGTGACACCTTATTTTCACAAGATAGTCATTAACTCTTTATTAGCGAGACAAAATTTTCAGGAATTTTGGTCAAAGATCTATATAATCTTAAGGAATTCTATTTTACACGAGAATGAAATTTTATCGAGAACACCGTCTCACGTAATTACGCGAAAATAAAGTTTTCGCTAATAAAAAGTGATTTACAGTATGATCCGTGGAATGCTTATCCTTATAAGCTCTAGTTAGATGGTGACTATAAACCAACTTTTATTTGCTTTTGATAAAATAAAAGTTGGTTTACAGTATGTTTCTGACACCTTACTAAGTATTTACTTTCTTGTGGAGCGTAGGATTTGACAGTGCCTAACTAGTGGACAGTTCATCAGCAGAATTTTTTGGCCTGTCTCCATGTCACGAGAATTAACCTCCATGCTGTGACAGTCCAATTCCTTTTCTCTCCTGAGTTTAACCATCTGTCTGTCTAGTGAAGAGTGTTGGCTGTTTTTGTAAAAGAAATATGTAGATCATGTTGTATATTTCTTTCTTTGTGCAATTGAATATTGAGAAATTAATAATTGATTACATCATTATCTGCTTCAGAAAGCACACAAATTCCAAATTGCTACAGTCGGTGAATTGAATTTTCTAATTTATAACAGGTGCTCTTGGAATAACCCACTCCAAATGGATCCACAAACTGGACTTCCCCACTCCTGACTGGCCAATGGCAACCTTTCCCAAACTGAAGTATCCTCTGCATGAGAATGAAAGAGAAAACATGGAGACAGAAAATCGCAGTCTGGACGAGGTAGGTTGATTGTAACTTAGTGTATGTACACAATTTTAAGTAATGAGGCAATAAAGAATCTCCAAAAATTTAGCTGGCAACATTGTATTTTGGATACTAGAGTCTGAGTCCCTAGAAAAGAATTCTTCTTTATGAGATGCTAAAGTGTTGTTTATTTGTATATCTTTTTTAATATATATCTTTTTTCTGCAGAACATAGTGAATGATGGTATTATAACTGGTAAAATGAAAAAAAAAATTCCTTTCATTTTGATCGCGTTTATCTTTTGCTTCTATACAATTTGACTGTATTTCTTTGATAGGTGCGAGAGAGAATCGCTGAGTACAATAAGAGAGGGCGCCCTGTTGTAGGCTGTTGTATTGAACCCATTCAAGCAGAAGGGGGAGACAACTTCGCTTCTCCCAGATTTTTCCAGGAGCTTCAAAAGATTTGCAAAGAGGTACTGCACAGTTAAGGGCAAATTCTAGAGCTCCCCTTGAAAAGCAGAGGGTATATAGTGTTAGGGATATCCATTCTTGTCTTTCAGTAATCTGCTTATTGCTCACAGTACCTCTAGTTTAAAAATTGTATTTTTATTATACACCATACATGTATCTTGAACTACATGTACTAGGTATAATACATCTGTCTTCCTACCAGAACGCAATTGAATTAAGCCACTGTTATTTTTAGAATGAAGTAGTATTGTTGATGGATGAGGTCCAGACAGGCTGTGGGTCCACAGGAAAATTCTGGGCACACGAACACTTTGACCTCCCTGAGGCCCCCGATATTGTGGCCTTCAGCAAGAAAATGTTGACTGGAGGCTTTTACTACAAAGAAGATCTCAGACCAAAAGAGGTAGGTTTGGGGGTATTCTAATTTTCTTTATAAATAAAAATGACTTAATAAGGAATTTTAATTTTTAATTAATTTATTTTTTTCGAAGTTAAACACTACGAATCCTTAGGAAAAGCCCTCA
The DNA here is from genome assembly GCA_003671525.1 of Saccostrea glomerata. Lineage (NCBI taxonomy): Eukaryota > Metazoa > Mollusca > Bivalvia > Ostreida > Ostreidae > Saccostrea > Saccostrea glomerata. The sequence goes on along the minus strand of PRKT01000001.1, from coordinate 3,360,348 downwards.
AAAATTCATAGATTCAAGCTATATATTAAGTTGATTGTTTTTAGGCTTTCCGCATCTTTAACACCTGGGTGGGTGACTCCTCCAAGGTTCTGCTGCTGGAGGCTGTAATTAACACGATTAAGAAGTACAATCTACTGGACAATGTTAAGGAGACCGGCAAATATCTCCAGGATGGACTCCAGGATATGGAGGTATATAAGGGAGATAACTTGCAGACAATTTTTTTTTTAATTTCTATTTTGTTGATGTTGAAGTTTTGTCATTCAAATTATTTAAATATAATTTTTGCTATAATACCAATTTTTACAGAAAAAATTCCCTCACAGTGTGTTTAACGTGAGAGGTCTGGGCACATTCTGCTCTGTAGATTTTCCTGATGCAGGATTCAGAGACAGCGTCATTATGAAACTAAGAAACAGGGGTAAATTTGATTTTACTTTCACAACAAGGGACTAGAATCGCAAGATATTGCATACTTGATCAATAAATATATTATCTATCTTGCATGCTGGAGAAATTTTTAAAAGTCTTTTTAAAAATACTGATTTCTTAACAGGTTTATTTGGGATGCAATTTTGAAAAGGAGCAGACCTGTGTTTTGTAATAACCCATTTTACGTTATTCTAGGTGTTCATGCTGGAGCATGCGGAGACAGATCTATGCGATTCCGTCCCACTCTAATTTTTGAGAAGCATCATGCTGACATATTTTTTGATGCATTTGAGAAGACTCTACTGGAATTCAAAGAGTGAAGAATCAACTGACTGTCTCATATTTACAACCAATGGCTGTTATATTAACAGTGTATAGTTCTCTTAGATGTGCTCTAATCTAGGGCATGGTTAGTGCTGGGTTTTTCATAGTATAAAAACTTACATTTGTTGAAGAAATCTTTACCAATCAACGTAATCTTGTATATATTTCAGAAAATTGACTTTATGCAAAATGTCTTGTTGTTGTGCAAATGTGATCATGTGGAATTATAATTCACTTTTGTGTATGTGTGAGTGGCTGATTTAAATACTAGGATAACATTCATAAAATATGAGTGTTTTAAAACAATGTGGACTTTTGCTGGCAATATAAGCTAATTTACGAATTTACTTGCTGATGAATGAATGGTGGTGTTTTTTTTGTAATAAACAGATCTCTTTTGTATGAAAATGGGTTATTGTATAGACTTTAATTAGATGTGGAAGTCTTTAATTTACATGTTTGCTTTTTTTCTTTACATCCATTTTATGAACACATCATAATGTACAGAATAAAAATTATTAAATATAACGTATTTGTTATATTAATGCTGTTTTTGTAAGGATCTTGCATGTAACAATGCAGTTAACATAACCGTATTATGTAGAAAACTGAAGGAACTGAACACTGCATTTGTTACTGCTAATGTGCAATACGTGAACAGAACTTAAAATGAGAGGCCCATGGGCTATAACGCTTACCTGAGACACTAGCCATGCTGTTCTTCATCCTAAGCAATACCTTTTGTGGCCCCACCCTATCCCAGGGGTCATAACTTGCACAATTCAGAATCTACACTCTCCCTGAATGCTTCCACTTAAGTTTTAAGTTTACTGGCCCAGTGAGAAGATTTTAAAAGATTTTACCTATATATTGTAACAGGAAGAGAGAAAATGTAAGTTGGACCAGGAATCGAACTCGGGACCCCTGCATCTCTAGTCAGGTGATCTACCAACTGAGCTATCCAGGCCAATATCCAGGACCCAAACCATTGCAATAGGGTGTCATGATTTGAACAATTTAGAATCTTCACTACTGAAGATGCTTAGGCATACTCTGCAAGTTTCATCTTTTCTCGCCCAATGATTCTTGAGATTTTTTTAATGACCCCACCCTATTTTCTTGATAATCTCTGCTTGTAAAGGGGCTTGACCTTTCATTTTAGCAATTCCCGTTCATCCAAGGATGCTTTGTACCAAGTTTTGTTAAATTGGCCCAGTAGTTTTTGAGAAGAAGTTGAAAATGTGAAAAGTTTATAAAGTTATGGTCAGACAAACAAATGGACATGAGCTTTCAACTACTTTAGGTAGGGTGGGGCCACAATAGGTATTACAAGGGGGAAATCTGGTAAAGAATGGCATCACCAAAGTTACTCGGGTGTTAGATGTGGCCCATGGACCTCTTGTTGGAACTGAGCCCAGAAGGTCAAAAGGGCCTCAATGCTCACCTGAGTAACTTGAGCCTTGCTTATTTTCCCTCTGATCTTTAAAATCTGTTGAGGTAGCCTAGTGTTAGGTCCTGGCTAAGTGATAAGGAGGAATTAGGTTTAATTTATGTTCCGATACTATGTCAAACATTAAATAGGTACAAGTATTGATTTTTTTGCCTAACATCAACCACTGGAAGTGAAAGTCAGGGGTCTTTTAGATGAGACCTTAAAAACTAAGGTCCCATGCCACAGTACATGCACAATAACAGATTCTCACTACAAGAAGTCCCGTGTAAAGGCCTATATTTGAAGCTTTTCAACTCGTATGAGTGAAAAATTCTTCCAAGGGACAGTAATCAATTCTAGATTTTTTTTTTAAATTGTTACCCCAAATATTTCCATGAAAAATTGTGCTCCCCCCCCCAATTGTGGATAAAAAGGTTTCTGAACCCATACAACATAAAGGTACATGTACTTCAATGACCTCTAAAAACATCAGCGGAAGGAATTTTAGTGCCATGGAAGATTACTCATAGAGCAGATATTTTTGCATTAAGTTCTCACACACAAATAGTAATTTACATTATTTTGTTAGAAAAAGATGTTAATGGTAACAAACAAAACTTAATAATTATAAACAAAATGACTTCACAACTTTTTTTTTATTTACTTCTCTGATTTATGAAGTAATATACCCTTATCTCCTGCATATGGAGTTTATCCTCTGGTTGATCAATATGCAAGAGAAAGGTCTATATAATAACAAATTATAAACAAGGCAAGCTATTGACAATCATGTTGATGAAACAAGGATATTAACAGTCTAATTTAAATTCAGCATTTTGCAAACTCTAATCTTGTCAACAAATACAATCTATCATGAAGTCAAATGCTGACATTTTGCATGTTAATTATTAGGCCATTATTTACTCATATTTTCTACAGATTTATCTGTTTGCCCAATCACGACAAAGAGCAAGCAGTTGGGGTGATTGATCTACAGTATCTGCTCACGAAAATTATAATCTTGTGTATAATTGCATTACCCAGTGGCAAGAATTATAAAAAACAAAAACCCTAGCTCGAGAAAATTTTGTCTCGTTTATAAATACCAAATGGCCCTCTCATGAGAATAAGGTGCTGCAAAAATAAAGTGATGTACAATATCTAAATGTAAAATTGACAAAGTTTAATGTCTCGCCCCCACATGTATCAAAGGTAGTTCTACATGCTCCAAGTCACAAAAACCAATATTCTGTGACAATTTCATATCGTTCGTGTTGTTAGTCTGTCCCAAAGATTATAGCAGTCAATAAGTTTTAAGACTTTGACATTTTCCTCTAAAATAAAATTAAGCAACTTTTTACATCAATATGTCAAGTTTTACTCATAACATAACACACAATAGATTTATCTTTTTATTAACAAACCCAGTAAAAATTGAGAAAAATTCAATTCAGTCATCTTTTTAAAATAAGATTAAAAAAAAAAAAATTGACATCTAATATTCTATTTGTTCCAGGTAATTATGTTCTTTGTTTATCCTCTGCTATATGTTTTAGGTAATTTCACACAAAAATATTTTCATTTAATACTAGAATAGTTCTAGAACCTTGCTTGTAATCCAGAGTGAAATTATTTGTCTGTGACCACTTTCTGCTTTTAACATCTTCTAGGCACATTCAGTCATTCAAATTATTTCACCCAAAACTTACTTTAAAAATAACTATCAATATATTTATGAATTTAAAAATCTTAGCAGCATTTATATGTAAAAATTTCACTTGATGAGTAAATCTAAAAAATAATGCTCAATTAAAATAGCTGCAAGTCTCACTTAATATGATGTTTTTGGCTCCAACACTTAATGAATGCCATAAGTCACAAGCAAACATGATATTGGAAAATCCTGATATTTTCAGGTATGCTAACTGCCATACAGAAACTTGACCTAAAAGAATACCATGAATACCCACTCTATTTTGATTCAAGACTGAACTGTCACTTCCTGGACTGAACTTGATGATGGAACGTTTTCTTTGGATTCCTCCATGTCAAGGTTTTTGCTGCTGTTCCGCGTTCTGCGTTTTTTGCTGGGTTTCTGCGGTTCGTTTTGTGGATGGACCTGGTGGTTGGCTTCCTGCGCTTTCTTGGCTGCCCGCTGTTGTCGCGTGTTCTGAGCTACTGCACTGACGTGTGGATAGAGTTTTGTTATGTTACCAATGGCCTTTGTTCTTCCCTCTCTAAACACCATACGCATGTCAGTCTTTAAATACTCGGGATTCTTAATGAATCGGAATCTTACTATTGACTTGTCACCTGTTCGTAAGTGTTCTTTGGTCATGTTCATTATGGTGGCAGTTTGTCGAACGCTTCCCACATGTACTGTAAACGAAAATTGACAAAAATGTAGGAACTGGAAAAAATAAAAATGTTTAAAAATGAAATAATTTTCTGGTTAGTCATGGTAATGTTACCAGTTTATGCTCACTAGAATATAATTTTCTATCAATCTCAACAGTCAATGGCAGCTTATCAAGTTTAATGAGCTTTGCAGTCAAGTTTTTCAAAGCTTATAAAGAATAAGACCCTAACATTTCTCTGTCACCCCATATTCATGTCAAAGGTAGGAATTTAACACACTAATCTGTCCTTAACATGTTAAGGACGTTCGATCCTGAGATTTTGAGTTGATTTTGGTCATGTCCTTTATTTATAATATTCTGCATCATTTTTAAGTTCTAACAATAAATCTGAATTCTACGATGCAAATTGAAGTATATTCAATGAAAAAACCGCGAATAAATTCCATTCAAGTAGACTTAAGCCAGGGACTATAATTTGTGGCGGAAGATTTTTTAGATGAAAATGATCAGTTTTTCCCCTTTTGAACTATAACAGTACTTTTAATTTTGGATTCCCATTTATCCATGCTGGTTGGCCACAAAGCTGTTTTTTGCAGTGAAATGTGTTATGCTGGTTCTGAAATATCTATTAAATTATTTCGTATGAATTCTTTCAACAAAGTGTGACAAATATAGTAAATATATTCTGAAAATCTGGGAAAAAATTGAGTCAATTTTAACGTAAATTTGACACTTTTTTATCTAAAAATTAACATCATATACCCCCACTTTTGATGTTCTTTTCTAAATATTCAAAATAAATTTGACCTATTTGCTTAAAATCAGAAAAAGTTTAAGACTTTAAAATAATTTTCTTGCTTATTAAACTTTCAATGCCAGAAAAAACACATTTATTCGTGCAGAAAGGTCAAATAATTGATTATGCGAAGCAATTTGAAACTTTTTCTAAGTCATTATTTTAAAGTGTCTTTCTTAAATAGACTTAGAGTTCATTTTGTTTCATGCATTAATTGGATATAAATATTGGAGGGAAAACGTCGAAGATGTAATTTTTAATTAGACACAAAATTTAGTGCAAAAAGGTCATATTAAATGTACTGTAGTGCCAAAAGAAGCATATTGACCCCCGTTTTTTTATTTGAATTTTAAATATCAGGATGGAACGTCGTTAAGAGGTAAAATCTTACCCATAGCCTGGTACCGCACACTTATTGTTGTTGGATGATGTAGGACCAAAATTTCTCCTTCAAACTCCCAGCAGGCCTTTGGTTCTAGTTTTTGAGAAACCATTACCATTCCTTTTCGTATTGATGACCTTTTCACCTTGACAAAACACATTTAAAAAGATGTGTAAGTATAGAGACTTTGCATATTTTGAAGACACAATATCATTTTACATCTCTTGTCGATAATTTTTAAATTTTCATTAAATTCTTCCACCATATTTATTAAAAGTGTTATTTTTTTGCTAGCAAAGCATCCAATGGCATAAAATCTGTTGAATTTGACACCCTGCAATCCATTTCACTGTAAAATATAACCATTTATATTCTCACTGAATTGTTTTTTCATTACAATTGTGCAATCCAGCACCTGTTTATTCTGATCTATAAATTTTTTGTAATGCTTTGTCAGATCAGACATGTTCTCTGTTATTTAAGGTATGAAGCTTATTTCAACTTATAATATACAATACAACATAACTTGGGGCAGTTTACACCGCTTTATAAACCGCAAAGCGGTTTATAAAAAAGCGTAAACTGCCCCAAGTTTTGTTGTATCAGTGCTCCAAGTTGCGACTAAAATGGTCGCATTTGAGACCAAAAAATTGATTTTGCGACTACAAATGAAAACACACTCGCATTTTGGCGACTGAGAAAATTTGGGCTGGAAACATCCATTTTTAAGATCGGGATCAAGATTTCATTTTGTAAAGATTCTCTATCAAGAATAAGTTTGAAGACATATACTAAAATACACTTTACAAAGCGTCGCATGGACTTAGATCACGTAATGTTATGGCAGCATGCTGTACAAAGTTTGATAGAACCAGAGACGTGTATAAATAATGTTCCTGATAGAATGGCATCCAAACTTCGTAAACTTTCTAAGATCCGACCTTGTTATTGAAGCATTTGGTCAATTGCTTGCATATAACAATGAATCATGCTAATAAAGAGTGTTTCAGAGGCATTTATAAGGAATGTGTAATGGGTTAGCAAAATGGTTAGGTACGTAATAGTAAGTAAACATGACAAACAGCAGGCAAAGTCCTGTCTCAACAGCTGTCACGCTTGTATTTTCATTTGATAAAATTTTATTTCTGTAATCTGATTACTTGTGTTCTTCTGTACAACCAAGTATGATAAGGGTACATGTATTCAATAAAAATATTTAATTCAACCTAGCAAATTTTTATAGTCACAGTAATAAGTAATCTTTGATATTATAAAAACATAATACATATCCTTAGTTAAATCATCAAGTTTTAATCACAAAATGTATTTTTCTATGGCGAGTGAAATATTTTATTATGGCGACCAGAAATTCTGAAATGGCAACCAAAAAAATTTTTAGGTCGCCATTTCGCGACCTAAGAGCAAGTGTCACTTGGAGCACTGTATATAGTATAATATAAGTTGAAATAAGCTTCATTCCTTATAATTTAATTACAGTGCAGACAATGAGACAATTTTTCCCCCAGAATAAGGCTTCACATTGATTAAATTTTAAAAGTAACGTCAAGCAGAGTAATACGTTTTTTGACTTAACTCATTGTGACGTAGGCAAGTTATGTTGTACAAAATGGATAAAATCTTTTATCCAATCAAATGTTGTGTTACAAGTAAAACTAAATTATTAAGAAGGAACAAACATTTTATTTCTTATGATCATTTTCTGATGATTTTTACCTTTTTGAGTGAGAATGATGCTGTTTGACCTCCCTTGACCTCTCGTACTGGCATACGTTTACGATGGATGCTCTTGACAGTGATTGGCTGGAAATGTCCGAGGGCATCAGGTCCCAGTAGTAACGTGTCATTCAGTTTTATCATGCCCTGAAGTAGAGTCCCTGATACAACGGTTCCAACACCCTGTTACAGAGGCAACAAATTAGTTTTCTATCTCACTCAGTCAAACTCAATAAAATCATGAAGAACATAAAGGGCCTGTATTTGCTTTGAATTGTAGATATTTTTTCTTAACACGTAAAAATCAAGGGATGTATTTCTGCAATGCCTAAGGAAGGTATTCTCTCATAGTGAAATAATTAAATTTAATAATATCAGATTTTCATAAGAAAAAAGTATTTACATGCAGTTAAATCACTTTTAAACATTTATAAAATACCTGGTATGCAGTACAGTTCATGTGTATCATATATCTAAATTCTTAATTTTGGTGAGTCTTGAATTTACCCACCGGTACTGAGAATGTGTCATCTATCTGGAATTCCGCTGGTGCTGAGATTTCCGATTTTAACCGTGTTGATAAGAGATTAAGGAACATTTTTAATAAATCCAGGTTTTCTCCTGTTACATTTGACACTTGAAATATTGGACACATTCTGAAATAAAAAAAAAATTGTTAGGAAAATGTTACATGTAATGTTTTATTTGGAAAGTGATGAAATTCTAAAGAAAATTAATACAGTACAAATTATTACACAGAGGAGGAGTTTGTATGAATTCCAAAAAAACAGTTCTTCATTTTTGTCCCTAGGACATAAAATCTTATTTGTCTGTCTGTCTTTCCATCATTTAATTTTAAAGCTAGACTGGATTTATACCCTTGTCTTAACAGAAATACATACTAAAAAATTTATTTTTTATCCAAGAAAAATAACATTTCTCTTCATTACATACCTTTCAGATGTGAAATTAGTTGCTGAACACACAACATCATCTGTGTTTTGTACAATAACGGGGATCTTCCTACACCCCGGAGACTTGAGAATCCTCTGTAACATTTTTAATGTTTCCTGTAGTACATTGGGGGGACACATGTCTATTTTTGTCACAACAACAAATACAGGGACGTTCAGGGCCAGCGCCAGACCCAGGTGCTCCTTGGTCATTCCTATCACACCAGCATTGGATCCAACCTGCAAATCAACCAGTACAACAGCTATCACTTTATGTGCACACACAGAGAAAAATTTCTTCATTCCAAACACAATGCAGTGGTTCAAGCACTTCTAAACATACTAACCATCAACATGGCAAAGTCTGGTGCATGTCCTGTCATCCCAAACACTGTGGTCTTCAGATACTTTTCATGACCTGCCAGGTCAATAAATGTGATTACCTGTAAAGTAATTAGCATCATAGGCTTCAAACATAATTTCATAGAGAAATTCATTATGTGTGCTAAATTTATATCTCTAACATCATTCTTAGTGCAAGAATCCTAATACAAGATATAATTCTAAAAAGATGTCGATGTTGAATATAATTTAAAAAGTTAAATTCAGTACAAATTTGTGCATTCATTTTCACTGGACTGCTTGATTTTATAGTTTACAGTTCAATACAACAGAGCTATTTAGTAAAGCATTATTACCTTAGATGACTTTTCACAAATTTTGATCCAGTCTAGGTTTCCATGGTCAGGTTTGTTTACAACATGTCCAGCTGCATCAAAGCCCAGAATATCATTGCCCACACTGCTGGTACGCCCAGACTCCATCTCATGTTTGTGTCGAAAGAGCCTCTGTCTGGCCATGCCACGCCCATTGTCAAGGTCACCATGTGTCAAAACGCCCAGTAATGTACTTTTTCCCGCGTCTACATTGCCAACAACTGCCACCCTATAAGATAAATATAAATATGGAGAACTTACATAGAAAAGAAATCTTGGTAATAAATTTTAGAAAATAAATGATATACTAATAATACTACCAAGGTGACACAATAGTTTCTTGCAAATTAATCTTAAATAATCTTAAAATTTAATATTAAAAAAAAAATAAATGCACATATCATGGGGAAAAACTCTGCACTTCCAGCAATTAGACATGATGAATTATTCAATGCCTTTCCATCATTTATTGCTCTATTTTTCTACTCTTTTAAGAAGATTTTCAAGGGAAGCAACTCTTACCTGACTTCCATGAAGTCATCATTATCTAGCGTCTTTCTCAGTAAATACTCTGTCACTAGCCCCTCGCCCTCTTTTCTCTCCCGTAGCTGCACCATTTCTAGGTGGAGAGATTCTGCTATGCTTTTCAGTGTAGCTATGGATGCCTGCATGTCTTCTGGTGAGAGGCCAGGAGAATCCCCCTCTGTAAATCACCAATCAAGTCAGTTATAAAAATTATCAAAATTTTATTTTTGATTGATGACATTAAAATCTTATTGTTACTGTCTTCCTGTCACTACATATACTGAGTGAATGTATGGATCATTTTGTAAATGTTATTTTACTAACTAAAAAAAATTGGAGGTTTAAAGAACCATTATTAATTCAAATAATGAACAAAATATCTTGCAATTAAAGAAATTTTGATGCATATATTAATCTGAACTTGTAAATGATGTAAATGATTATAATTTACTGCAGTAAATGTCTCACTACCCTAAACATAGTTGTCTAACAGGCAACAAAATTTGTAATTGGACATTGGTTTAAGGGCAAGAGAGTCATTTTAGTGTGTTGTATTTAAATCAAGACATCAAAAAAATTTGACTGCAGTGGGCAACACAGCATATTAGAGTTATGTGTCACTGACGCAGAGGTTGCATTTACAGATGAAAATATTCAGTGGTGTGTTATAAGCAATTTTGTCACACTTTACTATGCATGCAACACTCTATCCTATAAACAGACATACATCACCGAGTAAATAGATGTAATAATTCAAAAATTAACAGCTTTTCTTATCATTTTAACAAAATTTACCTCCTGTGCCAATTTCATAAATGGTTTCTCCCTGGCCTTCATCGAGTCTCTCTTTGATTGTGTCCACAATGATGTCATATTCCTCGTTGTTTGGACTTACTAAATGTACCTTTATAAAAATATGTTTCAATTTAATAAAAATAGCTTTAAGGTTTCATACATGTTATCATATTTTAAATAAAAGGTAAACATTGTAGTACTGAAGTAATTTACAACAAAATTGTTGTTTTAGGAATATCAACCATTTACCATTATACTACTATTCTTCAAAGATGAAAATATCGCATATACTTCCTGCACATATAAGTAAAAAATAAGACCTTTCAAAAAATCCCATTAAAATAATGAGATATCTTAACTGCGAGCCATCAAAAACAAACAAACTCACCTTGCCAACAACAGAGGACATATCCACATCTTTCTCTTCCTCCGGGGAGAATAAGTTCTCCCCATTCTCCATCTCCACCCTTGCTGCCATTTTACAGATCTGTTATTCCTCAACTGTCAGTCACTTGAGCTGTACAAGTTACTCTGTAAGATAAAATGTCAATGCCACATTTAATACTTTTATTTATCATTTCATAAGCCTATTTATTATTGGCATTATCCTTTAAATCAAAAGCCTGAAAGGCTTCAATGGCGTCGAACAATAAAAACAATTTCAAAACATCTGCAGATAGGTCAAGTGAGTGACTCCAGTAACATTATAATAAAATTTTTTTAAAAATAGTCTTAACACAAATACAGTGTAGGGCCTTATAGCCTTATGTCCTGGTCCGAATAAGTCAGGGTTCGAATTGACCAGACATCGTCAGAAATGTCCATGCTCTATATCATTCTAATTTCTTTTCAGTCAATCGAAGAACAATGAAGGGTTTCATAAATTATTCTTATTAATTGCCATTGTCAGAGCGTTGTTCTGTTGTATAGTGATTGCATCTTAACTACAACCATGACTCTAATGTTACAAGTACGATCGACTAACGACATGGCGCGGTAAACAAATGGAGGAAATGGATAAATACAGTAATACTGGCATTACTGGTCAATATCGTCGGTTGTTCGTATAAAATTGGATTGAAGATCGTAAAAGTAAAGCTAAGATTAAGAAATTCTATCTTTATAGTCTTCTTGTATTCGTGTTTATTTTGTAATTATTTTACCGTCTTAAAATCGGTCCCAAAATGTGATTCATGTCATTTGACCACCCTCTCTGTAGAAATTCATCCGCAACAACCATAACATTTTTCTTGCGTAAAAATTAAACATAATATCGTTGTTTTGTAGTAGTATTAATTGAAGATACAATTGATTTAATTTTATATTCAAGCTATTATTCATTGTGAACGTTTTACAAGAAATTGGTTTACAGCTGTTGCTATTTTCTATTGCGGATGCATCCACTGACACATACGGTAGCGTAAACCTGACTGATCGCTAGATGACGATCGAGCAAGCTCGACGCCATAAAAATCTACAATAAACAAACAAGTGTATACATAAAAAGCTCACTAAATGATACCCTGCCTCATATAAATAAAATGGCAGTGTCAATGTTTTCCTATGGGAAACCAAAAATATGTGCTGGATCAAACAATAAAACAAGATGCGCACAATGACAATATATAATAAAGATTCTGTGTTAGTCTCATCAAATTGCACTCAGTGGTATGAGGAAGTTGCAGATACGGCCAAAAAGAATAATAGTCTTGTTTCCTGCTACCAGCCTTAAAAAAATACGGTAGGTAGGTAGGTAGGAAAATCATTAATTTTTTATTTAATTTTTTTTTCAATGGTATTTGTTGGATATGAACTGTTACAAAACCAAATTAAGCATGTCATAGGTCATAATTATCATTTAAAATTAGGGATGTCAAAATATTTATTTTCCTTAGTCGAACATTCGATTGCATTATTCGAACGATAGTCGACTATTCGGAAAAAAATTATCATAATAAAATCCTAATTTCCGTTTTACTTTCGTTTGCATTGACTATGCAAGAGTTATCCTTCTTTGGTTTATGCATTACATATGCTTTTGACAGTTATTCACAGGCACTTGACTTGTAGCTATTATGTTTACATGAAATTATATTTATTTAGTTTTAATATGCATCAAAAACTACAAGCAAATATTTTTTTAAACTCATTTAAATAAAATAAGATAAACACAGCATCTACACGTCAGGTGCCCATGTTACATTTATTGTTAACGTTAATACCGATTACCGTATTAACTTTAAAACAGTTAAATGCCCCAGCTTACAACACTACAATGTATGCGTGTTTTTAAAAAAGTAATTATCAAATTATCAAAAGGTGTCTCGGCTATTTGAACATTATTAAAATAACAATATTTTGGATACATGGAATGTAAAGTCTAATTAACTGTGTTTTCATTATAATTTTACAAACAAAACCCAGCATAGTGATTCATAATTTATCAGAAAAATAATTGTTATTGACAATTATCAGATTATAGAAGAGCATTTATACATTGATAATGAAAAGTCAACAGTTTTTGTTAAGGAAAATAATTTTGTCAACAACCTCTGAAGACAGACAATTTCTCAATTTTGTGACGAGTAATCCGGCCAAAGAAAATATACGTTCTGAGGGCACTGAAGTGGCAGGGGAGCCAAGGAATTCTCTGGCCAGTTTAGCGATCGAGGGGAATTTGTTTTCATTCCCCCGCCACCACGATAGTGGGTCCTCGACTGATTCTAACTTCTCGTCGAGATAAACATCAATTTCGTTTTCCCGTTCATTACTATCTTTCTCAGGCGAAAAACTGGTGAAGAATTCAATACCACTTGGCCGTCAAATCCTCTTTGTTGGTGGCTCTACAGATTTAGCGGTGTCAAATGAACAGCTTGTAATGACTTTGTAAAGAAAGATAACCCATTAACTTTTTCATAAATTTGTTATCAAGAGTTATCGCTCTTTTTTATCGTATTTTATTTAGTCGATAGTCGGTCGCATTATTCGATAGTCGGTCCTTTCGACTGACAGTCGAATAGTCGACTATTCGTTGACATCCCTATTTAAAATAAGTAGTGTTTTATTAAAATCCATATTTAAAACTTATATTTCAGGAAATACCACTTGAATATTTATTTTATTTCACATTTGGAACATGAAAATTCCAATTTTCCCCAAAAAACTAAATAAAAACTTTATAGGGTCATGCGCAAAAAAATAAGGAAGGTCGGGAAGCAGGAAACAAGATAATTGCAGAACTGTAGCTCTCCAAAAAAAATATATTGACAGACCGAATAGCTACAGTGCCACCCTTTGAAAAAAACTGTATATTTATTGCACACAAAAGTGCGCAATTTCTCAATTTATTTCTCCATGTTTTTAAACTGTCATTTCCAAATATTACTAACCGTGTGTTAATTCCTAATATATTCTTTCACTGTTTGTTTGCACAACAAAACATTCCTTATAATTGTTGTTAATAGCCCTCCTGGCCCTGAAATTGAAATCATCGTAAATTTTGTCTATTTATACTGCCATTTTAGTTTGCAAAATAATTTCAGTCCAAAGCAGATGTCAACTACGAGAATACTTCATTAAGGAGTAAGGAATTTTTTAAAATCTAACTTTTTCGCAATTGAGGTAAGAAATAATTTGGAAGAATTAATTCAGAAATAAGCCCAATTTTTTGTGCACAATCAATAATTATACAGTTTTTGCAATGGGTGGCACTGTAGCTATCCAGTCTGTCAATATATTTTTTCAGAGAGCTACAGTTCTGCAGCTAGAAACAAGACTATTTTTATTTTTGGCCTAAGAGATGGGTACCCCAAAGCGTAACAGACAGACGGACATACAGACAGCTTGATGGACGGGCATCGCAATAACTATAAACCCTCCATTTTTCAAGCAGGGGTATAAAAAACCTTAAATTCCTTTTGTGATTCCGAAATGTTTTGGCATGTACACAAAAATATGCCGATATGTCAAATAAGGATCTAACTGATGTAAGCAATGCAGGAATCTGCATACATGTAGTAATCATGATATCCTTTACAGTCTTATACATGACAAAAACAAGACAATGCACAAAATTACACAATAATCCAACTCACCGATACTGTTTTAAAACAGTTGGCAAAGAAATGAGGAATACTAATCTCAGATTCGCTTTTACTCGCAAATGTATTATCAATCAATCCGTTTTTATCACATTATGTGCCTTATATTATCAGGTTATGAAATTTCTTTTGAAGGAATAGTTTATTCGACTCCAATGAAACTTTGTCTGGTAAAACAGATAAACCCCTTGCTCAACAGATGCATTCTTAAAACTGAGTTAAATTACACCGTACCTTTCTACATATATTTAATATGCATTCAAATGCGTGATGCAATATCGTCGAAATTCAGTGAATATGGCCAGATTCCAATAAATATTTTGCCTCCGTTAACCCCGAGTTGCACCACCATGTCATCAGCAGAGTCTAATTTACGAATCCTTAACGTCCAGTAATATAAATCCGGATGAGGCACTGGGTAAAAGTAGAAATTCGCAAACTATCTTCTCCAAGGTGATTGGTAGGAAAAAAAACCATAGTATAAAAGAAAATGAAATAAGAAAATAAATAAAAATAAATACAGAAATTGATTTATAATATTTTAAAATGAGTAAATGTAAAAAATTTAAAAATAAATGTCAACTTTTATATTTGAATTATTTTGATTTTCAGCTGATTTTTAAAAATAGACAAATGCATGCTCCATGACCCCCACCCCACTCCCTTTTCACCAGACATAATTTTTTACCATTGAAAATTTTCACTGAAAGCCTTGGGCCAGCTTTACTAGAGAACTTACGACTAAGCTTACGACTGATTTTCAAAGCAATGTAAAAAAGAAAGTTAAGAATAAAATAAAATGTTGATCTCAGTCGTATAATTAAGTTAAGAAATCCTTTGTAAAACAGGCCCCTGGCTGCCCCGGCCCTTTTGTTGCAGTATATATATACATATATAGTTAAATAAGGGTACAGTTGTACATGCATATAGCTGGTACTGAACGAAGCTGGATGTGCCCTCTTCCACCTAAACCAGTCAAATTTGGAAAATTTGCCTTTTTTTTTGCTTTTTTTTTCAGGTTAATTGATATATATCATATATAATTAAATATATACTAAAATTCTTGTCTATAAGAATTATATTAACTTCAAATCTGTGGCAAGACCCCTTCAAAAAACCCAAAACTTAAAAGAAATCAACTGATGACGGAGGTTTTATCATTCTAAGCCAATTGGTTCCAGAACTATATTTAAATATAGCCGTAAGATTTCAAAAGTAGGCCCTACTTTTCAGTTGACATTCTCTGAGGATGCAAGAAATTTGACTGACAAAGTTTGATGACTGTATGCCAATTAGAACCTAAAATATTTAAATATTGTCATAAAATTTCAAAAGTAGGTCATGGTGACAGCTTTTCAGCTCAAGTTCTCCAAGAATGGAAGATGCATCAACAGACACAGTCTGATGATTCTAAAAAAAATTAGTACCTTAAATTTACAATGCATCAACTGATGATCATAAACCTTTTAAGTTTCCGAAATATTCTTTTTTAATCAATTTGAAAACGAATGCTGGCAAAATTGAAAAAGTAGGTCACCCTGACCTACTTTTGAGTCAACATACTAGTAATAGGAAGAGTCCTGAGGTTGACACATAGAGCTACACAAGAGGCCTATTTTTCATAATGCTCACCTGAGTAACTTTGGCCCTGCTGTTCTTTTCAAGATTTGCCCCATAAAATACTTTTTCTATCCAAGGGGGGCATGATTTGAACAATTTAGAATCTACACTTCCTCATGATGTGTCCACAAAAGTTTCAACTTTTCTGGCTCATTGGTTCTTGAGAAGATTTTATTTTTTTTCCTCCTATATATTTCAATGTATTAAGCTTGGATTTCCTTTTGTGGACCTGCCCTACCCACTAGGGTCATGATTTTATCAATTTATAATCTGCACTACCCCATGCTGCTTCCACTTGCCCAGTGGTTCTTGAGAAGATTAATTTTTTTAAACCCGACCCAGTTTTCCTTTTTTCTTGATTATCTCCCCTTGCAAGAGGCTTGGTGCTTCAGTGACAACTTTAGTTAAAATTGGCCCAGTGCATGGTTCTTCAGAAGAAGTTGAAAGTGTGAAAAGTTTACAGACAGACAGATACTAGACAGATGGACAGATTGATGGGTGACCAACAACAGGCGTTCAAAAAAGCTCACTTTAGCTTTCAGTTCAGGTGAATTAAAAACAAAAAAAATCAAAAACAAACAAATAATTAAATATTTAATATATATAAGCTTTAATTCACTTTCATAAAAAATATATATTTGTATCAAAAAAGTTACAGGAATGTAAAATAGCACACAGTCTATCAAAATATTCATGCATACAGTGCACATACTCACTATGAAATAATGAGATTCTCTTCTGTCAAAGATACAGCAAAAATATAAACTGGAACTTGTATATAAAGTTTCAAATACTAGTAAACAGTTATAGCACTTTGTAATCAATTTGTGTGACAAAATGTAAATTAGTAAAACTTGACTATCTTCATTTTCTTCTTAGTACTGCAATTCAAGAATACTCAGTTACACAGTATTACAATTACTACTGTAAATCACGTTTTATTCGCGAGAACTTTATTTTTCGCGTAATTACGTGAGACATTGAGGTCGCGAAAAATTTCATTCTCGCGTTTAAAAGTATTCCTTACGATAATATAGAGGAAAAACAACAATTCTTGAAAATTATGTCTCGCTGATAAAGAGTCAATGGCTTTCTCGCGAAAATAAGGTGTCACGAAAATTAAGTGATCTACAGTATTCTTAAAATGTTTTTATTTCTCACCGTAATATCTGATTGTTGTGTTATTTACTTAAAATATGTTGAAAGAAAAAAATAATTACAGTGGCTGGAACGTTATTGTTGACAAACCAATCGTGTAGAATCGTTCGTGTATCGTGAGTGATCGTTCGTGTAACGTGCGAGATCGTTCGTGTATCAGACTCAATCGTGTGCGTTTTTAATCGTGCGAGATTGTGCGTTTAGAATCGTGTAAATTTCGTTTTGTAAGTTTTAATCGGAATGTTATTTGTAAAATAAGCATTTCCCTTGTTTGTTTTTCTTAATTTATTAATTAAAATCCAAATAAAATGAAAAAGCGCAATTTACATAATAGAATGCAGAACGAACTAATTATCGCCCGTAAACAAGCAATATAGTAAGTCGTACAATATTAAGTTCTCGTCAAATAGCGCGATCAGTATTGTGATAAACCGTACTTAGATCTCTAACGCCTTTTTGAAAAATCTTATTTTAATTATAATTTACTTCTTATTGTGGTCAAGATAATCTTGAAATCAATTCATTGAAAATAATTTTTTTTTTTTTTTAAAGAAATAAACATTTCTCAACGCTTACATAACTAGTTAGTCGACAACTATACATGGACACGGCATGATTTTCGGGAGTTTTGATTATCTGTGTTTATCTCTTGAGCTTATTTGTAATTAATTAATTTTAAATTTCTGGAAATAAAAAAGTTGAATAATTAGCATGTTATCAGACATTGAATCAATGGAAACATAAGGATAAAATTTGTAATTATAATTTAAGTCATTCCATGCTGCCATTTTTGTTCAATCTTATCCCCCTTTCTGCATATCATGATATCCAATTCAATCAAATTATACGACCCACATACATGTACATCGTCTAATAGAACGAACAAAATCCGTTTTCTTTGATCGGAGAATTACCTTAGAAATAATTATTTTTTATCTAAAATATTAAGTCTTGCATGTATTTAGTTACAGAAATATCAATTTCCGTTTTTTTTCTTCAAAGTCTATGAAATAATATTGATAATTCTTTGAAATCTTAAATAAGTATTAAGCCGTATTTCGTTTTGAAAAAATTGATTCCTTAATATTTTGAACTATTTTGAGTGAAGAAACGTGCGTTTGCGTTAGCAATCGTGTAAGATCGTGTAACGTGTAGAATCGTGAACGTGAAAGATCGTTCATGTAACAGGTTTAATCGTGCGTTAATCGTGCGGAATCGTTCGTGTAACGTGATCGTTCGTGTAAGTTGTCAACAATAACGTTCCAGCCACTGTACATGTATATTCACCTACTACATACACATACTACTGAGTACTGTGCTACCCTAACTTGAAAAACATGTACAAATTCAAACAAGTATTCTTTGACAGTATCTGTAATATACTCGAATCTGTTTTGCTCAGCAATGAAAACATTTATTGATGTTTGTAAGGAAAACAGAAGTATAAGGAGATTATGCTTATCCCCCTCCCCCCTCCCTGCAAATTAACCCTAGCTCTCATTTGGCAAACTCTTTTTCTGTTTAAAAACGGATGATAGTAAGCAAGCTACACAAAATCATGGCAGCAGGATAAATAACAATTCTAATCAGAATTTCTCAAAACAACAGCAGTATATAACAAATACTGCCCGAGGTTCACAAAATTTCTCTTTAAATTAAACAAAATATCACAACTTTAAGTCAATTGAACAATCAGTTGTAAAAATCTTTACATGGCAAGTGACATTTAAACAACCCTCTTGATTTTCTAGCATTTTAAAAGATTTGCTTTCACTGCTAGCTTGCAATTGTCCAATCACTCATAAGTTACAATTGACCAATCATAGCTATCCTGAATTGTTCAATCAGAGCTAGATCACTGATCACATGACCTCTGTCTCTATCCTGTAATCTTCCTCTGCAGGGTCTGAGAGGCGGGGCGTCTCTTTTGGACTGGCCGGGGGGCTGGTCGCTGGACTATCATCGTCGTCCTTCAATATAACGTTAATTTCCTCTGTCTGCTGTGGAACAGGCTCCGGGGCTCGACTGATGGGATCTTTGGAGACCTTGGCGTACATTGGTTCTCTGGGGGCGGGTTCTGTTGGCTCATATCCTCGATTATCATATGCAGCAAACTGATCTACTTGTTGAAATGACTAAAAGGAGAAAAAATAACAAAGATAAATATTTTGGCATTTTAATAGCTGCAACAAAATCTTAATTAAAAGAAAAATCTTTAAAATTTTACATTTTAGTTAGTCATAATTTGCATATAAGACATCCTCTATTGTCATTAACATAAGTTTCCTTCACCCATTTAATCCAGAATATCAATTAAGACTACAAAATCATTTGTGTCCCATTTTGAGGCCTTGCATGACCAACATCTTTGTAGTTTTTGTGATTTAACAATGAAAGGGTCAGAAAATGACTTACTGGATCATATAATGGTCCTCTGTATGTCTTGTGGCCTTAAAAAAAGAACAGTTTTCATTAAAATCAAACAAATATAAAATCACAAGGAATTATTTTCTGGTATTCAATTTTCTGGTATTGTAAAACAGCTACATGTACTGGGAACCCACTGAATTCATTCTTACAGAAAAGTGACTTTCATTCACTGTAGTTTTAAAACCTGGCTGTCTTAAATTCATCAAATATGATGAATTTTGTTAATGAAAAATCAGAATTGTTCATCCCTGGCACCTTGATTTTTAAGCATTCTTTACTATACACCTGTTTTTATAACTAACAATAAAAATAAACTTACGTAATCTCTTTTCCTTTTCCCTATTTCTGAAAAAATAAGATACAAGACTTAATTAAGATTTTGCACTATTGTATATTTTTCTTGTTAAAACAAAAGTATATAGGCACACAGGAGGAAGAGAAAAGAGGAGGGAGGATAATTGACATCACTTACTTGTTTCTGATGAAGCAGCAGGCACACAGGAGGAAGAGGAGAGCGAGGATAATAAGGATGATGACCAGTATCATCACCACTAGGGTGGGTGTCCGGTCCAGATATTCTTTTTCTGTGTCACCTTTCTAAAAAACAAAGAGTAATTCAAAAACTTTTAATGTGTTTGCTAAGAATTTATTTAACCTACTACAGTGTTTTATAATTCCTACATTACCATCATGATAATTTTACTTAAAACACTGGGAAACAAGTATCTAAGCTTTTCTCCTATTTGTGAAAACAGGTGAATTGCTGTCAGTGTATCCATAGTGAAACAGGACTTTTGCTAATTCAAGTACAACGCTATATGTCATGAACATGTAGATATAAATAGGAACATAAGTAAAATACAAGACATTGGCAGTAAGAATTTTTTATAAATTGTCTTACCTCCATGCTTTCAATATATAACATTTCAAACTGGTCCCTATTTGCATCTCTTTGTTGGTTGAGTAGATTGAGTAATGTTTCACCAGGGTAGATATAGTACGCCATGTTATTACAGGCCTTACACACAGCAGAGATGTACACATCAGACCTATAAACACAATACAATTAAAAAGTAACACTTTATTTGAAGTGTGTATTAAATATTTGTAGGTACATGTATTTGGGAAAGATAATTTTTTTTTTCTTTTTTAGGAGTTGACAATTTAATGCAGTCACCACAAGATATCTCTAGTGAATATTTTAATCACAGCAATTCAAATTGGTGGTTCAAGGAAAAGAAGGTGAATTAATGATGTGAGAACTCGACAGTAATCCTTCACCTTAACTTATCCGCTGACCTGCAAATGAAAACAATTTCACTCCCTCGATTCACAAAATCTGTATTTTAGTAGAGTTCACCCTTGAAACAATGCCACCTGACCAAGATAACAATTTACCCAGTTTTTTTTCAGAAAGGACATGCTTAACTAGAGTTTTGATTTTCTATGGCATTGCAATTTTATATGCAATTACATGTCTAATCTAAATTAATTTACTTTAACCTACCACAAGGACGTGGTCTGTCCATCATCCAGAACATGGTCCACAATCTTGGTTGAACATATATAATCAAATACAGTTTCGCCGTCTGCATTTGGCTTTTGTAAAGACCTGATAAAGAAATATATACATCTAGTATCTTGTCTATATCCACATTCATATAATATCTAAGACATATTTTTCAGTTTTTTCAACTATAATCATTATAAACTTCCTGAGAATATTTTGGAATCTGCAGGTTTAATTGTCCTCAAGAATTAACAAGAGACCCATGGGCCACATCGCTCACCTGAGCAATGTGGCTAGGAAAAAGGCAGAAATCAGTTAATTATTGAAAAGTTTTAACCCAATAGTGTTCCAAACCAATCCTTAAAGGGATAAGGTATTATTTGAACAAACTTGAATCTTTACTAACTAAGGATGCTTGCATATTTCTTTGACTTCCTGTGGCTTTATTGCCCTGTACATTTGAACTTACATTGCGGCCCCGCCCTATGCCCAAAGGGGTCATGACTCGAACAAAATTGAATCTACACTCGTCTACCTGAGAATGATTCCATATGAACAGGACTAATCATGGCTTTGCTTTTCTTGAAAAGAAGAATTTTAAAGATTTTTCCTACATGTTTCTATGTAAAACTTGGATTCCATGTTGTGGCCCCGCCCTACCTCTTCACTTCACTTCTGCCTGCTACCCCTTTTGGGGCATAGGCCGCTAACAAGATTCCTACAGGCCCCTCTATCCTGAGCAATTTTTCTACTTCCTTCCAGTTCTTCCCCATTCTTTTGATATCTGCCTCCAAATCTCTCCGCCAGGTGTTCTTTGGCCTCCCTCTCTTACGTTTTCCTTGGGGGTTCCAGGATAGGGCTTGCCTTGTGATGTTCCTATGTGGCTTCTCTGCATCATTTCTGCTTCTATAGGGGCTTGGTTGGTTCTTTGCCACAGATTGATGTTACTTATTTTGTCGGGCCATCTAATCTGGAGGATGCGTCTCAGACAAGAGTTGACAAATGTCTGTATCCTGTTTATTATGGCAACAGTCATCCTCCATGTCTCGGAATCATAGAGAAGCACAGCCTTGACATTGGTGTTAAAAATCCTAACTTTTGTGCATGTTGTTATTCCCTTGGTCTTCCAGATGTTTCCAAGTTGCAGGAATGCTACTCTTGCCTTTCCTATTCTTGCCTTTATGTCAGCTTCGGTTCCTCCTTGTTGGTCCACTATACTGCCGGTCTTCCAGATGTTTCCAAGTTGCAGGAATGCTACTCTTGCCTTTCCTATTCTTGCCTTTATGTCAGCTTTGGTTCCTCCTTGTTGGTCCACTATACTGCCAAGGTTGGTGAAGTGATCTACTTCCTCTATTTCCTGTCCTTCTATATTTAATGGAGCATGTGATGATGTGTTTGCTTGTAGGATCTTTGTTTTTGCTATGTTGATGTTGAGTCCTATCTGTGCTGATGTTTCTGCCACTGTTGTAATTTTCTCCTGCATTTGTGCCTGGGTATGTGATAGGAGTGCCAAGTCATCCGCAAAGTCAAGGTCATCTAGCTGTGACCATGGTGCCCACTGTCATCCATTTCTTCTATTGTCTGTGGATGATTTCATTATCCAGTCTATTGCTAGAAGAAACAGAAAGGGTGACAAAAGACATCCCTGATGAACTCCTTACTTCAAATGGTTCCGTCAGTTGTCCTCCATGTATGACCCTGCATGTCAGGTGTTCATATGAGTTGCAAATGATATTCACCAGTTTACAAGGAACTCCATAATGTCGCAGAAGTTTCTATATTGTCTCCCTGTCAACACTGTCAAAGGCTTTCTAGTAATCTATGAAGCCTACATAGAGGGAGGAGTTCCATTCAGCACATTGCTCGATGATAATACGCAACATTGCTATCTGGTCTGTACAAGATCTATTTTTACTAGTGTTGGCAAATCGGACGATTTTTAGTAACCGGTTACTCCCTTCATCTTCCGATCGAGTACCCGGTTACTCGGATGATTTTTTGGTAAAAGTATCAACATCTTTTATTTATCTTATTCTATACTTATCGGTAGTAGTAATGCACAAATACACTGTATAGGGACATTATATTTAAAATACAAACATACGATATCGCCATATATTTACGATTTTAAAATAAAGAAAATTAATAGGGAATTCGACACACGAAGAAGGCAAATAAATACGTCATAGTCAATCATCATTTTACACTTTCTTTTTCAGACCCCGAAATATGTCGCAATCAAGTAGAATATTCATTTACATACTCCATAATTAATAGTTACATACATGTATGTAATATGTGGAGTATCCAGTGAATCACTGGTTTCCAAATATTTTAAGCTTAGGTGATTTAACAGATTTTGAATCAGCTGTTCTTTTGTTACAACTCCAAGCTTATTATGTCTGCGGCGGCATCTCGTTAAATTATCAAATGAGGTAATTATAACTCAGGCCTTCAAAATATGTATACCCCAAGCAATCAAAGCTATCAATTATATAAACTGAAAACTAATCAAACAATTTGATCAACTACAACCATGCACTAGATCAAGTCTAACGGTACCTAAAATTAAGGAAATGTGTAAATTAGTATACATTTAAATTATGAAACGTTCATTTTCTATGCCTTCACTATGTAGAATTTATCTTATCCGAGTAACCGAATAGCAGTTTTACTAACCGATACTCGCATCATTCGACGGTTAACCGGTTAACCGGGTACTCGTTGCCAACACTAATTTTTACGAAATCCAGCATGTTGGTCACGTAATTTATCATCCACTTCTTCTTTCATTCTGTTTAGTATGATCATGTTGAATACCTTCCCTGGAACATCCAACAGTGTTATTCCTCTATAGTTGGCACAATTGCTGAGGTCTCCTTTTTTAGGCAGCTTGATAAGGTATCCTTCTTTCCATTCTTCTGGTATTGTTTCTGACTCCCATATTTTCAGAAAAAGTGGGTGGAGTATATTGGCTGAGTTGTCAAAATCAGCTTTAAGTGCCTCTGCTGGGATATTATCAGGCCCAGCTGACTTGCCATTCCTCAACTGTTTTAGGGCTATTTTGATTTCCTCCTTAGCAGGAGGTTCTCAGTCTATGTTTAGGTCTTCGTTTGCTGGTGTAATGTTAGGAGGGTTGGATGGGACTGGCCTATTCAACAGTTCTTCAAAATGTTCTTTCCATCTCCTTCTTTGTTCTTCATCCCCTTCTAGTTGTTTCCCTGCTTTGTCTTTCACCGCCCTACCTCTAGGAGTCATGATTTGAACAAAATAAAATGCCTACTACCTGAGGATGCTTCCATAAAAATATGATCATTCATGCCCTTGCTATTTTTAAGAAGAAGATTTTTAAAGAATTTTCCTTTATATTTCAAAGTTAAACTTTGATCAGCCATTGAAGCCCAACCCTACCCCCAGGGGTCATGATTTGAACAAAGTTGAATCTACACTACCTGCATGGGATGCTTCCATATAAATATGATCATTCATGCCTCTGCTATTCTTGAGAAGAAGATTTTCAAAGAATTTTCCAATATATTTCTTGTACAACTTTGATCGGCCATTGTGGCCCCACCCTACCCCAGGGGTCATGATTTGAACAAACTTGAATCTACACTACCTGAGGATGCTTCCCTATAAATTTCATCTTTCCTTGCACAGTGGTTCTTGAAAAGAAGATTTTTAAAGAATTTTTCTATATATTTCTATGTTAAACTTTGATCGGCCATTTTGGCCCCGCCCTACCCCTGGGGTTCATGATTTGAACACAGTTGAATCTATACTACCTGAGGATGCTTCCCTATAAGTTTCATCTTTCCTGGCACAGTGGTTCTTGAGAAGAAGATTTTTAAATTATACCATCAATTTTTCATTATTTCTTAATTACCTCCCCTTGAATAAGGGCGTGACCCTTGAAACTTGAATCCCCTTCACCTAAGGATACTTTGTGCAAGTTTGGTTGAAATTGGCCCAGTGGTTCTTGAGAAGAAGTCAAAAATGTGAAAAGTTTAAGACAACAATGACGACAGACGACGGACATATTTTGATCAGAAAAGTTCACTTGAGCCTTCAGCTCAGGTGAGCTAAAAAGGAGAGGGGCATTTAATAAGTAAAAGGGATCTGAATGGGGAGTTTAGGAGGAAATTCCAAATTAACTGGGGGGGGGGGGGGGGTATTTCATTATAGGTGAGAAAATTCCCTGTTCCCCTGTACTGCAGCAAGGCTTTGAATAAACAATTATAAACAACATCTGAGCACACAGAAATGCTAGAAGACTTACTTTTTGATTTGTTCAAAGAACTGCCTGACCTCTGTTGCTGGCTGTTTCACCACTAATTTCACTTCTCGACTTGGTTCTGTTACAAAAACCTACCAAACAAAAATTTTAATAGAAAGTCACAAAAATCAAAACTTCTTGAATCTTGTACTTATTTGCTAAGCTTCCTATTCTTCTACTTGCCATAATGATTCAATACAAGTACATGACTGTGTTTAACTACTGGCATTTTTGTAATGCACCTCATATATGATTTCCTCCACACACCATAAAAAGCATAGTAAACAATGTAAGAAAGTTACAATTTTGAGAGCATTCTCTCTGGAGAAATCATTGATTTGCATGAAATGTCCAATAGACAATATTGCTCATCTGAGCACAATTGCTAGTAAAAATAAGAACTAACGTTAAATTCAGTGTTAGAAAGACTGAATTTATAAGTGATTGCAATCCCCCAACCCCTTTTCACTTTTTTTATTTGTTCACAAATGAATTTGAATTTGTGTTTTCTGTCGAATTGGCATATTTCAGCCAAATTTTGGCACTTGTTACTGTCTTTTAATTATCTCTCCTGGAATAAGGTGTGGCCCTTTATTTGAACAAAACAATTTGAATTGCCTTTACCTAACAAGAGATGTTTGTAAAACACTTATGCCCCCCTCCCCCCAAATTGGAATTTTTCCAAGTCCAAAAGGGCATAACCAAAACAGAACTTGACCTAGATATCAATGTGATATATCTGTATACCAAATTTCATTTCAGTGTAAGCAACGGTTGCAAAGAAAATGAACTGAAACTGAAAAATAATTGGAATTTTTCTAAATCCAAGGGGCATAACTCTGTCAAAAATGGTGCGATCATAACCAAAACAGAACTTGACCTAGATATTCATGTGATATATCTGTATACCAAATTTCATTTCAGTATGTACAACGGTTGCAAAGAAAATGAACAGAAACTGCAAATAATTAAAATTTTTCCAAGTCCAAGGGGCATAATTCTGTCAAAAATGGTGCGAACGTCACCAAAACAGAACTTGACCTAGATATTCATGTGATATATCTGTATACCAAATTTCATTTTAGTATGTGCAACAGTTGCAAAGAAAATGAATGGAAACTAAGTGGACCGACAGACAGCAGCAAAGGGGGGCATATAAATAATCTGTGCTATGTTTGGTTAAATTGGCCCAGTGGTTATGGAGAAAATGATGAAATTGTAAAATATTAATGATAACAAGAGCAAACAATGGACAAATTTTGATCAGAAAAGCATTTGACCCTTTGGATCACATGAGCAAATTGAGGCTTAGGATTTCACAAGAAAGGCTCTAATTAATTTTATGATATTTTAAAATTCTTGCTACAACAGTAACCAATGGGTAAAACACGACATACAAGGGCAGTGGTATTGTGGTACAATGTTCCTTGGTCAGTAGCTCTAAGCTTCAGGTCAAAGGTTCTGCCTCCGTAGTTGTTCATCAGAATGGCGTTATAGAGAACGCCCGTGACAGAGTCAATTCCGATGGCGTTGTCTGTGTTTCCAGACTGTATAGAGTAAGTGATGGAGCCTACTGAGTCAGCATCCTTAGCCTCTACCTTCATTATACTCTGACCCAGAGAGGAGCGGACCGAGATACCTGATTTATAAAAGGGAAAAAGTTACCACTGATAAATTGGACATACAAGAATGTAAACTGAGGACGATAGTCTTATACAAGTACATGTACACTCATCTGTTAACATGTGCTACAACATAATTTAAGGCAATCTTTGGGATCATTAGAGCCAGCTAAAATTTTACATTCTAATCATCTTGTATCTTTAATCTGTACAGAATAAAAGAGAGTGCTTGCTCCAACATATATTTATATATATATGATACATAAAAGCAAAAATCTAACTACTTACAGCCATGATACAGATTTTGGGTAAAGTCAGGTCGTACATCATTGGCATTTTTGATCTGGATCCTCCACGTAGCTATACTTGGATCCAGGGCTCGTTTCCGTCTATTCCGGATAACGGTATAATCACTGACGTTGTTTGTGGCCTGGATATCGAGGTTGTACACACTTTGTACCTCCCTATCCAGTGCTTTGACTAAGATTAATTCTCCAGTTTCTGGGACCATACGGAAATAACCCTTCTCATTTCCACCTGATGAGCAGAGAAATCAAATATTACAAATATTCGATGATTCATAAACTAACAAAGGACAGCTTTACATTTGCTAAGATGTTAACACAGCTTTACAGAGTAATAGATTCCTAGATTTTTCCAGCAGATTGAAGATTCTATTACATGTTAAGCATTTTAGATAAGACAAATCAGTTTTCTTGGCTGAACAAATTATAGCTAAGCCCTTCACAAAACAAACATCATGGGGAAGTTCATTTTTCATGCTTCAACTTTACATTTTGAATAAAAAAGTTACAAACTGGAGAAATACTTACTGATGATGTAATAATAGACTTTAGCATACTGAGCATCGTCAATGTCCTTGGCTTCAAAACTACTTCCCTTTAGTCTTCCCAGGATGGAATTTACTGGTTTATTTTCATCTACATCTTCAAACTGTATTACTTTGGTCTCACCATTCTAAAATTGAAATCAAAGCACTACATTCTGATATATGTATACTGACTTTGAGTCTTCACATTTCAAACAGTAAATTCACAAATTAACATTTATTTATGTGTAATTTTTAATGACATTTTTTCCCACTATCTGCAGAAAATGACATTAAAGAATGTAAAAAAAAAAATAATTTAAATTTATAATAAATAAATAAATCCCATTTCTACCAGATATTCAAGACTTTTTAAAAAATCATTCCTTTCTAAATGAATTGGTTTTTTTTAAAGTCCATGTTTTATTTCCTTGTTCCAGCTGAGAAAAATAGATTAAGATATTCATTTTGAGCAAACAGAATACTTACAGAATTGGTTGGAAACTTGGGAACGTTATCGTTGACGTCCAGAATTCTGACGGATAAGTATCGAGTGGTCTCCAGATATGGGTCACCGCGGTCCCGTGCCACCAGGAGGAGCTGTTCACATCAAATATGTAGTTATTTAAGTTGTTATTGAAATATACATGTTTAAATGCCCCTTCTTTTACAAACTCATAAAATAACTCATAAAATAGTTTTGTTTTCCTTACCAGGTAGCGATCTCTGGTTTCCCTGTCATAGACTTTTTCAGCCCTGATGACACCAGTGATAGAGTTGATGCTGAATTCGTTAGTGGTGGTAGTATAGACGCCATTTACGTAGAATCCGTAGTCAATAATACCATTGTCATTACGATCAGCATCTTTTGCTTCCACATCATAAACCAACATTCCAAGATACTGCTCCTGTAGATCAAAAAATGACTGGCTCAAAAAAAGATCAAAAGACAACTTGATCAAGAAACTTCTAGAACTCAATCTCAGTTTTGTGACAAAACATTTTTTTTTGGTAGAAATGGGGGGGGGGGGACAAAGTTTATTTGGAAGTATTGTAAGAAGTGCATTTTAAAACTGTCAACTACACCTAGTTGTATTGACTTTTGAAATTATGATTGTACTGGGGCATAACAATTGACCCAAAATACATTACATTGAAATCTTTCTCTTCTTTTTCTTGACTTACCTCTAGAACATTGATGGTCATGTTATCCAGTGGTGGAATTGTCCATTCTGGTGGGGAGTTGGTGGCTTCAAGGACAACAATGGTCACTTTGGCGGTGCTGTTAAATGGTCCACTACCGTTCTCATCACGTGCCATGACATGGAACACATATGTCCCAGAGTTCCTCAGCAAGCTTTTGTTTACACTGATTCTTCCATTTGATGGTTGTATTGCAAAGAAATCTGCGAAAAATAATAAGCACATGCACATGTTTCTGCTGCCTGTCAATCTATTCACTGGTTTCTCTAACAAGTCAATTTTTTCATTATTATAAGATATTGGAACAAACAACAGTATACTGTTTTAAAATCATCAATAGATTAGCTAGTTTAACATTTTATTAAAAATACTTCAATCATTTGAAATTCATAGACTGAAAACAGGCAAAGGTAATCAATATGAGAAAATACTGTAAACATACTTATTTAAACAATCATTGCATTTTGCACTGGTTAATTCATACACAAAACTAAAGAGAAAAAATGCTCTAACTTTTGACATCTGGGATCGGGTGACTTACTATCGGGGTCTCCTGAGTTGGGAACCTTAGAGAACAGTAAGCGGGCATTGTTACCAGCATCTGCATCATTAGCGAACACTTGAAGGACGTGGGTAAAGATAGGAATGGTCTCTATAATCTGCTGGAGATACTCAGGCTGGTTAAAAATAGGGGGGTTGTCATTCTCATCCTCCAGAGTAATGTAAACCTGAACAATAATGTCAATAAATGGTCACTTAATCAATGTTCTTAGAACTTTAAATTAACATAAAAAAAAATACCATGTAAAATGTTCCCCTCCTTTTAGCTGGATTCAAATTGTTGTAGCACAACTATTATATGAGTACAAGTATTAAAAATATTGCCATCATAAGTTACTAATGTAATGGTATCATTATATTATCATTTAGCATTAAAGTCATTTTAACATCACTGATTCAGTATTTTGCAGGACTAACAAAGGGAGTGAACTCTTGCTTACCGTGACAGTGGAAAATCTGCGAACAACACGATCCAGGGGGCTGTCAGAGGCCGTGACCTGAATACTAATGTCGCCCAGTTCTTCACGGTCCAGTTTGGCCCCTGGTGCTACCTTTATCTCCCCCTGTACAAGGAAAATAACAAATTAATGCACATAAATGTGTGCATTATAGTTAAACATGGCCTCATTTAACTTAAATAGTATCAGTCATTTGAAATTAACGTACTGAGACACTGTCGATGGTAAACCTGGTCTCCTGTGGATCGAGGGAATATCTCACTACCCCATAATCCCCCTTATCCTTGTCCACAGCTCGTACATTTGTCACAAATCTACCTCCTTGTGAGTTCTCTGGTATTCTGACTGGGTAAGCTCCCTATAATCAAAAACAACACTCTGTACAAATTGTACAATCAATCAGAACGTAGTGGTAGAAAATGAATTTCTTTTAAAAGCATTGAATTACTTGTATAACACCAAATATTGAATAACAATATAGTAAAACAAAAATCTTATTCAGCTTTTGCAAATTTCATTGATCAAATCTCAAAGTGTTAAGTGTCTTTGAAGTTTTCATATACACTGGTATATAATTCACAACTCCATAAGACTTAGTGTACAAATTACATGTCCTTTTCATGCAAAAAAAATGGCACATTGTGTGATTACCTTATCAAATATTGGTGAATTATCGTTTATGTTGTTGATAGTGACGTATACAGTGGCCGTATTGTCCAGGCGGGGGGTACCACTGTCCCATACCTGGGCGGTGAAGGAGGACGATTCCACCAACTCAAAATCTATACGACTACTAATGCTTACCACACCTACAGATTACAAATTAGCTCACAGTTTATAAAACTTCAAAATTAAAGAAAAAGAAACAGAATAACATAAATTTCATTTTTTTCCTTCTTTTCAAGTTATTACTTGATGGAAATGGTAATTGTAGTATCCCTCTGACCCTATTTAAAATCAATACTCAAAAAAAAAATCACTTACAAGCTTTAGAATACATGTACAAATTATAAAGTAACTGTAATTAAATTAATTTTGAAAATTATAACTTTACCCGTCTGGTAACCAATGGCAAAGAATCCGTTAGGATTACTGATAATCTGGTACTCTGCGATTGGATCGTCCTGATCTGTGGCCAGTAAGGCCATCACGAACGTTCCTATTGGTTGTTCTTCATCGATCGTCACATTTCTGTAGGGTAGGAACTCCGGTCGTTGATCGTTGTACTCCAGAATGTTGATGATAAGTTGTCCTGTTCCTGTCTGTCGCGGATTCACAGTTATGTCAACGACATTGACAGTCAGGGTCACCACCGAGGCACGATCTCGGTCTAGCTTACTCTTTGTTTTCACGTCCCCTGTCTGCTGTTCTATAGAGAACAGTTGCTGTATAAAGGATTGGGTAAATTTAGTAAACATACACACATGTATGCATGCTAAAGAAGGAACTGCAAATCAAATCTAAAAATATGAGGTGACATCAGATCTCTAAAACCAACTGCCACATTTTTTTAACTTCGAAGTATAGCATCATATCAGATGAATGCTTTATGTGTTCATAATAAAGGGATGCAGTTTTCTTACCATGATATTAATTGTAAATCAGATTTTACTTGCAAAAACTTAATTTTCAATTGATTACATTAAACTTTCTTCTCATGACAATTTCATTTATGTATATACTTGTATTATCAAAGATAATTTCCTAATAAAACATTCCTTATATGCATGTTATTTTTATTAAAAATCAATTAAAGATGTATAATAAGCAACAATAACCAAAACTTGTAATAATAGCAAATATCAGTAATACTACCGGTAGTAAAAAATTACTGACCTACAGTACTGAATTTCCAGTCTGCATAGTTATTTTATTGTATACTTTAGAAATATTCTACACTTTTATTCTCTGCTTACCGTGATATCATAGAGGTTTCTATCTACAAGGACTCCATCTGGAGTGATAGCAGTTATAGGCTCCACGATGAAAAAGTTCAGCTGTGACTTGTCATCTGGATCTGTGGCCAGCATCTTATGGACACTGAATCCAATTGGGACATCTAGAACAAAGTTGTCTCTATGATCAGTCAATTTCATAACAGCTTGGCATAAAAATACAGGTAAAAAGCAATATTTTAGGAAAAACAATATTAGCATTTTGAATATCATGTAAGATTATTCCGCCCTCCTTAGTATTGAATGAATCTTAAGCAAATGAGAAGCAATATTAGCCATTGTGACACCCTTTATTTTTGAAAAGAAGGGAGATAATATGTAGTTACTTTCATAGACATCTGCTCTTTGTGTAGAAGGAGTGAAGTATGGATCCTTATTGTTTGTGTCACGGATGTCTATAGTCACGTAACAGGTGCCTGTCTGCTGAGGACGACCTCTGTCTCTTGCCTTCACCTGCAGAAAAAGGGTGAAAAATGACCTACTAGTAAGTGTTTTCATTATAAGAGGGTTTTGTTTGTAAACCAAAAAGATTTTCAAACAAGATGTGTTTGTGAAACACTATGCACCCGGCGGCAACAAAATTTTAAAGTTATTTTTAGCATATATTTCACAGTCAAGGTCACAAGACCATTGACCTTGGTGTCATTTGAAAGTTCTTGATTGGTAAAGTATTGATACCAAATATGAAGTCTCTATCTCTTGTGGTTCAAAGGTTTTGGCAAAGGTTCTAAAAATCTATTTTTAGCACACAAGTCACAGTCAAGGTCACAATGTCATTGACCTTGTGTCATTTGAAAGAGATTAATTATTGGACTATGCACACTAAATATGCAGTCTCTATCTTCTATGGTTCAAAAGTTATGGCAAAGGTACGAAAAATCTATTTTTAGCATAAATATCACAGTCAAGGTCACAAGGTCATTGCTCTTGGTGTCATTTGGAAGAGCTTAATTAGTAGACTATGCATACCAAATATGAAGTCTCTATCTTTCATTGTTCAAAAGTTATGGCGAAGGTTAAAGTTTGCAGATGAAAAGCTATTTTTAGCATATAGGTCACAGTCAAGGTCACAAGGCCATTGACCTTGGTGTCATTTGAAAGAGCTTAATTAGTGGAGTATGCATACCAAATATGAAGTCTCTTTCATGCTTCAAAAGTTATGGCAAAGGTTAAAGTTTGCAAACAAACAGACAGACAGACAGACAGACAGACAGACAGGACAAAAACAATATACGCACCGGATCTATCCATCCCGACGCATAAAAAAAATATAATGAAAATAAGGACGCCATATTGGATTTTGTACTCAAATAAACTATATGTGCTAGCTTTCATTTTGTTAGATGCTACATTATCTACACATTCAAGATCGTAAAATTACACAGAGGCTATGTAGCAGCTATGCTTTTAAATGCAACCAAGGTATTTATAAACAGAAAAAAAAAATTCCAAGGCAAAGGCTCAGGGAATTTAACAGGAATTTACTTGTCAAAAAACATGCATATATACATGTACTAACCGTCATATTATACAAGCGGGTCAAATCGTAATCAAAGGTGGCGTCTGGTGAGGTGGTGATAACACCCGACGTCCCATTGATGACAAATTTACCGCTGGCCCCCACTTCAATGCTGTAATCAATGATTCCTGCCCCAGTCGTAGGAGAATCCCTGTCATTGGCTTTCACTGTCAGTACATAAAAGTTCCCTAATGTTGTTTCATTGATCACTTCTCTGTAATTGCTTGCTTCAAATATTGGCGCATTATCATTTATATCCTGTAAGAAAAGAACAATTTCGATAAAGCTTGTAATGTATTCCAGTATAATAAAACTACCTGTAAGTGGCAACTATTATCAATTTCAATATAGTCATTCAATACATCAATAAACGTTATTTAAATGTCTTATCATTGAATACATTTTGTGTTTAGTTCAATTTCACATTGATAGAAAAATATGACTGAAAATACTATGGAAATGCCTGTTAGGTAAACCTCTGGCATATCACTACACATACTTACAATGACATAAATCCGCACATTTGCAGTTGGGTTGAATTTTCCATCAGTGGCTTGCACAGTGATGATAAAGCTAAAAGGGAAAATTATTATTATTATTATGTTTATTCAGGCAAAGAGTCAACTTCATTACAAATCATAATACAAATTACACACATAAATATTTCCATTTCTAAATTTTTTCTTTATGATAACCCTTTCAAAGTTAGCGGAGTTGATTTCCTGATAATTCTGAAGGAATGTAAATTAGGCAGGTCGATAGGTCAGGAGCTAAGGAGGCCTAGTATGCATGCAAATCTTGTGCGCATCTGTCTCGAAGTCTGACAATAAAAAATAAGGAGGCCAAATATGCATGAAAAATTCGTGCAGCTGCCGTGTTGTTTGACGTCAGTGGGCTAGGACTATTGAAATTGGGATGGGAGTTCTCGTGTTATTTAAATCTATGTCTGCATTTTTAAAGTTTAAATCTACAATTTTATTTTAAAATAAAATGGAAATATAAGGAATCACTGTTTAGTTAGTATAGTATGCCAGGGACATCAACAATAGTGGGAAACATGGGATAATTTATGCATAACGGGCTTTGCCCGTTATGCAAATTATGCAAATTATCCCATGTTTCCCACTATTGTTGATGCCCTGGCATACTATACTTACTAGACAGTGATTCCTTAAATCAATTAGGGATCGCACATACATGTAAGACCCTAAATCTGAATTTGCCACCAGAAACTTGTCTTTTAATTCTATGACTTCTTCACATTTGCTGCACTGAATTTGACAAAACCCCCCCCCCCCTCTCCCAGCACTATAGGTTACTTACAATCCTTGGTTTGATGGTGTATCACTATAATAAATGGGTCGTTTAGCGGTGACTTTACCACTATTCCGATCAATCTGCCATAGGTTAGTAGTGTCAGAAATCACAGAATAAGTGACCGCACTGTTAGAATCAGGATCATTGGCTGTTACTATGACAACTGGGCTAGGCTCTGTCTTGCTCTCTTCTATGTAACTGGTGTATTCTGTCGATAAAATTAGAACATTCTCTTATGTATTAATTGAACAAAATTAAGTTTCTTTTTATGATAAAACTCCTTCAATTCAAGTGAAATCTGACCTGCGGTTGTGAATTCTGGGGCATTGTCGTTGACGTCCAGGATGTTGATGATGAGGTTGATGGTAACAGCTTGTCCAGATCCTTCCTCATCTCGAGCCGTCACTGTCAGATCATAACGTCGCTTCTTCTCGTAGTCAATACAATTTCCGTCGCCTGGAGTGGGACAATTTTCCACAAAAACGACTCCAGAAGAGGGATCAATTCGAAACCTGAAGTCAAACAGTTGAAAGGCAATATTACAATTAAACAATAGGCTGACCACTGGAATGAATAAATTCATCCTTATATATGGCCTTTATATTAAGTTAATTTGCCTTTGATCTAAATTCTTACAGATTTGTGCCATCACCAATCAGGCCAAACCGAATGCCGCTAGTTCCGCGAATGCCTGAATCAGGATCTGTAGCCTGAAAAAGTCAAACAATGTCATACCATATTGTCTCATTATTGGGAAAACACCATATAATGTACCTTAAAATCAATCAGCAGAATGTATATGTAACTTTTTTTAGACTGTTTGAAAATAAATTTCATTGGTGGCACTTACAGAAGAGAGAAAATTCCTGTATACATTTTAAAGAGACTTATATAGGGGAGATAATTCATGTACTTTGGAGATAGTTATAAAGGGGTGACAATACCTGCATTTTGATAAGACTTATAAAGGTGAGAGAATACCTGTATTTTGGTGACACTGGTCCCCCCTGGGGCCGTCTCCAGAATACTCTCAGTGTAGCTGGCCTGATTGAATTGTGGCAGATTGTCGTTGACATCTAGAATGTTCACAGTAACAGTGGCTGTTCCTGACTGCTTGGGTGTTTGGTTTTGAGTCTCAATAGCAATCACCTAATTTCACATAGAATACCATATACATTAAAACATACCAATAAGGAACACATTTACGATAGCAAATACACATTTTTTCCTTGAAATTGTTAAAAAGAATTAACAAGTTTTAGTCATCAAAAGTATAAAGCTCTCTGAAACTTGAAAATGTGGAAGAATTTGAACAGTCCATTTAACACAAGACAGAGCTAGCTGCAAAGGGTACAAAATGTGATTTGTTTTAACTTTCACTCTATTTATATTCTAGTGGACCCCCTTCTCTGTCACTTTCCACTCACCCTCATGGTGTAAACTCTGGGTCCCCTTTCGTAATCTATGAGGGAGGTGTTCTTGACCAGAATAATGGCCGGTGTGCTTCCTTGACCTATGGCTGGGGAGACTTCAAACTCAGCCGTGTACTGGTCCAGAGTCAGAGTGTACACACCGTTAGGTCCCTGTCAAATAAAATCACACTTCTATAACAGGACATTACCTCTACAGGTGAGGTAGCTTCCTCCCACAAAAGCAGCATAAATTCAGAATGTTCTACCTAGCCCCAATATTTATTATCATATGTGTCTTGAATATTGGTTCATCATCTCAATAGGAAAAAGGTTGCCATCAATGAAGACCACATTAAGCAGGACAGCAGAATCTTTTGCTAAAATAGTGTTATGTTGTAATCTAATACAACTTCGAAGAACTTTGAATCCATATTTATTGTTTAGTTTGTCTAGAATCAGGGAGAGAATGAGAGGAAAACTTACCACATCTAAGTCAGTCACACTTAGACTCAGATTAGGGAGGGGGGTCTTGTTTGGGGTATCCTCAGGTATGGACACCTGGTAGTTGACAGGGTCAAAGGTTGGTGCCTGGTCATTGATATCATAAATGTTGATACGAACTGAAGTTCTAGCCGTTGTTTGAGCATCATCTCCTAGCACCAGTGGATTTAAACTGATGACTTCACGTGCCTAAAAATATTTTGATGAAGCCATAAAATATGAGGTCTATTCTATAAAAAGTGATTTCTACCCCACAACAAATTTGTTCTTTAATAAAGTCCAGACTGAAATATGTATTGGAAAAAAAAACAGCAGAATAAACTAAATGAAGTTTGATATCTTTGAGGGAAAAAAATCTAAATGCATTATTTAAAGACAATTTTTCTGTTTTGATGCTAAATTGATTGAAGCTGGTTAATTATTTTCACAAAGGTATATTCTATTACAGTAGAAGACACTTAGAAAGTGCCAGAGACAGATGATTTTGCGAACTTTGTTTCATCCTTCAAGTTAACAATATACTGTAAAATCACATATTTTTGTGGGATCAATTTTTCAAGGTTTGGGGAAAAAATAGCTGGTTTGTGGGACTTATTTTCATGGTTGGAGAATGTTAAGTAGAAATTCAAAAGAAATTAAAAATTTCTTGGTGGTCATAAATTCGTAGGTCTCTTCATGTCTTAAAATCAAAATTAATTCCCAGAGTCAAATAAAGTCATGGGTAATGAAAATTTTAACTTTGCTGTAAGCATCAGTTCATTATAAGCAGGTTTGCTATAACCGTGTTCTACCATACTTACAATGATGCCCAGATCTTCATGACCCCTGGCAAAGTCTGGACTTTCACGATCCAAAGGAATTCTATTAGTTATGTTTCCAGTCACAGGATCAATAATAAATTTGTCTCCAGTTGCTGCAAGAAAATATTTATATTTTACATTGTTGGCATATGAACACATAAGGTTTGATAATGAATATTTATCACATTTTTTCCACACTCCTTATCATGAGGTATGTAAACTCAGTCATAATAAAATTCACCGTAATTTCATTTTTACAGATTCATATATTTTTTCCTAACTACCAAGCCAGTTCTGATCTTCAGATGTTCACTTGCTTGGTTTTAAAATAAATTGTTTTTTCATATTACCGGTATTTTCTTTTTAGTTTTTCAGAAACTGTCTTGTAAAAATAATATGATCACTACTCAAATTACATGACATACTTTGATTGCTATTTTTTTTTCTTGTAATTAATCTCTGTCATTTTCATTATTTTATGCCTTTCCTTTAAATTTTTTCTTCTTTAAATTTAATTTGCTTAAGCTCTTTTACTCTAAAAGCTTTCAACTAACTAAAGCAGTAGCTGTCTGTGAACCTTAATTGTCAAAGCATGACAAACTTGCATAGTGTATCTAAATTGTAGGAAAACATTGTCAAACCATACCCACTATATCTATGATCATTATTAATCTTTTTAGATGGAATCAACTAATGATATGCTCATAAACAAGCAACAAGTATTATAAGTTTTATATCTATGATGCACATGCTTTTCATTCATATAACTCAAGGTACTAAGTGTTCCCCAAAAAAATGTCAGTCTTAATTGCCCTAACAATATAAACTCAATACATGTACTGAAAATAATTGCATCAGAAAGAGAAAGAATATTTTTCAACCCTTAACATGTCTCCTTCATAGAGTACTGAGTGAATCAGAACCAAATAAAAAAACATTACTTATTCCAAATCCAATGAGAATAGAATTTTATTTTTAGTGAACTCCTGCACTGAAGAATGTATTGAAGATTCAAATTTAATTTGTAAAACAGATAAACTATCCTGCATATGAATAAATAACATGGATTGACAGACTAATTTGGCATGTGCCAATTTTTTTACTCTTCAAATTGATGGAAAGAGGGTAACTATAAACACAATGCTCATAGACCACAAGGCTTATCTGAGTCTCCTGGCCTAAAGTTTTTCATTAGATTTACTCCTATGCAAATGTTTGATTGCCTAAATTTCAGATTGAGACCCAACTCTATCCCATGGGCTGTATTCTGTACAACTTGTATATACACTACTTGAGAGTGATTCCATATTATTATTATACCCCCCACTTGAAAAGTGGGAGGGTATATAGTAATCGGGATTTCCATCCGTCCGTCTGTTAGTGTTATGCTTTATCTCTTATCCGCAACTCCTTTTATACTACTGAGTGAAATTTAATGAAACTTTCACAGAATCTTTATTACACATTGCCATTGTGCACCTCCTATTTTACGTTTTTATTCGAAACATATTTTAGGTTTCTCATAGCAAAACATGGACATTGCCATTATATGTTTACCTATGACGTCACATATAGAAGCTTTTGGATAACAATTGATGGGACGAGTTATTCCTCTTTACACATTACAGTAAAACAATATATAGCAACACATGGACATTATGGGAGGCGGGGGGTATCATTTAGTGAGTTCATTGCTCTCTAGTTTTCACAAAATTTTTAACTTTACTGGTAAAGTAGTTCTTGTGAAGAAGTTTTTTGTAAAATATTTCATTAAATTGGTCTGCTAATAATGGGACACAATTGGTTCCCATGGGAATTCCAACAGATTGTTAAGCATCTCTATCATTTTCACCTCAGAATAATTGTTTTTAACAAAGTAATTTTGGTTTGAAAAAAAATTAAATGTTCATTTATCTTTTGGTGGTCTGCATTTAAACCAGTAGATTTCTTGATATTGGACAAAACTGTAGTACATGTATTTTGAGAAATTGTCTCTAGACAAAGAAATAGACACAGAGACCATGGAAGATGGACAATGGATCATTACAATTTGCATAAACTCATCTTCTTTATGGCTGAACAAGACGAATTTAAAAAAAAAAGTAATCAAATATTAGTTTGTAAGATAACTGGGGGTATTAATATTATTGTAGGTAAAAAAAATTATATAAATGAACGTGCAATGTTATCTAACGACAAAGATTGATTTCCATAAGAAAATATCAACATACAACACTGAAAAAGAACACAAAATAAAAAGCTGATAAAAAGCAATCTGTATCAACTACATGCAAGTTAACCAAGCCAGAAAACCCAAAAAACTAAACACTTTGAATGTTTGTAAGATTAAATCCTGAAACATGTTTAAAATATTATTTCTTTACCTAATCACTGTAATTAATTTTAGCAATTAAAATGTATGAGGAAAAAATGTTTTGCCAATGTTAAATTAAGCTTACTGTGGTGCTATTTTTAAAACTTGGAAAGGGGAGAAAAATGTAATGTGCAGTAAACTTACCATCTGTAAAATGAAGTGAAAAATGTGAAATGAAAAATCACGGAACAACAATATCAAAGAAATAAATAAATTAACAATGTAAATAACTAAATGAATAAATTAACAACAATTAAGCTACAAACAAAATTAAATTTAAAACTAAAAAATTACAAATAATTGAAATAAAACATATCAGCTTAAAATAGTAAAATGTGAATTGAAACTCTTTGTGTACAACAAAAACAATGGCAAGACTCGTGGACAGTCTTCCCCTGTTTTAATTGTGTGAAACAATATGTGAAAATAAACAACTTTGACCTTGGGATATTTTTTTAAGTTTATTCCTCTTAATCACCATTCTTTTCCAAAAGAAATGTAGAGAATTTTTTTTATTAACATACTTTTTTAAATTTCATATTTAGTAGAATGAATCATTCAAATAACAATATCAATGGACTTCAAAAATAAAATCTGCATAACCCATAGAACTAAAAAATGTATTTCATATACAATGTATAAGAGAAGACAAATAAATAATGCAAGTACAAAATCTACAAAATATAAAATGCCTCCATTTCAATGCATGCTGGTTCATATTATCAAATATTTAAGATATTGTAAAACTTACTCTGTGTAAAAAAATATTGAATATCTCTAGGATTGCTTGTATCCCCATCTACTGCTTTCACGTAGTTCACATTAGTGCCCTGTCATCAACATAAAGCAAGCATTTAGACCAGTGGAACATTTAGGTTATAAATCAATATATTTCAAAAACATTTCAGATATTCAAAATAGTTAATCTTTGAAGAACTTTAAATTATTTTCCTAATCATTTTTATTTTTTGAAAAATATTTTTAGTGAAAGAAGGGAGGTAACTTTACCGCTGGTAATCCCTCTGGTTTGTTGACATCGTTAGCTATAATAAATCTGGGCGGAGCATCCTGAACGTTCAACACCGTTATTTCTAAACTTCTGTCTGTGTAGTGTACACCATCCTAAAAATGCAGACAAAAATCTGAATATTTCTTTTATTCAAGATGAGATTTTGGTTCTGCCATTCAAGATGAGTTTTGGGCTCTTCAATTGAAAATTATCTGGAAGGGGTCAGGAACATATACCAATATATTTTTTTATGGTGAACCTTTACTTTTTTGTATATTCTTGAGGAGCTGTTAATTTTATAATTGAATTCTAATCACTTACTACTATACTACTATTTTTGGTGAGGGATGATAATAGTTAAATACAAAATATATTTCTTTTCCAATGAATTGGGGTTCTTCTGAGGTTTATAACATTATTATATTTTTTGGAGGGGGATCTAATAATTCAAAGTGTTCCTTTTCCTCTAGACCAATACCCTTCTGAGTCAGATATCATTCTAATAATAAGTTGGGTGAAGGTGGGGTATCATCCCATGGATGTTCCTCTAAGCATAAGCTGTCAGGGGAGACAAGAAGCACTTCAATTAGATCCAGTAGTTTATGGTGAATTTCTTCCAGTACTTACATAAGCTGTTAAAGGCATCTGGTAAAATGGTCTAGTTTCATAATCCAGACTTCCATCTAAATAAATAAATCCATTCCAATCCTTGTTGGAAGATGTCTGACGATTTAGTTTAAACTTGTTACAAACATCAACATACTAGAAAAAAAAGAAAATATGAAAAATCTCAAAATTCAAAAAAATTATTCATAAAATTCAAGTACAAATACCTTATAATCCTCCTAAATAATAACGCATACTTACTGGGCTAGCTAAGGCTTTTGTTACATTACACTCCACAGTTATAGTACCAGTGTTAGATGTGTCAAGATCAGTAACTCTTAGGTTGGAATACACAGTAGTACCAATTGCGGCATCCTATGATTAAATAAAAAAAATATTTCAAAATCTGAGCAAAACAGAGAATTAGATTTTAGACCTTAGCATAACCATGAGACATCTGAAAGTATTTTACATATTTCTACTTGTTTTCTCTGTGACAACTCTTTAAAAGTTACTGGTACGTGAATTGATTTCTTAATAATTACACCTAAATGTAAATTCCCCATTTCAGTGAAAGGCCAAAACCCTAATATGCTTGTCAATCTCAACCTTAGTTGGTTAGACTAAAGAAATTAACATGGGAGTCCTTGTGTATTTTAAATCTATTAGACAGCATTTATTTTATTTACATGTATATTTACAATACTATTTCAAATATAAATGGATATATAAGGAATCACTGTACAGTTGGGTATACCAGGGACATCATTGACAGTTGGAAATGTGGGATAATTAATGAATAACAGGCTTTGTGTGTTGTATTGAAATCATACCAAATCTGTAGGAGGAGCAATATGAAAATATTTGAAAGAAATTTCTATTTCTAGTAACCATGGCTACATCGTTCATTGAAATCAAAACCGATGAAGAGAAATATGTATCTTAGTGTAGTCTACTGGTGTACCAAGTTATACTGAAATCAGACTAGAACTGTAGGAAGAGTAGCATTTTGAAAAAAATTGTTTACACACGGACAGACAGCTAGACAGAAGGACTAATGACCGACACATTACTATCGCATAAGCTTTTCTGCAGAGCTTAAAATTGAATCCGAGAAAACAAATCTTGGATCTTTGTAAGGTTTTATATAACCACTTTATTAAGAAGATTTTATTTTTTTATAATGATTATCAGTATTGTTTCCCGTAATTCTGTGCACATGAGTTTTAGGCATATGGAGTAATATTCTACATGGCCTTGAATATCTTTACTCACCTCAGACACTTGTGCTACCAGTGTGTCACTAGAGAATACAGGTGGTTCATCATTAGCATCAATGATAACGACTCTGGACTGCCTCTGAGCCTGTAAAGATCACCTTTATTTGTCAATTTCATTTAATGATGCATTAGTTTTGTCAAGTTAAAAATTTTAAGCCACTTTAATACATTGGTATATACCTTGAGTACAGTATTTGTAAGTTATCAATCAAGTTATGGTTACAACTATCACAATTTCAAAAGAATTATTAATTACCTTTAAACCATTGCTGCCAGTGGCTATCACTGTTACTAGTAAAGTTGGGTTGGTCTACAATAAATAAAAAAATATCTTTGTGTTTATAGAATTGACTACCATACTAATCAAATGGAGTTTGAATTTAATATATATCACATATTTATTTTATTCTTTTTAAAAAAATTAATCTTCATTTTGATTTGACTGTAGTATTGTACAACCTAATGCAAGGAATTTATGTCCCCTGTTTAAAGACAAGATAATTGGGTGGAAGGTTTAAAGTACTCCGATCCTCAGGTTCTGAATAGCAAGCATTGAGTAATTGAAAATGCTCACAAAAATGTCTCTGAATTTTCAAAGTAACATGTTTTTACCCATAATAATTCTTCAACTTCATCTTTGAAGTTAATCATATAATATGGGGAAAATTAGTAAATCTCAAATGTATTTTCAGGAAATGTGAATAAAAACACATGCTATGCATTTTCAAATTCAAATTTAATCAATTATCACATTTTAAAAATAAAAATCATAGGTATCCAGGCTTTTGAAGAAATTCCACAATTTTCATACATATAATGTACTTTAATTTCTTTTATTTACTTTGATCATTTTAAAATACAAAGTGTATACATATTCTCCTGTCATTGA
This sequence comes from Saccostrea glomerata, assembly GCA_003671525.1. Taxonomy (NCBI): domain Eukaryota; kingdom Metazoa; phylum Mollusca; class Bivalvia; order Ostreida; family Ostreidae; genus Saccostrea; species Saccostrea glomerata. The sequence continues at coordinate 3,316,470 of PRKT01000001.1, read as the reverse complement.
AAAGCTTCATAAATGACTTCTAATTTCATAATCATGTTAATAAACATTGGTATTTATGGTTAGATTAAAATGAAAATCAGTTTCTTGATATATGTAATTTATAAATGATTTTACGGGGTAAAAATTTCGACTTTTGATTAGACCACTCTGAGAACTTCAAAGAACCTTGAAGCACATTGAGAGGTATAAAATGAAAATTGTTGCATGAAAAGATTTAATTTTTAAACTTTATTTTGAGACTTTTTGAATTAAATTATAAATTAAAGAGTTGTCCTTCCTGGCTGAGGATCAGAGTCCCTTAAGAAAGAAAAAAAGAATTGACCTTGACCTTTCATCTTTAGACATCTAAAAAAGTTTTTTTAACCTAAAAAGAGTCATTACCCTTATAAGTTTTATTGTAAACAGACTTAAAGAACTTCAGCATTTGGAAACTATATCTTGAGACAAAATGTATTTATTTTACCTCATAGTCCAGCAGCCTCCTCAGTCTTACTTCACCTGTTGCTCTGTTGACAATAAACTTATCTGTTTCCAACATATCATAGGTGATGCCATCTGGTCCCCCTCCCTGGGCCAACAATGTATAGACAACAGTACCTAGCAACACATATTCAGAATGAATGTTTCAATTCACAAAATTATCTTCATCTTCCATTCCATGCAAAGGAAAATCAACATGTTCAAACTATTGATTGAAAGTTGTTCCAACACATTATCTGTACATGTACTAATGTTTCATCCACTTTCAAGAAAAAAAAAACTATTCTTATAATGTAATGGAAAAAGAAACTATAAATCATTTTAAGTGAACATTGCTTTGAAACAATTGACAGTTGACCCTGCATGACTTGTACCATTACAATTGAAGGTAAACCCTGCATGACTAATACAATTGAAGTTAACCCAGCATGACTTGTCATGTTACAATTGACAGTATACCCTGCATGACTTGTACCATTACAATTGATAGTTCAACCTACATGACGTGTACCATTACAGTTGACAGAACACCTTGCATGACGTGTACCATTACAATTGATAGTACACCGTGCATGACTTGTTCCATTACAATTGACAGTACACCGTGCATGACTTGTACCATTACAATTGACAGTACACCCTGCATGAATTATACCATAACAATTGACATTACACCTTACATGACTTGCACCATTACAATTGATAGCACACCTTACATGACTTATACCATAACAACTGATAGCTATGGCACGCCAAATTCACAAAAATGAGATAAACCTAGTTTCACAATTGATAAACTAGGTTTATCGACTGTAAACTATAGTTTACAAACCGTAAACTATAGTTAACGATTCGCTAAGTATATATAACGATTCGTTAAGTATAGTTTTCATCTGTAAAACTATATTTAACGGTTGTTAACTATAGTTTACGAATGATAATCTAAGTTTATCTGTCTGTAATAAGCGTTAACAATAGATTTTGTTGATAAACATAGATTCACGTTTGTAAACTATAGTTTACAATCGTAAACTATAGTTAAG
>PRKT01000001.1:3297363-3311922 GCA_003671525.1 Saccostrea glomerata | reverse complement strand
TATAATATTGAATAATAATAGAAAGAGCTGTTGGTTGAGTAGTATTCATTTTATGCTGGAACAATTAGGAATATCCTGTGACAACATCTTGGCTAAAAACCTTCCATCAATAGTTTATAATGAACTAAATAGAAGATTTACTAATACATGGCAAAATAATTTATCAGAGTGTGTTAGAAATGAAAAAGGCAAACTTCGAACATATGGATTATACAAAACAAGACTAATAAAAGAAAAATATTTTTCTATGATATCAAAACCAGAAGTTCTTAAATGTTTTACAAACTTCCGCATTAGTTCACATAAGCTTGAAATTGAAACTGGCAGATACAGAAATGTGCCTGCCACGGATCGAAAGTGTAAACTTTGTGCTTCAGACTCTGTAGAAGATGAAATCCATTTTATATTTGAATGTTCAGCTTATAAACTATATAGGCAAGTATTCATTAGTCATATAAGTGAAGAAAATAAAAATTTCTCCTCACTCTCAAATAGAAATAAATTTATATGGCTAATGTCAAATGAAAGTAGTGATATAATAAATTGTTTTGCAGAATATATATTTAAATGTTACAATAAAAGATCCAATGTTGTCTCAGGATGTTCCTGAAAGTTGTGAATGGTATTTTATAATATGCAGACAAGGTAGATATCCAATAAAATTTCTGCATGATGTGGCATTATGTTTGCGTTTGCATGTGTACTTTTATCATATATTTATTATACATATTCATTGTTGCATATGAATTCAACTATCATTTGGATCTCTTCCTCTCTTTAGCTTTATTTTATTTATGTTGTATTTTTCTTGAATGCCCTTCATGGGCCCAAAATTGGAAATAAATGATATTCTATTCTATTCTATTCTATTCTATTCTACCCAATATAGTTATGCTCACCGCCCTGTAGACATGCTTTAGGATTTCTATTTTTATCCACAAGACTGGTTTACAAAGGCGTATCTACCTGTAACCTAATGAATATACATGACATGTGCCCTCTTACCTGGGAATCGTTTATAGGAGTTTTCTTTACCAAAACGATAAATGTGAAAACAAGCACCTTATTAAATGATTTTGGAATAAACACGAATTAACATTATCTTATCTAAATCAATATGAGCTAAAAATATTTTATTGTGCAATAAATTTTGTTCTGACTCATCAATGTTTAAAAGGCAATCTATTTCGTTTTGCTAAAATAAAATTTCTTTATTTGAAATCATTGCATTTTTCAGTGTAGGCGGGATGAATGAAAATAATAACAACAGGGCTATTTTTAAACTTGAAAAACCGGTTTTCGTACCTGATCAATACACGGGACATCATCGTGTGCAGTTAACGCCGAACAGAGGTAAAGTTTTCAGAATCAGTTAACGATATTTCAAATGGCTAAAATTAATCATGTATTTCATTTTACCAGAGACATTAATAGAAAGTTATCCCTGTTTTTTTTTTTTTACATGATCCTGATGATGTAAATTCTATCAAAACGTTAATTAAATCGAGAACACATACAATACATGTAATTAAGAAATGAACACTCAATTAACACGCACTGTAAAATTGTCATAGCAAATAATAATGAAATATATAGCACGTGTTTTACATTTGGCACAGATCTATTGAATATGAACAACAATCACAAACTCAACTTTGATAATGAAGCTATTTTTTTTAATGTCTTTTAGAATCGGCATTGTCCAGAAGACATGGAGATTCTCCTCCTGGTTGCTGGTAAAAAAAAATCATTATTTACTCAGATCTGCCATTATTGGAAACTAGCTAGAATATACCACGAAATTATGTTCATTAACTTTATCCAATCTGTGTACTGTTAAACAGTATACACTTATTTAATGACTACGAAGAAAACAGCCAAACTGTTGTCCCGAGGTAGTGGGGAGGCCTCTGGCAACTGTTTCCCAGGTCTTACCCACTGCGGAGGGACAACGTTAACAGTTTGACTGTTTCACGCAGTAGTAATTGAATAAGTGTTTTATTACCTAACCTACTATATACAGTGATATAATTAATTAAATTAGAATAAAAACACACAAACAATTAATAAAGAGTTTTAACAACTGTTTATTCACATACTTGTCCATTGATTAGCTGACACACATAATATAAAGATTAAATATTTAATAAGTTAAAGTAATACTTAATAAATTGATTGATTGTTTGTGTGTTTTATTTCAATTAAATTAATTATATAATAGGTAAATAGTGATGTCGTGATCATCAAACGCTTGAATATCCCGATGACGCTTTAAACAGGCAACAGTTCATTCTGTGACCCAGTCAACAGTTCGACTGTTCAGTGTTTTCCCTAAGAACTGGTAACCGGCCAAATTGACCGTTTCAATTGACAAAATTGCCGCTTTGGAATAAAAATTTATTGCAAGGTCCACAGAGATTTTGTTCATTAACCTCAGCCCCTTGCCTGTTACAACTGATCTATAACCTTTTACTTTGAAATAAAGGGAAACACTGCTGTTTCATGATCACGCAAAAACATTAAATAAATCGTGAAACAGATCAAAATGCCTAATTACAATTTATATAGTGGGTTAGGTAATAAAATGAAGTTGCCTGTTTAAAGCGTCATCGTGATGTTCAAGGGTTTTGATGATCTCGAGCTCATCATTTTATTCTTCAAGTTTTAGAGATTGACCATTTTAACTCTTTATTGATGAATCAGGTTCTTAAAATATAACCTTACTACTACTCATAAATTATAACTGTATCCTTTTCTATTACACTTAAATATGCAGCAATAACCTAAAATTTTCAAGAAGAAAGTCCATGGTTAATTAAGTAGCTGAGGAACAAATGATGAAATAATTATGAATGTTAAAATTTGCCTTTATATATTTTTAAATTCCTATTGAAGGGAAGATGAAAATTTTAATATAATGTAATATTATGTATGATTATATAGTCATTACAATATTTAACAAAAACTTGTTTCCAATTCACAGGACTGTTTGTAGTAGCAAATGGACAAGTTAATTATGGTAAGAAAGTATATTCATGTACGGTATGTGATTGTCTGACTGATAGAGATGTTTTAAATTTTAAAATTGTATGTTTATAAATGACTGACTCGCTTTTAAAATATATTATGTAAATTGTTTCAGTTTATTGTTGAGTATGTACATTATTATGCATATATTACAAATAAAACTCAGAAGTCGAAATACTAACTGATTTGATGGATGTCTACAGAAATTAACATTTCTTTTCACAGCCCCCGTTTTCGACACAGTCAATACGACAGGTATTGATGGAGACTTGCGACAAAGACTTGTCACGCAGGGTGTCCTGGAAAGTGTTCCCATAGGTAAGTTAACAGAAGCTGTAAAATTGTCATGTACGGTACTGGGATGGAATAGCCAGCTGCCAAACTGTAAAGAATGTATATAATCTATATAGAAATGAAATATGGTTCAGAACAAAATCATCCAATAAAGGATAAACCCCTACGTAAATAGCACAGTAGTTTTCTTTCTGTTTTATCAGTGCTATTCTGCTCTTTTAATGTAATTTGCTCGTGTGTGATTCAAACATTGGTCTACATTGTATTTTCGAGCCGAATATGAACTCAGATGAGTAGAATCAGGAAACTATTTAGATATTCAAGAAATTTTAATCTTTACTACTCTTTTGAACCGTACCAACGAAAAGAAATTAAATTATCTATTTAACACTTTTGACTGTCTGAAAGAGTGACTCAGGTGAATGTTGGGGCCAATGGGCCTCATGTCTCTTTACCTAGTAGGAAATTCTATTTTCAGAAGTCAGAACCATCTGCCATCAACATATAAATATCAGAGGTAGCTAATACTTTTGCATTACATATTTCTTATGTTGTTAGGTACTGAACTTGGAAAACTGAAAGCCCATGTTCCCCAAAATCCCAATGCAGTAATGCTATATGAAGCTACAAGCCAGTCATTGGATGTCAAATCGGATGGATCTGTGTTGCTTGCAAGGCCATTGGATAGAGAGGTAAGTGGACGTAAAATCAGATTTGACCAGGATTTCTGAGGTAACCAGACTAGGATGCAAAAGTTTAAAGGGGTATTTTCTATAAAAAGCACTTGATTTTGTGCTCTTGTCATGAAATGGCTAAGGCATACAGTGTGATAGTGTTTACCCTTTACATCAGTCATGTTCATCACAGTCTTAGTTTTTCCAGACTTTTCTTTTTACTCTACCCTGATTTTTAGCTCTACTGGTCAGAGCCTGCTATAGTAAGGTGTTCATCTATCTAGTTAGCTGTCTGTTTGTAAAAAAAAAAAAAATTTCAAAATGCAACTCCTCCTACATTTTCTGTCCAAATTCAGTATAATTTGGTACATAAATAGACTACACTAGGATACATAACTCTGTTTATTTGTTTTTGATATTTTCTGTGAAATTCTTTCTTGTTAAATGCTGGTGAGTCTGCCAAATTAAGATATCTGGTTATAGGCAGTATTTAATCTTTTATAGGCAGCTTCTTCAACAGGAAATAATCTGAAGGTGACGTTTGTGGCTTACTATTTCACAAACCAGGGAGTTAGGCTCCAAGTAAGTATCAAAGATTATAGTAACAATACTCTTTTATGTTAATATGGTTATCTTTAATATGACATTACTTAATTCAATTTTTTTTAAAATTCTTTTGAAAAAATAGGGACTAAGTAATTTCACTGTGTTTGCTTCACAGTCTCCTTTTAATAAGTATATATTTCAGTAGTGAGTTTTTCAATGCTATGAGGCTGATGGAGAATAAATGGTATAAATTTATTCCATTAGGCTGATACCTCCATTACCATCACAGTTCTGGATGTCAATGATGAAGCACCAAGGTTTGAAAATCTACCATACAATGCAAAAGTAGCAGAGGTAAATATCATATAACAGATGATTGAAGAACTCAGTTTAACAATTATCTCGATCAAGTAGGTGATATTTTTAAACTCTGTATTTTATGACAAATGACAGTGCTGTTAGAATGCAATGTAGATGAAGAAAATTTTTAACTTTGCACGATATTAAATGAGGATGCTAATGTAAAACTCTGAGTTGATAATACCTTAAATCCTTTTTGCTTTGACAGGATTTTAATATACATAAAATATGTAATATGCCACTTGTATATTGTAATAGGATGCCTCGATTGGGACCACTTTGTACAGTTCCATTCTGGTGCGAGATTTAGATGTAGGTTACTATTCAGAGATCCAACTCTCTTGTCATGTCCTCCCAAATAATCCAGAGGTAAGAAAAAGGGGAAACACATGTATGTAAAGATTACACCAGCATTTGAGATTAGGTAGGAAACTTATGTAAGGAGTATAAAAGTATTTCACGCAGATCCAAGTGAAATTGAAACTTTTTAAAAGATGTTTCTTCAATAGCATGCATGGTTCTCTTTATGAAAAATAGTGGATTTCATATAAAAAAGGAATTAAGGGGCGTTTTGCATTATTGTTAGCTAGAGCTAGATAAAGAATGAATATGTAAAAATAGACAAAACATCAATGATTATGAAAGAAATTAGCTTTAATAGCCATTGATTACTGTTGGGGAGGGGTAAACTCACAGTATGAAGAGGCCCATGAATTCATATCCTCCAGGAAACCTTAAATTTCAAATTTATAACAGATCAGTACTTTTCAACCAATAAATCAAATCCCTATGAATATACTGTACATTTATTCTACAAATGACAGAATTTGATCTCCATAAAAATATGTGATTTTGCAGTATACAAGGGTTTTGATTTGACACAAGGAGCATTTGTAATGCAACTTTTGGCTGCTTATCAGAATGGTGCCGTGGCATCATGTGACACAAGGTCTTTCAATTATTTAGAATCAGCTAGTTGAAAACATCAATTGTACTTTTATTTTCAATCATATTAGTAAAAATTAAATTTTATTAGTGATCCAAAATATCTAGCCACTTTTTCATCTCTTTGGGTTAATCTTTGTGTACATATACGGAAAAGAAATCTTGCCAATAAGAAGTGTAAATCATTGATGTTTTGTTTAATTCAATCAGACAAATTGAATTATTTGATTTTGTACTGAATATCAATCAACAGAATTAAGTTTCATAAGGATTTGATTTATTTATGAATTATTTACATTTCCAGAGCCAGTCAGCCTGCGACACGTTCGGAGTTAACACACGACAGAATGCCCAGGGTAACTACACAGGATTTGTGTTTCTCAAGAGAACCGTGGATTATGAAGTAAAGAAAGGATACACAATGACCATCAAATCCATTGTAAGTGCTTGTTTTCTCTTTGTCTGAATCATTATTCAGAATTCAGCAGCACACAATAATTATTTGATTTATAGCAGTAAGAGATAGATATTAAAAATAACAGAAGAAAGTCCTTTTTTGTATACAAACAAACACATAAAACTACAAACATGAGCATGGGACTAAAATTTTTGAGGATAAGTATTTGGCTGAGATGTTTGCCACTGATTTTAGACTTTAAATGTAATTTTTTTCTTTAAGGACAACCCTTCTCGATTGGGAGGTGGCTCACAGCTGAGCTCGACAATCAACATTCTGATAGAAGTGATCGACCAACAGGATTCTCCTCCCCGATTCCTCAATACCCCCGTCACTGTCACCGTGTTTGAAAATACTCCAAACGTAAGTTCTCTGATGAGATAGAGGGCAGCTTTTTTTTAGCTCAATGTGTAAATTGACCAAAAATTTATAATATGTTTCAAAACCTAAAAATGAAATGGAGCTCAGTAGCATACATTAACATAAAAGCACTGAAATTGCAGAGATTTTAAAGAATCACTTGTTTGATTGATTTTATTCTTTACATTTTATTAAATCCTGATTCTGTAGGGTACAAGATTGGGTGTCATTACTGCACAAGATGGAGATGAAGGAAGCCCTCGACCAATCAAAATTGTCAATAAAGGTAAACAGAGTTAAGACTCGACTATTTTCTCTATATGATATATTCTCTCTTTTGATCTTCACTTACAATTTCTGTCTTTCAGATTTAGCTTCTTTGAGTTTAAGTTTGTTATGAGATATTTTTAAAAGAATAAAAAAAATCCACCATACTCTAATGATTTAAAATCAAAACTTAACATTTTGCAGAATCTAAGTTAAATTGGTTTTTAAATGTATAAAGGTTATTATATTCTTTGAAATTTCAAATATATTCTAATACATATTGTAAATATGCTTTTAGCAAAATCTCAAAGAGGAGTTTTGATTCATTTTATCTTTTAGAAAAAAAAATTTCTTAAAACTATGCAAATTGAAAATCACTTCACTGCAACTGCATACAGAGCATGTGCACTGTAAGCATGCATTACTGTATATTACATTTTTTTGTTTTCAGAAAATACAAATATTTACATTTCAAATAAATTTCCCCTATGGTTCTTTACAAAATAAAATGCAGTATATTTTCTCATGAACTACATTAGGTATGTATCACGAATAAGCATGAATATCTCCATTGTTACGTCATAATACCGCTCTTGACGTCAAAAAGTCAAAAAATATAGTGCACACTGTTTTGTTTTAAAAATGACAGTTGAACGGCGTAAATTCATGGCAACTGATCAGAAAAATAATGTAAATATAAGAAATGAATTTAATTTTTTGAAGATTCATGAGGTATATGAACTACAACGCTTCACGCCGGCATATTTATCATGAAGCGCTAACGCGCTTCATGAAATATGCCGGCGTGAAGCGTCGTAGTTCATAACCTCATGAATCTTCAAAAATTAAATTCATTTCTTAAATGAATATTCAAATTATATAATATTTTTTCCTCTGAAATTTATTTTAAATAATGGAAATTAACTCCATAAATAATATACATGTAAACTATTAAAGAATGTGAGAAATGTTTGTCTATATGCATGTTATATATATACATGTTACATGTTATTGACTTATGTGCCGTTATTTATTGTCTTGTTGCTAAAGCAATTGGAGGTAAGCTCGATATTGTAGGCATTTTAATACGACAGCTTTAATGTGTTATCTTATATTCTATTGCATGCAATATTTGTTTCAGCCGAGTTGCAAAAAAAAAAATCAAATTAATTTTCATGTTTATGAGGAATGCTTGTATTTTATTATTTTTTTTTTATCTATGTTAAGAGAAGTACAATTCTTTAATATTTTTTGGGGGGTGTGTGTGCTCATACCTTTTTAGTGTACCTCAATGAAGTTGGGGGAGCTTATATAATACCCTCGGAGTCGGCGTCCCAGGTTAAGGTTAAGTTTTTTGGAGCAGTTTTCTTTTTAAGCACTTCTATGTCTTATATTGATTAGACATGCACGGAAGATGCTTCTAGTGTGTTTCATTGTACCAGTCAAAGTTTCAGATGCTGCAATTTCAGCAAAGGAATGACCAGGTTAATGTTTTTGGAGCAGGTTAACATTTTTGGTGCAGTTTTTGGTGTACGTCTCATTTCCAAGGAACTATAAGCCCTATGTTGACAATACTTGCACGAATGATACATCTAAGGATGCACATTACCAGGCTTGCTTAAGATGCTGAATCTGACCTGCATTTTCCTATTGAGTGAACAGGTTAATTTTTTTGGTGCAGGTCTCATTTCCAAGTACCGGTAACTATAAGCCCTATGTTGACAAAACATACATGGATGATATATCTAAGGATGTACACTACCAGACTTGCTTCGGATGCTGAGTCTAACCTACATTTTCTGGTTGAATGAACAGGTTAATGTTTTTTGTGCAGGTCTCATTTCCAAGTAACTATAAGCCCTATGTTGACCAAACTTGCATGGATTGTACATCTTAGGATTCATACTACCAAACTTGCTTCGGATGCTGAATCTGACCTACATTTTCCAGAAGAGTGAACATCCTAAAAGTTTTTGGTGCAGGTTTCAATTCCAAGTTACAATGAGCCTTATAATGACTGAACTTTCATGGATGATATATCTTAGGATGCATACTACCAGACTTGCTTCGGATGCTGAATCTGACCTACATTTTTTTCTGGATGAGTGAAGAGGTTAAATTTTTATGCAGGTTTCATTTCTAAGTAACTATTAGCCCTATGTTGTGCAAACTTGCATGGATGATACATCTTAGGATGCACACTAATGGATTTGCTCCGGATGCTGAATTCAGCATACATTTTCCAGATAATGGACCAGGTAAAAGTTATGGGTGCAGGTCTATTATCAAGAAACTATAAGGCTTATATAATCCAAACTTGCCCAAATGATGCATCAAGGGATGAAAACTCTCAAACTTGCTTCAGGTGCTGGATTTTAATCACATTTTCGTGATGAAGAACTAGTTTGAAGTTTTTATATACGTCTATTCCAAAGTATCAGATCAAAATTGCATAAATTTTGCATTTTTGGATGTACACTTTTTGTTGGGTAATTGTATGACTTTGCCTTACTTAAAGACAACATTCGTTGAGGTGAGCTCTGTAATAACTGATTACCTATGTTTCTTTTATACTTTTACAACTTTCAGACTTGCATAGTTGTTCTTACATGTATGTCCAAAGGTCATGTAGTATATTGTTCAAATATCAGACATGCTTTCAAATGAATGGAAATGAGATATGTATTAAATGAGAATGTATAAAATACACATTTGGTTTGCAATAATTCTTACATTGAAGCATTTTTTTATGTATGGGAGAATTGGGAGTTACCTGGTTGTGCACTTGATGTTGTATTAAACCTTTAACTGAAAATCTGAATTGAGTTTGAATCGGCTACAAGTGAATTTATCTGGGTGATATCATGATTTATCACATATTTTCACCTTTATCTCGTTGATATAGCTCATGTGATATCGTTTTCGTATCAAAACTATGTATTCCTGCGTGACGTAATGTAAATAAACAAATGCATGTGCGTGATGGAGAGAATGACTTTATTTGTCAAATTTCACTTTATTTGATATATTTGACGAATTTTCATTCATGAATTTAAAAAAAATAAGTGCTGAAATACTTTCTTTCTTTTATTTTTGTACGAACTATTTCATACAGCGTAATATTAATTATTACGTTATTTGGTCCGAGGTAACCGAAAGGGAACTTTGAATTAGAAATAAAGACAAAATACACATTTATAGTGAACAAAAATATGTGATAAAAAGAATCTCCCATGGTTTGTGGTTTGATATGATTTTTATCCAACTCGTTGTGTACGTGTTTTCTATCCCCTCGCCAAGGCTCGGGGATAGAAAAAAAAACAACTCGTTGGATAAAAATCATATCAAACCACAAACCATGGGAGATCCTATACATACAATACCAATAAATGTAATGTGTCCTTTTAATGCAGCTCGGTTTCATTTTTTATTTCAAAAAAATCTTTTTTTGCCCACTAATTTATCTTGATAACAGATTATTATACATATATAGAAAGGATACAGCAGTTAATTGATGCATGTTAATTAGATGAGACATAGCATGCTGGAAATAGATGACAGACTGTAAATTCATGACATACGTTATCTCGAGGAAATTGTACAGTGAATTGCAGTTCATAGTATTATATCGTAAATTAATTATACTCTTTGTCAGTCTTTGATATAAATATCTGGAGAGTATTTTCTTATCTAACAGCTTATCTATAAATAATAATCTTATTACAACAAGTAATAATAGGCCAATATATTAATGTATAAACAATAAAAAAAATTAAGAATATTATATTAGCATAAATTATAAACAGTAATAAAAGCATAACATTGCATGTTTACACATTTTTATGAGGGAATGCTCATATATTGTATATGTATTGTTTTTACTTTTATATTATCAATCTCAGGAGATTACCATCAGCAGAAAATGCTGAAGCTCAGTAATTAGGGCCCCGCAAGGATTTGCGGGTGCCCTATAGTAATCACTCTGTCTGTCTGTCTGTCCGTCTAGCTGTCCGTCTGTCATTCTTCCGTCCACAAATTTTCTGTTTTTTCCTAATAACTTTTTTTATGGTGGCCCAATTAAGTTCAAATTTGGTATGGTAGTTCAGTAGGCAAAAAGACATATTTTGATGCTAAGTTTGTTTCTCTATGTCCTCTGGTTTGGAGCTGGGGTGGTGGGGTAACTTTATATAAGAATGAATTGGTAAAGAGAGATAACTTCTGAAAGTGTTCCCATTGTAAACTGAATACTGCAATGAATGAGTCCCTTGGGATTAATTAGCTTTCCTCCTGAAGAAAATCCAAAGCATTATCTTTATCTGTCACATTGAGATTAATTACCACCTCTGTCTGCAAATGAAGTTTGTTTTGAAGTTAAGTCCATTTAAGCGGATTGAAGTATTAATGTTTTTACTGTTTTTGTTGTTGAAATACCCTACATAATGAGTTCTGATTTCATTGAATTCTTAAAACAAGAAATAGATTAAAGAAAATATATATATTTTTTTTATTTATTTTTTTTTTTCTTGCTTCATGTAAATTCAAGAATATTATTAATTTTTAAGGTAGTAGGATAAAAACCTCATTCTATCATTACTGAAAAAGTTCTTATTATAAATTCAGAAGAAAATGATAAGAGAGAAGTACAATTAATCCCTTGGGATTAATTATCTAGTCTGCTGCAGAAAATTTAGAAGGCTTATCTTTATCTGTCTCTTTAAGATTAATGAAAACCTTAGTCTGCAACTGCTGTTTGTTTTGAAGTTAAGGTCAAGCCTTCATGATATGTATTTGCATAAAGCAGCATTCATTGAAGGCTGGCATTTTATGTAACACGGGCTTCATTATTGTTTAGATATACATTCAGTGTTGAGTTGTTCTTTACTGCCTTATGTAAATACAATTGCTGTTTCTTATTTGTCATATATTTTTGAATCATTCCATAAGCTGCACCCTAATAATTCTACCATAGCGGGGCCCTTGCTGACTGGTCAGTTTTCTAGTTCTTTTAGTCTTGAAGGGATGGAGAATAAAATTTATAGTGATCGGTTTTGTTCAATCAAAAAGAGTCATCGTAGGATGCTTTACGTGCTGCATGTTATATGTTTATCATATTTAACAAGTGTGACCCTGCATGTATATAAATATTCTTTTGAATTTAAAATATTAAAATTAGAAACAGAAGCTTAAAGATTGGCACATATATAGATTAGATGTGCATGGTACAGCTATGCATTTTTGACTGTCCGTGTGAAGTGCTGAAATGTATTAAGAAAAAGTTTGAAGAAAAAAAATAATATACTCAGACAATTTGATTTATAGTATGTATATTATGCAAAAAATTTCAACTCTCTCATAGGGAAACAGATGTATACATAAATTACAACACCAAAATAAACCCTATGTATACATTTCAATTGAAAAAAATTAGGGATATTCAAACAACATTAAAAAAATTTTTGGAGAGAAATACTAATTTGTTTGGTTTAACATTGCAGATCCCTCCAATCTGTTCCTCATTACGCCGGCCGTGTCTGTAGACAACTCCAGCCTCCGCTACATGTCCCAAATCAGGGTCCTGGGGAACATTGACAGAGAAACTCAACTCGCAAGATACGATTTTGATGTGGAGGTAAGGGTCACTGTCTAATTAAATACTGGTACATTAATGCTTTTAATTTAAAAACACAACTCAGATTGGATATTGTAGTAATGTTTTTTTTTAATTCATTTATCATTACAGGGTAAATTAATTTATTGATAAGCTCTGTGTGCCTCCTTCTGAAGCATTTTGCACAGCATGATCATTTGGTTTAATATTTCAGGCAATAGAGATGGAGAACGGTGTGGAGACAGACCAGAGGGTGATGACCAAGGTTATAGTGACTATCCTGGATGAAGATGACAATATTCCTACATTTCAGCCGTCTTTTTATAATGTGACGGTGTTAGAGATGGACAGCAGTAGCTCTTTCGCCAATTCCACCACCCCATTACCAGGCCTTACTGTCAGAGTCTCTGATCCAGACGATGTGAGTGTACAGGGAATGTAAAGGAGTTGGTCATTTAGTATTAAATGTTTTATAATTTTCTTACGTATTGTGAATTTCTTATATCATCTTTTCCTTTAACTACCATCAAGTTTTGAACATAATCTATGAAATGTTTTTAGACTTCAGGCTTAATTTACACTGAATTTTTTCTTTGCATTAATTGACTGCCCCCCCCCCTCCCCCATCATCAACATCACCACAATATTTACTGTGTGTTTTTAGGCGAGTAATGCCTTGTTCAACATCTCCATCTTGAGTCAGCCGGTGCCTGGTCTGTTCAGAGTGACCCCCACTCAGGCCTCTCAACTGGCTCAAGCCTCTCTCATCGTAATGGATGCCAAACAGCTGGATTACGAGAACCCTAATGTCCGCACACAACAGATTTTGGTAAGTTACCTTTCTTAGTCAATTTAAAAAGGGAAAAAATTATGTTGAGTAAGGTTATCAAAATGTAAATAATATTACTGAAAGTTTCATTGAAATGAATTGTTTATAAAGTTCATGAAACAAAATAATAGCAAGTTGAATGCTGAAAACTAAAATAAATGAGTGAAAAATCTAACAAATTAAAATCAAATGGCAATGATTTAGATTTGTAAGACCCAAGGTTTTTCTTTTTAGCTCACCTGAGCCGAAGGCTCAAGTGAGCTTTTCTGATCACATTTTGTCCAACGTCCCTCTGTCTAGCTGTCCGTCTGTCTGTCTGTCCGTCTGTCTGTAAACTTTTCACATTTTCGACTTCTTCTCAAGAACGGCTGGGCCAATTTCAACCAAACTTGCCACAAAGTATCCTTGGGTAAAGGGGATTCAAGTTTGTTCAAATAAAGGGCCACGCCCTCATTCAAGGGGAGATAATTGAAAATTAATGAAAATTTGGTGGCATGTTTTAAAAATCTTCTTCTCAAGAACCACTGTGCCAGGAAAGATGAAACTTATGGGGAAACATCCTCAGGTAGTGTAAATTCAAGTTTGTTCAAATCATGACCCCCAGGGGTAGGGCGGGCCAAAATGGCTGGCCAAATCTTTAAAAATCTTCTCCTTAAGAACAACAAATCAATAATTGATCATATTTATATGGAAGCATCCACAGGTAGTGTAGATTCAAGTTTGTTCAAATCATGCCCCCAGGGGTAGGGCAGGGCCAAAATGGCCGACCAAAGTTTTACATAGAAATATATAGGAAAATTCTTTAAAAATCTTCTCCTCAAGAACAACAAAGCCATAATTGATTATATTTATATGGAAGCATCCTCAGGTAGTGTAGATTCAAGTTTTTTTTCAAATCATGACCCCCAGGGGTAGGGCGGGGCCAAAATGGCCGACCAAAGTTTTACATAGAAATATATAGGAAATTTCTTTAAAAATCTTTTCCTCAAGAATAACAGAGCTATAATTGATCATATTTATATGGAAGCATCCTCAGGTAGTGTAGATTCAAGTTTGTTCAAATCATGACCCCCGGGGGTAGGGCGGGGCCAAAATGGCCGGCCAAAGTTTTACATAGAAATTTATAGGAAAATTCTTTAAAAATCTTCTCCTCAAGAACAACAAAGCCATAATTGATCATATTTATATGGAA
>PRKT01000001.1:3278915-3296054 GCA_003671525.1 Saccostrea glomerata | reverse complement strand
AGCCATAATTGATCATATTTATATGGAAGCATCCTCAGGTAGTGTAGATTCAAGTTTGTTCAAATCATGACCCCCAGGGGTAGGGCGGGGCCAAAATGGCTGACCAAAGTTTTACATAGAAATATATAGGAAATTTCTTTAAAAATCTTCTTCTCAAGAATAACAAAGCCATAATTGATCATATTTATATGGAAGCATCCTCAGGTAGTGTAGATTCAAGTTTGTTCAAATCATGACCCCAGGGGTAGGGCAAGGCCAAAATGGCCGACCAAAGTTTTACATAGAAATATTTAGGAAAATTCTTTAAAAATCTTCTTCTCAAGAATAGCAAAGCCATGATTGGTCAATGGACTACTTTTGGATTTAAGCTTTTCAAGTATAAACCAATTCTGCTTTTTCCTAGCCACAGTGATCAGGTGAGCGATGTGGCCCATGGGCCTCTTGTTAAAATTGAAATTAGGAGGCTTCTTTCAATTCAGGAGACTTTGTTTCCCTGTTTAGCTATCATTTTATGTGTATGTGTATTTGCAACTCTCAAATACAGTGAAACATGCTTATGATGCATTGCCAGGGACAGACATTTGCTTCATTTTAAGTGAAATTCATTATATCTGTCTAGTTTACAACATGTAATAAAGGCTTGGGGAATGAAGATCACTTTGCTGGTCAATTCATTATAAGGTTGTTCTCTATGACTGTGATTTCCTGTAGTCACAAAATTGAGTGAAAAAGATATTATTGATGTCTTTCATTTCAACATTTTGAAGTGTGATGTTTAAATGATCCATTGTACATTGCAGTTGTTAGCTAAAGATGTCAACAATCCCATTAACCATTCGTCCACTGCGACGGTGATCATTAATCTGGAGGACAGTAACGATAATACTCCGGTATTCCTGGCATCGGAGTATTCAGCCTCGGTCAGAGAAGACCGCCCGGTCGGGAGCTCCATCATTACCATCACTGTAAGTATAAATAGAACCATCAGGAATCTTTAAACACTTTAGATAAAATTCATTATCACTGGGACACTTAGATGTTTGAATTGTAATCAATAGGCATAAATAGTAATAAATCTGAACTTATTATTAAAGTGATGTCACTGATTTAAACCAGACCTTTATCTATACAGGGTTCAGATAGAGACAGTGGAGAAAATGGCCGTTTAGTGTATTCACTTCGTGGCACAGGATTAGAAAAGCAAGTATTCTCTAAGTGTATACACATCTTTTATATTTTCTGAGAAAGTTTGTATGAGATTCCATGAAAATTTAAATTTTTCTTTCTGCTCCTAGGTTTAATGTCGATCCATCCACAGGCCTTGTTACTCTGGCCCAGCCACTCGATTACGAGGATACGACCTCCTATCAGCTGTTATTCAGGGCCCAGGACAGGGGGAGTCCCAGTCGAGAGTCTGCCGTCAGTCTCACCATCTCTGTTCTCAACTATAACGACTTCGGACCAATCTTCAGTCCTGATTCTTACCAAACCTCAGTGAATGAAGGAGAAACTAATATTTTGATCCCTGTTATTGTGAAGGTAAGGTTAAAGAATTTTAATGTTTTTGGAATCCATTAAACTTTGTGACTGGAACTGGAATGTACCGGTAGAAAAAATCTTGAATGCCTTAGAGAATTTCCTATGAAGACTAAT
Source organism: Saccostrea glomerata (assembly GCA_003671525.1). Lineage (NCBI taxonomy): Eukaryota > Metazoa > Mollusca > Bivalvia > Ostreida > Ostreidae > Saccostrea > Saccostrea glomerata. The sequence goes on along the minus strand of PRKT01000001.1, from coordinate 3,294,401 downwards.
AGCATAAAAGATTTCATAACTTTTTTAATTTGGTGAATGAGCTATGAAAGTAAATCTGTCAGAGTGTGGCCTGCTCTGACCTGAGCTCACACTATGCTGACCCTATACTCAAGGATGGTTTTGGAGGAAAACTCCTTGAAGGTTATGCAACAAAACTGAGGGCTGAGGTTATTAGCAGGGTTTAGATCCTAGCCAGCATTAGGGAGATATTTTTTTCAAGCTAATGCTTGCAACACAAATTGAGAATCAGACCTGGGGTTTATCAGAGCATTAGTCAGTGGAAAAACTTTGCGTTTCAGTAGCTTCAGGGATGCAAACTAGAAACATATGCCTAGGCTTGTTCCAGCAGGCAATATTATAGTTGATCCCAAGAGCTCACAAATCTGATATTAATCATGGGGATAATCCCAGTTTGCAAGCACTAATAATTGGAATGTTTCTTTGTAGGCTCGAGACAAAGAATCTCTGGATGACATCACTTACGCTATTGTTGCTGGAAACACCGTTGACAATGCCTTTATTCTCAACAGTAGAACAGGAGTGCTCTCCCTTGCCAGGGGACTTAACTATGAAGAGACTCCCAGTAGGAGGGGATTGTAAGAAATTTATTTGTTCACTTGGAAGTCATTTATGGCAAACTTACCTCAAAAGTTTTTACTCGTAATAAGTAGAGTTAAGATCAAGTCAGTTTGAAACTTTTGACTGGATAGTGTCAAACTTTATGCATCCTATTCAATTGTTTTGATTGGGCAGTGTCAGATTGTTAACATGTTTACATATATTTGTTCACAAAAGCTGTTTCAAATTTTTTCATTGAGTATCAACTCTCCACAGTTTCCGACTGATTGTACAAGCTACTGATGCTGATATTCCCCCACAGTCTGCTAACACAACTATTGACGTCTTAATCATTGTAAGTGTCCGACACAAAAAATGCTTTTCTAGTTGATTACAGAATCAAATGTTAACTTTTATGAGCTAGGTGCTAGCTATTTTGGTCTTTAACTTTTACTTATTTACAACAGGACAAGAACAACCATGACCCTCAGTTTGTACAGTCTCAGTACACGGCTCAGATCAGTGAGGGATCCCCTCCAGGTTTGTGTTATAAGTAAATCGCAGTCTGTCATCGGAACCCACAGGTCTTCTCTCTGTTACATTACACTTTAATTGAATGTAGTGTAGTGGGGGGGAAACCAAGGAAATTTAAATTGGTTTAATTTTTACACACATTAATTGATAGCGAAAAAATATTCTCTAAAAGGTATTTTTTTATGCTTTCAATGGTCAGTTTATACAAGTAGTCTATGAAGGTATAAAGATCTGAAAAAGAATGTATTTTGCCTTTAAAAAGAGCATTATAATTGATAGCACACCTTACATGATTTTTACCATTATAATTGATAGCACACCTTACATGATTTTTACCATTATAATTGATAGCACACCTTACATAACTTGTACCATTACAATTGATAGCACACCTTACATGACTTGTACCATTACAATTGACATTGCACCTTACATGACTTGTACCATTACTTACCCACTGCTGTGTTTTCTTCGATTCTTAATGCGTTCATGTCATTGATCCATGTGGGAGGATCCTGTCCATTTACTGCAATAACATTACAAAATACATCTGATGCATGATACTCATCTCTTAGATTATAATACTGTAATAATAACTTCTTTGAGAAGACAGTACAAAAGTATTCAGCTTGAATTTAAATATAATCAGGGTTTTTAAATCTCATCATATTTAATATAATTCAAAAAAGATCATGTACCCAATGTAGCAAGGACATTAAAGGCAAAGAGACCAATCACTGATGATAGCCACATCCTTTTTTACTCAGTTGTCTGCCCTGAAAAAAAAATGAATTACCGGTAAGTGAAAAAAGGCATATTGCATGCTGTGAGACATGTCTCATGTCTGTTGGTGGTGTTAAGTCGATCTGTAACCTGACCAACTCCTTACAACGAAAACTCAAACCCAGCACAACTCTTAACCAGAAATCAAAGTTAACTTGTAACTTATAATTAACCTTGATTCAATTTTTAAGTGTCTTTGGAAACCTTAATTCTTTGGTATTGTGGTTATATAATTTAATTGAAGCTTCATTTGCAATAAAAATTTTCTAAGAAAAAGTAAAAAATATAATAATCTGGACTATATATATATATATATATTGTGTAAATATTCCAAAGGTAGTTATGTGGCGGTCAGCCTAATTCGATCGCCAGTGGCAGGATAGCTCATGCAAGTGGTAGAGCACTTGACTAGATTTTCATGGGGGTCTCGGTTCAAAACCCGGTCTGGTCCGCTGCATTTTTTATCCACTCCCATTACATTTGGTGCTGTGCCATGCACTGGACTTGACAGGTGAAAGGCCTGCCAGGGATGATCCTGGGTTGGGGTCTTTGGGGGGCCAAATACTTTAAGGAGGGAGGAATGATTGTGGCGGTCAGTCGGATTCGATCACCGGGCATTGCCAGATAGCTCAGTTGGTAGAGCACCTGACCGGAGATTCAGGGGGGGGGGCTGGGTTCAAATCCCAGTCTGGTCCACTGCATTTTTCTCCTCTCCCATTACAGTTACATTTCCACATTCATAGAGAATACTGTCATAAAATATATCAATGTGACATTCATCCATGCAAACACAAAAAATCTGTAGTTTGATAATTTCCAAATTGATAAAAACCAGTGTACTAGTCTTCATTTTAATTGATATACTAAACTAATATAATAGTGCATAATTAGAATAGAGCTCAATGCAATAGGATCCGTATCAGCAACAATTTAATTTTCTGGGAAATGGACTAAAAACAAAATAGTTATAGAAGCCTGCTTCTGAATAAAATAAAATTCATGAGAAGTTGTTACAAATACGTGTTGTACTTACCTAAAAGGTATTTTTTTATGCTTTCAATGGTCAGTTTATACAAGTAGTCTATGAAGGTATAAAGATCTGAAAAAGAATGTATTTTGCCTTTAAAAAGAGGGGGAGGGGGCATTTTTTATGCTTTCAGCAGACAGTTTATGAAATATTATTGTGTTGATTATTAGGATCCTTTGTGAAGACTGTGTCAGCTACTGACCAGGACTTTGGATCCAATGGAAATATTTCCTATTACATCTGGAGTGGAGGGCTGGACCACTTTACCATAGACCAACAGGGTCAGGTCACAGTTAGTGGTGGGGCAGCCTTAGATGTGGACAATGTCAGGAGATATGACATCACAGTAAGTGGTCATTTCCACCATCAAAGACTGTGTCATAACTGATACATATTTTATGAAAGATGTTTACAAAAAAAAAATTGCCATAGAAATATTTACATTTTGTATACAGACTTAAGTTTTTTTAGTTAAAATGTACTCTGTCTAATTAACTAGTGCTCTGTGTTTTGTTTTGATTATCCATTGTAACTGTGTTACTTGTCCTGTTTTAGATCCACGCCCGAGACAAGGGCAGTCCCCCCAGGACTGGATCTACCACCCTCATTGTGACCCTCACAGACTCCAACAACAAGGATCCATTCTTTACAAAACAAGTGTACATTGGATCAGTACAAGAAAGTTAGTACCCTCACTTGTTGTATTTCATTTACCTGATATTCGTGCATCTAGAGTATCTCCAAAATTATACAGTGAAAATGTCTAATCTGCCACCTGTGCAGCCACTTTCACTGTAAATTCCAAAAAAGCTTTTTCATTCCATTTTATCTTTTTTCCTTGTTCTTTACCCTGTGCTCTGACATCCTCTCTATTCTGCGGTCTATTTTACAGCTGTGTCTATTGGGACCTCAGTAATACAAGTGAGAGCTAATGACACGGACAGCACCAAGTCACTTCAGTATTCCATAGACAGATTCTCCATTATAGCCAAGAGCACAGATGGGACACAGATTAGAACATTTTATCCTTATGACTTTAGGGTAAGTCTTTTAGAATGTTTGAAATTTTTGTTAAAAGGTACCAAATACCTTTGAAGAGAAAACAATAGCACTTCTTTTACATATATATTTCTTTAAAATATTGAAATGTACATTAATAATTACTAGAAAATTATGCTACAGGTAAATATTTTGTCTACCTGTAGGATGCCTTTGAAATAGAGCCTACCTCTGGAGTGATTAAGGTGAAATCAGCCCTCAGTCGAGACAGCGCAGCTGAGATAGATTTCAATGTCATTGTTAAGGACGTAAATGCTGAAAATAATAAGGAACAAACAGCAAAAGGTAAGAAACATTTTTTTGTGAAGATTTTATTTTTTAATAGCCACAGTCAGCTTTTATGTATCAAAAATTGTTAATGCACTGCCAAACAAACTTTTTGTGTTTTCATAAAAATTGTAAAATTTTAGAAATGGTTATATTTGAAATATTGACAACATAAATCTGAAGATGAATTTATTTATATATTGAAGGAATAAATTAAATAGCAACCCGTTATACTGTATAACCTGGGTTGGGACAGTTTACGCTTCATAAAATGCGAAGCGGTTTATTAAAAAGCGAAAAATGAACCAACCCAGGTTATAGCAGTATAACTTGGGTTGCTATTTAATTTATTCCTAATAATTTAATTTTCAATCATTAAGTGTAGAAAACAAGATCATTTCAATCTCCCAAAACATGTCTTCAAATTGTTCATTTTTTAAACGTAACGTCAAGCAGATTGATATGTTTTCGACGTAAGTCATTGTGACGTAGGCAACACAGATTATACAATATGGATTTTATTTTTATCCTATCAAATGATGCGTTACAACGAAAATTAAATGATTCCCAAATTATGTGTAGATGTTCTGAACTGTAGTATTTAATTAATATTCAATTGTCAGCCCTCGTGTTGATAACGATTCTGGGATCCGCTGATCTGACCCCCTACTTCGCCCCTCCCTGGACTGTGACAAACCCTTCATATTATTACACCCTGCCCGAGGAGGTAGCCATCGGCACTGTGACATCTACCCTCATAGCCACTGACCCCAAGGGACCATTCCAGATCACCAATTTCCAGGAGGTAACTGAACTGAATCAAGGCGATGTAGGGGATTACTTCACTGTCAATCAAACAACAGGTATCTATTATTATAGTGCTTCTTTGCTATATTTTGGTCTTTTTTGACTGCTTATTTAATCAAAGGCTCATTTGTGATGTATGACAGGTCTTGGCTTCCACAGCTTATTGAACACACTAAATGTCAATGAAAATGGAATTTGTTTGGTAAGGAAATAAAAAAAAAAGGCCCGCTACTCTGTCAGAAAGGCAATAGTTGGTGAATTTCAGTATTCATAGGGAGGAATACTGTATAGGTGGAATTTAAGTGAGACACATTTAGCAATTCATTAAAAGTTTTATAATGTGATAAAAGATAAGAATTGCCCCTCTCACTAATAATTCCTATGTTGAATCCTCGCCAGAAATTCTGCTTATACATGTATATGTACTGTATGTGTTTGATTACATATGGCAAAGCCACTTACCACAGGGCTTTACCATACAATAATTAATGATAAATAATTAGGTCAAAGTCATTATCAAAATGAAAAACCTTTTTTTAATCTTAAGTTGTTGACTGTTACAGGGCAGATTAAAGTAAACAGACGATTAGATTACGAGAACTTGAACTCCAAACTGATCAGATTCCGTGTTCGGGCATTTTCTCAAGATGGCACCCGCAGTGTGGATGCTAACATCACCATTCAAGTTCAGGACATCAATGATAATGTCCCAAAATTCACACAAACAGTAAGCCATTCAGTTTAAAGAGAAGGGGTTTAATTTTGCGATTTGATTGAGATTTTAACAAAAGTATTTTGTCCAAATGTTATTATGACACAAGAAAAACTAAGTTGATAATTTTTTTTCAGAAATATACAGTCACTGTATCTGAGGACAGAGTTTATCCATATCAGATTGCCACAGTGTTTGCTCGAGATAAAGACAGCGGAAGTTACTCCGAGATTGAGTACTCACTCAGCGGACAAGGCTTTGACAAATTCATGATCTTAAAATCAGTATGTAATCTTTACCTGTTTCTTTATAAGTATACAAGTACCATCAAAATTATAATATTAAAACTCTTTTTCCATTAGATAGAAGAAAGAAAAGCTGTTTCAAATCAGGGTGATTTTTTTAAATAAAGATTTTTCATGAAAATGACTTTGAAAAAGCACCTGTATTTCAGACTAATGAAGTTGGAGTTGTAAGTATTAGTCCAAGAATGAAGCTGATAATGAGAGAAATGTGCAGATGCATGGCTCTTACATCTTATATGCATACATACATCGTTCTGTTAGAAAATTATGAAAAATATATGAGTGTTTGAAATTCATTTTATAGCAGCATGCTCTTTTGACAATGTTCAATAGCTAGTATTTTGAGCATAGTTACCTACCTTAGATCCTTAGATCTGATTAATTGTCAAGTATGCATATGATGCAAAATTTGTTTCTTGTCCTGAAATATGCAAAACATATATCAGAAAGTAGGCATAATATACATTGAATTGCATGAAATAAGCTTTTTTTGTGGTTGGCTTTTGTAGACCAGAAAAGAGGATGAGGTGAAAAAAACTTGTTTACTTTTGTTTCCAAATTGTATGCTTGCATGCACTTATAATAGAGCTGGGTTATTTGATACAAAAAGGGAAAGGAATTATGTTTGGAGAAAAGCATTATTAGTGTGGTTGCTTTTTGCCCATGGCACTGGCCTGAGAATGTGTCTGATATATCACTAAATCAGCTGATGGTGAATGCAGGAAAGATGCCAACAAAGCACATTGTCTGAATGCTTTCACAAGTTGACAGTCATATTTATTGTCACTCCACAAGAACACACTGTCATATTACAACTTACAGAAATGATTTTACTCTAGTCAGTGCGAAATAGAGCATACGGTGCGAAATAGAGCATTTGGAAATTGCGCTTTGCTCTCACTCTTTCATTACAAGTGAACTGCATCTAAGAACCTACATGTATTTGTAGGGTCTGATTTTGATCAGTGATGGAACAGTTCTGGACCACGAGACGACCCAGGAGTATAATCTACTGTTAACTGCCCAAGACAATCCCTCCGCACAGTCCTCAGAAGTACGACAGAGGTCATCAGTACCGGTACGTATAGTATCTAAAAATTATCTAACTGGAAAGTACCAAAGAAAAATCAGTACTTGTTCCTTTAGTATCTACCAATAATCCAACTTTTTAAAGGAGAAAAAGTGCATAATTTGAAAATCATCCGATTTTCCAATTTCTCATTGAACATTTCCTATGCATGAACAAACTTTGATTTTTTTATTAACAGTTGACAATAAGAGTAACAGACATTAATGACAACCCCCCAGTGTTCTCCAGTAGGGAGTATTCATTCCTGACCGTGGAGAGCTATGATCTGAACACAAACATAGGAGAGGTTCGCGCCACTGACCTGGACAGCGGGGTCAACGGGGAGATTGATTACACCATTGTATCAGTAGACCCCGCTCCAAGAACACCAGGTTTGAAAATTTGTACATCTCTTCTTTTCTATGAAATTCAAAAGCTCACAGTCATTTTACTCACAATGTAATATATCAGATATGCAGATTTTAGAAAGATGGTCCTTCTTTGTGGCCAGATTTGAGCTTTTCTGTACCTTGTTTCAACATCCCTCTGCAAAAAGTTACAAAGGGATTTTTTTATAAAAGAATTGTATCTGTATGTGTTTTCTGATCCACTTTGAAACTTTAATATCAATTCAAACCAGACAGACAGACAGCTGGACAGACAGACAGACGGACGCCGGACAAAATGTGATCAGAAAAGCTCACTTGAGCCTTTGGCTCAGGTGAGCTAATAAAAAGGATAAGCAAATGAAGTAGTTATACCGATTCTTTAATTTCTACATTTACATTGAATTACATACATGTCATGATCTCAATAACACTTTCAGAAGCAGCAATGAAAAGATGGGTTATTTTTCATGACTTATGTATGCACCATTACTTACCTTTCCAGCTCATCTACAAACTTCTGCTGGTCACTATTTAAATTTGAAGCCATCACAACTCGAACCTGACTGGATTTCTCTCCAATGTAAATCTAAACAGGGTAGACAAAGCATGTCATTGATATATTCTCCCATCAAGAAAATATGTGGGCACTTCGACACAAACTTTGTGAACATTTTAAATTAAATATATTTTTTCAGACTGAGAGAACAATAAATGAGTTTCATTTATACTGTAGATCACTAATTTTTGCAACACCTATTTACGCGAGATAGTTATTGACTCTTGATAAGCAAGACAAAATTTTCACGAATGGTGGTTATTGCTCTATATATCCTAAGGAATACTATTATACATGAGAATTAAATTTCGCAAGCACACTGTCTTTCGTAATTACATGAAAATAAAGTTCTCACAAATAAAAAGTGATTTACAGTAAACTAACATTCATGCATTGATCTATGCATATTTTACCCTATGTTTATAAAATAGAATTCTATTTTTAGCATATTTATACCTTTAACTTGTATGTACTGTACATCTCTGATCTGAGGTAGTCTTCCCCTTTAATGGTCAGTTCAAAATAGCCTCCAATGAAATACTTATAGGCTTGGAAGCCAACTGAGATCTGACCAGTTTCAGTGTTTATCTTGAATGCATCAAACACTGAAATGTTCCTGCTCTTGGCAGTGTTGATGTACTGGGAGTGAATGATGCTATAACGAACTCGACCTTTGTCCCCAATGTCAGGGTCACTGGCAGTCAGCTGATAAACATTGTCCTTCGTGGGATAGGCAAAAATATCTTTAAAAAAAAATAAAATTCTTACACATGTATTAATTTTTTGAAGAAAATAAGATCATAAGAAATTAACACAATTGATTTGCTTTAATCAAAATCTGGGTACGAAGTTTGAGAAAGTATCTTTTATAACTTCGAGTCTTTGAAACAGAGCCTTCATCAAAATGATATATAAGGTTTGAAGGACTGAAAAATAAATGACATATGTTAAAAGAATTGTTCATCCTTATCAATACATTGCAGGGCATTTTAAATATTACTTGATAAATTTTCTCCAATCAACTATGACTGCTGACTTACCATTGTATCTGTATGTGTTTTCTGATCCACTTTGAAACTTTAATATCAATTCAAAATGGAGATCAGTGCATTAACATATTATTATGTTGCCTGTTATATCCAAGTTGATAAATGAAGCATATATAACTGTAAGCATAAACTATTTTAGCAGAATGGACTTGCTTTTGGTTTAAATACAACCCTGAGTGGATTATTTTGTTATTTTTAGAGGAGGACTACTTTGGAATTTCACCAGAAAGTGGCATGTTGTACAGCAAAAACTCCCTTAGGGGAGCCTCAGCTAAATCTCCGTACAGACTGGAGGTTCAGGCCCAGGACCGCGGCTCTCCTGTCCTCATTAGTTCATGTACAGTATACATCAATGTTAGCAGTGGACAACTGGACAACGGAAAACCAGTCTGGATCTCCCCACGATTTGGAGACTCCAATGTTGTAACCATTATGAACATAACTGAGGTAAGATTTGTTCTTTTTGTAATCTATTGTTACAGTAAAATATTTCAAATTATCAGCATATGTTCTTTAAGTTTCTACAGATTGGTTTGTTTTGTTTATTTCATTCTTAAAATTTGGGGTTCTTTGTTCCAGCATGCTGATATAGGGACTGCTGTGATCCGAGCCATAGCCGTGCCCCGGACTCCAGGGGCCTCCATTGAGTACTCGATACTCAGTGATAACGAAGATGTGTCCGAGTTTGTCATTGACCCCGTAACAGGGATTGTCACCGTGGCCCGTAACCGCACACTGGACAGAGAGAAACAAGAGACCCATGATGTTAGTCATAATTAACCATTAAATGTTGATATCTGATTAGGAAAGGCAAAATTTAAATGAGATAGCTCATTTACATTCTACAATTTTATCTGGAAAAATATTGCAGAGCATGTGTATGTATAGCAATACATGTAAATTTATCAGTGCCTTTCCGGTCCTTTTAAAAGATAAGAAAAATTTCTATTCGCAACAAAAAAGATCTACATATGTAAATCCGTTTGTTATTTTCAGTTGATCTTACTTGCGACAGATACATTAAACAGAACTCTGCAGAGCACACGACTTCTGTCCATTAAACTACAGGACATAGATGATGAAAACCCTTCCTTCAAAAACTGTCCGAATAGACAGGTAAGAATAACAACAAGGGTAGTAAAAAACAAAATGTCTGGCTAAGCAATAACTAGCTAATTACAATGAGGTGGTATAAGTCACTGATTTGACTAATAGGTAGAGCAAAATGACTGTCTACCAGTTTTTCCTTGCTTGTGATCTGTGAGTTTAAACTGTTTACACAATTTGTGATTTGTAGACATGTACCAATTTAACCAGATAAATTTAAGTATACTTCAAGATTTCTGTTTTGTTTATTAATATGGTACATTGTATAAGGCCAAAAAAAATTAATTTCTTGGTTCTCAGGTCCTCCCTCATCTCTTCCAAGGGCGCCTCATTGACCCTTTTTATTGCTAAATCAATAAAATAAAAACAACAAATCACCTCCCTCATCATTTTTTGAGGTTTTGTACTATGTAAAAAGCTGCCTCATCATGTTTTGGGGGCAATAAAAAGTAAAAAAAAAAATGCCTCCCTCCCTCATCATATTTCTTGAAAAAAGGCCTGAGAACCAAGGAATTAATTTTGCATGGCCTAACCGTGACATGAATCAGGTACTCTTTATAAATAATTTATAAATAATAATAAGAGGTTAACTCTTATTTGATATGTTTTACAGTATGACATTCCTACCGAGACGTCTGTCCGTGAGAGTGAGCCCATAGGAACGGTAGTTTACACGGCTCAAGCTTGTGATCTTGATCTGGCTCCCTACAACTCAGTCCAGTACAGCTTCTACACCAATGACAGCTTATACTGTAAGTCACCCGTTGTCCTGGGAAGACTTCAGTGGAAAGAGCATTTCTTAAAAGCTTTTATTTTTAAAATATAAAATTAAAAAATGGCAAGAGAGGGCACTATGGAAGAAAAAAAATTATGTTCCCCCTTTCCCTTTTGATGCTTAAACTTTGCAGTGATAAGTTACAATTTTTTATTTAAAAAAAGGAATTAGAGAAAATAAAATGATTTTATTTTCAGGTTACTCAAACGTCTCCCAGAGCTTTAAAATTAATGCAGCCACTGGAGAAATCACCACTAACCAAGTTCTTGACAGGGAATCTCAGGCTAGGTACCTCATCTGTGTCCAGGCGAAGAAACCTGGCAGTCGCAGGAAGCGGTCACTTCCCAGTAAACAGGAGCTGGAGACGCACCTTCAGCGGTATGCCGAGGATGACGTCCTGTTCCTCCTGGTATCTGTGTCAGACGTTAACGACAACAAACCAACGTTCTCCTTAACCAGCGACTACACTTGTAAGTCAGCAGTCATAGTTGATTGGAGAAAATTTATCAAGTAATATTTAAAATGCCCTGCAATGTATTGATAAGGATGAACAATTCTTTTAACATATTTCATTTATTTTTCAGTCCTTCAAACCTTATATATCATTTTGATGAAGGCTCTGTTTCAAAGACTCGAAGTTATAAAAGATACTTTCTCAAACTTCGTACCCAGATTTTGATTAAAGCAAATCAATTGTGTTAATTTCTTATGATCTTATTTTCTTCAAAAAATTAATACATGTGTAAGAATTTTATTTTTTTTTAAAGATATTTTTGCCTATCCCACGAAGGACAATGTTTATCAGCTGACTGCCAGTGACCCTGACATTGGGGACAAAGGTCGAGTTCGTTATAGCATCATTCACTCCCAGTACATCAACACTGCCAAGAGCAGGAACATTTCAGTGTTTGATGCATTCAAGATAAACACTGAAACTGGTCAGATCTCAGTTGGCTTCCAAGCCTATAAGTATTTCATTGGAGGCTATTTTGAACTGACCATTAAAGGGGAAGACTACCTCAGATCAGAGATGTACAGTACATACAAGTTAAAGGTATAAATATGCTAAAAATAGAATTCTATTTTATAAACATAGGGTAAAATATGCATAGATCAATGCATGAATGTTAGTTTACTGTAAATCACTTTTTATTTGTGAGAACTTTATTTTCATGTAATTACGAAAGACAGTGTGCTTGCGAAATTTAATTCTCATGTATAATAGTATTCCTTAGGATATATAGAGCAATAACCACCATTCGTGAAAATTTTGTCTTGCTTATCAAGAGTCAATAACTATCTCGCGTAAATAGGTGTTGCAAAAATTAGTGATCTACAGTATAAATGAAACTCATTTATTGTTCTCTCAGTCTGAAAAAATATATTTAATTTAAAATGTTCACAAAGTTTGTGTCGAAGTGCCCACATATTTTCTTGATGGGAGAATATATCAATGACATGCTTTGTCTGCCCTGTTTAGATTTACATTGGAGAGAAATCCAGTCAGGTTCGAGTTGTGATGGCTTCAAATTTAAATAGTGACCAGCAGAAGTTTGTAGATGAGCTGGAAAGGTAAGTAATGGTGCATACATAAGTCATGAAAAATAACCCATCTTTTCATTGCTGCTTCTGAAAGTGTTATAGAGATCATGACATGTATGTAATTCAATGTAAATGTAGAAATTAAAGAATCGGTATAACTACTTCATTTGCTTATCCTTTTTATTAGCTCACCTGAGCCAAAGGCTCAAGTGAGCTTTTCTGATCACATTTTGTCCGGCGTCCGTCTGTCTGTCTGTCCAGCTGTCTGTCTGTCTGTAAACTTAATTTTCACATTTTCGACTTCTTTTCAAGAACCGCTGGGCCAATTTCAACCAAACTTGCCACAAAGCATCCTTGGGTAAAGGGGATTCAAGTTTGTTCAAATGAAGGGCCAGGCCCTCATTCAAGGGGAGATAATTGGGAATTAATGAAAATTTGGTGGGATGTTTTAAAAATCTTCATCTCAAGAACCACTGTGCCAGGAAATATGAAACTTATAAAGAAACATGCTCAGGTAGTGTAGATTCAAATTTGTTCAAAACATGACCCCCGGGGGTAGGGCGGGGCCACAATGGCCGACCAAAGTTTTACATAGAAATATATAGGAAAATTCTGAAAAGATCTTCTAATGAATATCAAATCCATAATTGATCATATTTATATGGAAGCATCCTCAGGTAGTGTAGATTCAAGTTTGTTCAAATCATGACCCCTGGGGGTAGGGCGGGGCCACAATGGCCGACCAAAGTTTTACATAGAAATATATAGGAAAATTCTTTAAAAATCTTCTTCTCAAGAATAACAAAGCCATGATTGATCATATTTAAAGGGAAGCATCCTTAGATAGTGTAGATTCAATTTTGTTCAAATCATGACCCAAGGTGGTAGGGCGGGGCCACAATGGCCGCCCAAAATTTTTACATAGAAATATATAGGAAAATTCTGAAAAGATCTTCTTCTAATGAATAACAAATCCATAATTGATCATATTTATATGGAAGCATCCTCAGGTAGTGTAGATTCAATTTTGTTCAAATCATGACCCCCGGGGGTAGGGCAGGGCCACAATGGCCGACCAAAGTTTTACATAGAAATATATAGGAAAATTCTTTAAAAATCATCTTCTCAAGAATTGCAAAGCCATTGCTCATGGGACTACTTTTGGATTTAAACTTTTCAATAATAAACCAATTTCTACTTTTTCCTAGCCACAGTACTCAGGTGAGCGATGTGGCCCATGGGCCTCTTGTTCATTTGGCCTTGTAAAATCAAAAGATGGCTAAAGTACTTTTATTGTTTATGAGTATGATTTTAAAAAACACAATGTAGGACTGTGGTGAAATATTTTTAATGTCAGCATATACTTTTTTCAGGAGTCTAAACAGCAATCCTGCTTCTGTGCTGTACATTCCTACAGACACCCGCTACCACGTGACAGCCACGGGCACCAGTGCTAACCAGTAAGATAACGATTTATTGTGTACCAATCATAATTATACCCCCCGCAAACGAAGTTTGGGGGATATATAGGAATCACCTTGTCCATCTGTCTGTGCAAACGTGTCCGGTCCATATCTTTCTTACGGAGGGACATTAGAATCTACTACTCCACACAAAGATTGCCCATGACCTAAGGGTGTGTCATGACCTTGACCCAAGGTCATTTGGGGAAGTTCAAGGTCACTGGAAGAAAAAGTTCATAATTCATGTCCGGTCCATATCTTTCTTACAGATAAACTTGGTAGGTTCTCATTTCATACAAAGATTGCCCATGACCCATTGGTGTGTCATGACCTTGACCCAAGGTCTTGTGGGGAAGTTCAAGGTCACTGGAAGAAAAAGTTCATAATTCGTGTCCGGTCTACATCTTTTTTATGGATAAACTTGGTAGGTTCTCATTTCATGCAAAGATTGCCCATGACCCAAGGGTGTGTCATGACCTTGACCCAAGGTCTTGTGGGGAAGTTCAAGGTCACTGGAAGAAAAAGTTCATAATTCGTGTCCGGTCCATATCTTTCTTATGGATAAACTTGATGGGTTCTCATTCTACACAAAGATTGCCCATGACCCAAGGGTTTGTCATGACCTTGATTCAAGGTCATTTGGGGAAGTTCAAAGTCACTGGAAGAAAAAGTTCATAATTCATATTCGGTCCATATCTTTCTTATTGATAACCTTGGTAGGTTCTCATTTCATACAAAGATTGCCCATGACCCAAGGGTGTGTCATGACCTTGATCCAAGATCATTTGGGGAACTTCAAGGTCACTGGAAGAAAAATTTCATAATTCATGTGTGATACATATCTTTATTATGGGAAAACTTACTTCTGAAAAACCCGGCGGGGGGTATTTTGTCCCGTTTGGACAGTTCTAGTTTATGTTTTATTATTGTGTATAAACACTCATAGTTAATTTTTGATATGTCAGTTATTTCCCTTTTATTTCCTGAAAAATAAATGTTGACTTATGTAAATTTTACCCCAATATCCTCAAGAAATAAATATGTATTTGAAAAATATATACCCCGGGTACTTATACATATGTTAACACTTAGTTTATAGAGTAGAAAAGTTTTTGTTTTCTGTCTGTTTCTATTTTTAAATCAAAGTACTCAGAAGTACAGAGAGTCGGACTCATTTACAGAGTAGAATGGATTTCTTACATGAATCACGTTTATATTCTGATGAAAACATTATTTTAAAACTATTAATATATATGATAAGACACTGACAGTGAGTTTTCAATCCTAATACCACGGTCCGATTTTGTCAGAATCAGAATTAATCTGGTACCGCAGCTGAATGTAAACAAACAGGCCAGTCTGGTTCCCTCTCCTGCTTTACCTCGTATGTGTAGAGAACTACGGTAACACTGATTATCAAAAATCCTTACGCTAATGAACTATGTTCTTTGACTTATGAAGTTTTCAAAGTCATTACTACTAAT
>PRKT01000001.1:3248983-3277837 GCA_003671525.1 Saccostrea glomerata | reverse complement strand
AATACCACGGTCCGATTTTGTCAGAATCAGAATTAATCTGGTACCGCAGCTGAATGTAAACAAACAGGCCAGTCTGGTTCCCTCTCCTGCTTTACCTCGTATGTGTAGAGAACTACGGTAACACTGATTATCAAAAATCCTTACGCTAATGAACTATGTTCTTTGACTTATGAAGTTTTCAAAGTCATTACTACTAATGTTTATTTTATATAGATAAAACCTTGTTTTATTTTTGTTGCTTTATTTAGCGTTTGTATTATCTCAAAAGCGGTTGAGAGTAAGAACTATATTTTTGCATGTAACTTTAAAATGGCGACTATGGGGTCAACATCCTGCCTTGAACAGGATCCCATAAGCCGGCAATTGCTCTTTGAGCAATAAGCGCGGCTAAAAATGAAACATACTTACAGTTATAACATATTAAGTTTGGTACACGAGTATACATGTATTATGAAGACAGTGGAAGATTGAGTGTGAAGAATTTTTACATTAAAGTCATAGTATTAAAAGCTGTTATTCTTCTTTCAGGATAGATATCTGTTTCTTTGTTGTGAGAAATAATCGTGTTGTGGATTCCTATGATGGAACAGCAGCCCTAGGTGACGTCCAGTCAGTACTTACCTCTAAGAATCTCTACAGTCCAGGGGTAAGTCCTGTCTACTTATTTACAAATGAACTAGCCGTCTATGTGATTTTATTCAAAATATTTATCTGCTGTGTAAGACCTTGGTTTTATGGCATTGTTCAGCTTTTCTGTTGTGCTTTTTATTGAACAGCTTCAAAAAAATAATGATTTGATTTATATGCCCATTGTACCAAGGTCTTGTTTCGTCTTTCAGCCTTGCGAGCCAGCCACCACTAAGACATTAGAGGGCTGGTCAGCTTTCTGGTGGGTCCTCGTGGCCTTTGCCATCTTCATGTTCGTCATCATCGTCATCCTGATTTTCGCTGTGAATGTCCTTTATAATGAGTAAGTCAAGAGCATTTTAAATGTTACTGGATTGGAGAATGGAAACATTTTTTCCATATTAAATTTTGTACAAATGCTAAACAAAAAGATTATCTCTTCATATATATATTCAAACAATACTTTAAACCAATTTTTATTATCAACATCCTCATTCACAATTCTTCAGATTGGAATCCACAGTATGCTAATTTTCATGACTAGACAAAAAATTCATTCAGAAAAAATTTTTACAAAAAAATAAAGGCTACAAACCTTGTGGATGTATCTCTTTTACAGATGAAAGTTGGTTTACAGTAATAGATTCATGTATACTGTAAACTTTCGGAAGTGTTGTGCACATTTCTGTATTATTATTTTTGCTTTTTCAGCTACAAAGATTCAATGCAAGCAAGAACAAGTAAGTGTGATTTCTATCTGATTGATGGCAATTATTAATTTAAATGTCAGTTAAGAAATTGTAACAAGCCTTTAACTTAAATTTAGAATACAGACTTATTCAAGGTTCTTTTGACTTTCAGCTATGCACATAGTTCAGTGATGTAAAAAGACTTTTAAAGAGTGGCTATGAAATTAAATTTTTAAAAGCGAGGAGAGTCTACCCATCTTGACTTGACTGGAAATCCTTGTTTTCACATAGCTTCATGTTCCAAGCATACTGATTTCACAACACATAGAGGAAAAAAATTAATTAGGAAAAGAGTTAACAAGAAAACTGTATGAGAAATGTTAATTTTTGTCAGAGGAAAGTTAAAATATTATGCCTCACTCATGTTTGTTTCTGAGAGTTATCACAACTGTTAGAGGGGAGGGGAGTTTGCTTAATGTGAACATGTTGCTTGCCATAAATTTAGGAAGTTTTTTGAATGAATGTTTTTGAGTGTGAGAGGATAGTGAATAGTGCTGTTTGATTGTGGAAAAACTGATAAAATATATGCTGTGATGTCACTGGAGGGTTATTGCTCACTATAATTCCCTTTTCATTTGTGTGATAGCAATATAACAATAAATATCAAGCTATACAAACATTCCAACTTTTTGTAGTAATATTCCAAGGACAGCTTTGGGAGTTTTTTGAGATTTTGAACAAATATTAATCTATGTAAGAAAATGATTGATTTATTGAGAACAGGAAAATGTTGTTATTGTTAACCTATGTCTCGGTTAGTGATGTGTATTTTCATATATTTTTATATTATTTATACATATTTTTGTACTATGATGCAATTTTGATAAAAATATTTTTATTCAAATGAACTGTGTTGTGCTTTTTTTCTCTGACGAGGAGCTTGTTTGAGCAGCTAAATGGTAGTCTGTCATTTATCCATAAACATACACTAACTTTATATGCAAATTACATATACTACAACTTTCTGCATGATTATCCACATTTATGGCATGAACAGTAACATTTCTTTAAGGAAATGGGGAATATTTGGAGAGTTACATGGGGGTATCAAAAAGTTCAGGGACTGGCGCCATGAAATTAAAACCGGTGTAGGTACATCAATAAATTTTAAAATATTTTGTAAGCATCATCTTTTCTATCTATAAATTAAACCAAAAATCATGAATTTTATTTTTTTAATAAATTAGTAATGTTTTTGTGGGCTATGGTATGTCCAGGCGGCGCAACCTCGTACATGATGCTTTTTCGATCGGTGTTGCTAAGAAAAAGGCTTTTAAAGCTCATTTGTTACAGACTTTTACCTCATTATGTAAATTCTATAAAACTTTATCGTGAATTTTGTATGGGGTGTTCAAACAATTAAGGGCTTGAAAATCACGTCAAAAAGGGGGAGGGGTTCTTTTTCCAACATTCTATAGAGTTTTGCCCCTGAAAAAACTGGTAAAGACCTAGGAAATGTTTAAACTGGCTACAGAGAAATGAAATGCATTCAGATTACTTGTTTTTTTTAATGCCAAAATAGATTCAGAGAGAAAAGGGGTGCACAGATAATGTCCAATTGTAGTCAAGGTTCGAAAATCCAATAACGTCAAAAATGACGTTGATCATGTGTTGTAGGTATTAAACTCCAAAACGTAAGATATGCTGATGTAACCAAGCGAGGATCTCCTAATGCATAATTCCATTTGCAACATTTTATGCATAGAAAGCCATTGTTTATAACATTGTAAAGGTATAAACAAGACGGGTTTTAGTCGTGAATCTCTTCGATATAAATGTTTGAGATAGAACATAGATAGAAGAATCAGACATTGAAAAACAATGACGTTGTTGGATGTCATGAAACAACGAAGACAGCGACGGGTGATCATATAATGTCATTTTTATTTTATAATAATTTGGCAAATATTAAACGTATCAAGCTAAAATTTTCAACATTTCTTAATTAGGTCTTTCCACCTTTCTGTTGAAAGACCTATTGAAATGCTTATGTTTCTTATTCTTTTTCTGCCGGACTTTTGAAACTGCAACACATATCGGAAAATTTTATAGTTCATGATATAGGATATTTAAAGTTATTCCGAAAAACGACCCAAGAAGTTTGGACTTTGACCCCTTTTGAAATTATCATCCTTTACGCAAGAAATGCTTGTTATCGCTACTCCTCTGAAACCATATAGGTATGAAACCTTCACCAATGTCTTTGACTACTTGAGAGGATCTTTCAATCTATTCATTGCGAAAGGATCCATAGACCCCTTATATGAGTTATTGCCCCTGAAAGTTTTTGAATTTTACAAATAATTAAAAATTTTCAAAACTAGAAGTCGTAGAGACATGGGACCAACTGCATTTGATTCATTGACCTTTAACCTTAAAATTTATGTAAAGGTCAATGGTCAAGGTCATTCCAAAAATGAGAAATTAAGCTATTTTTATCTCTTTCAACTTATATTATCTGTCTGTGCATCATTAAAATGCACTCTTAAAACTATTTCAAAGATTTCATTCTTGTCCCCTAAGATTAACCCTTTTAAAAGTTATTGCCCCTTGTGTGAAAAACCTTGTTATCGCTACTCCTCCGTAACTGTAGACCGTAGAGACACCCAACCTTCACTAATGTCTTATGGGACTTTAGGCCTAACTTCACTGTATAAGTGCAAAAGGTCTGATGACCCTTATGTGAGTTATTGCCCTTTAATTTCTTTGTACTTACTATCAGACCTTATAACTTGAAAACTATAAGTCATAGAAGCATGGGGTCAATTGCATTATGACCCTTAACCTTTGACCTTGAATATTTTTTCAAGGTCAAAGGTCAAGGTCATTCCAAATTTTTTTTTAATTTTCATTTTTTCTATGCTTTAAGACAATTCTGGTTTCTTTTTCATGGAAATTAATTATAAGGAGTCAGATATAAAAATTTGAAATTCAAAGAAGGTGGAAAGACCTCTTGTTGTTCTGTGAACAATAAGTCTCCTAGTTTTGTTTTTGTTTTTTGTTTTTTTGTTTTGTTCCTTATAAATTTTGAGAGCAGAGACCACATAGTATTAATTTTATCGCCTCAGTCTACGAACTTTTTGATAACCCCTAGTATGCTCTTCAATCAGATTGTCAGCCTGCCTCTTCCATCCCCCCAACCCCCCACCACTGGAATTGAATCATTTTTCATAGAACAAACATCCCTCTCCCCTATCACGTTTAATAAGCCAGAGCTTGAGACTGCTCTGAAAGTTTTCTATCTTTTTGTGTGTGTGTGTGATAGTCAAGAAGAGTTTGTCAGTGATATTCCAACAAAAATCATTGATCTGAACATATTTTTTGTATGGCTAATGTTACTGAGGACATCATCCTGTTGAGAGGCGTGATATTCCAACAAAAATCATTGATCTGAACATTTTTTTTGTATGGCTAATGTTACTGAGGACATCACCCTGTTGAGAGGTAATTGTGGGTTCCCGGTAATTGTAACCCCCCACCCCACCCCAATCCGTTAGCCCTCTACTTTCTCTTGTTACATAAAATAACTGGAATTTTAGGTTTGGCTTTCGTACTATACACGGAACTCTGGAAGCCTGTATTGAAGACAGCACTGTGATAGACAGTATTCCGAAAATCACCGTGTGTAGAACAGACGGGAAATGGTTCACACTGGACAACAGACGACTGTGGGTGTTCAGACAGTTGGAGTCCAAGGGAAGATTGTATAAGATCTCCGTGTATCAGTCCGATTCCATCCCTGACTGCAAGTACAACACCCAGAATGGGGGGACATCTGTCGAAATACTGAAATGGTGACGGTCGTCCATGTAAAGATTTTTTGGCCTTTTTGGAGGATTTCTTTTTCAATAGAAACTTATGACTTTTATCCACCGTCTTCTTAACATAGAAAACAGGAAATCCTTAATTAAGGTACTTAGTACAAAGAAGAGGATGCTTACTGGAAATTCCGTTGAGTGTTTCCACTTGCGCAGTGATAAGGACTAATTACTTTAAGTTTTGTTGATGTTATTTAATTAAATAACACATACAAGTATTTCAGCTACATTGCACATGAAAAATTAAAATATTGTTTCATATCTCTTATAACTACCGGAAAGTCTACATGTATATGTTTGTGTTAGATATATAATTTATATTTATTTTATTTTATTTTTTATTTTTTTTTTTTTTAAGTTCTTGAAATATAATTTTTTTAATCTCTATCCACTTGCTATTTGGTTAATCTTTCTGCATGTAAAGTATTCAACACAGATTACATGTAAGTCATGTCAGTTTACTTCCTCCTTGTCAATTGTTTTATTCTTACTGAAATATAATTTTTTTAATCTCTATCCACTTGCTATTCGGTTAATCTTTCTGCATGTAAAGTATTCATCACAGATTACATGTAAGTCATGTCAGTTTACTTCCTCCTTGTCAATTGTTTTATTCTTAGCTGCAGACCTGTAGCGTTATGGTTTTATATACCTATTTGTCTTTGACCATAACGCTACAGATCCCGTAATGCGAAAAAGGTGCAATTTACGGCGCAATATTTTTTGCGCTCTTTTGTGGAGAATTTCTCCACTTTCCAGCATTGGTCAATCAACTACCTTTCAACCCCTAATTCTAGACACATTATTTAACTAATCTGTGTATTTTATCCATCTCCCAACCCTTTATAGTCGTCTCTACAAGTGATAAACTCGCTTGATTAAAATTATTTGTTAGATTACTGAAAATTTACTTCATTTAGCGAGTTCGTTGCCTGTGGAGACAACTATAAATGGTTGGGAGGTGGATAAACTATACATATTGGCTACAGAATGTGTCTAGAATTAGGGAGTGAAAGGTAATTGATTGACCAATGCTAGAAAGTGGAGAAATTCTCCCCAAAAGAGCGCAAAAAATATTGCGCCGTAAATTGCATCTTTTTTGCACTACGGGATATGTAGCGTTATGGTCAAAGATAAATGTATAAAACCATAACGCTACAGATCTGCAGCTATTTTATTCTATATTAAAGAAGTATACACCTACACATCAACCATTTTCATTACAATTTTCGTAGTAAAAATTTATTCTTAAACAAAAATTAGCCAGTGCCCTGGATCCGATGCAGGTTATTGACTTCAATTATAACTCGACAATCAAAGACTGGGTTATAAAGTCCTTTAAACATTTCATATCAGGAGCAAAACACACATGGACCTTAGAGGCGGGATCAGGTGCCGTGGAGGAATGAGTACTAAAAGAAAAGTCTTGTCACAAGAAGTACACCTGTGAAATATGAAAGCCATAGCCCCATCCAGTCAAAAGTTATGGGCAAGATTAAAGTTTTTGCAACCAACAGACAGACGGACTGCATGACAGGGAAAAACTTTACACCCCCGGATATTTCTTTTACGGGGGCATAAAAAAACACAGATAACTGCAATAAAATGTAAACAAAGGTAATACAAGTCGTGAAGATAACCATAAACTGATAAAGCAGTCAGGTGAAATGAGTGCGAAGAGTACACCCCACTGCTAATATCGCAGATAATAATATGAAAAATTTTACGAGTTGTGTTCAGATTTAAGGTCAGGTGAAATATCCCTCTCATAGGTGTCGGAAGCACATTAAAAGTTGGGGGGGGGGATAAACCAACGAAAAAAGGTAAGCCCCAATTTTCAATGCTTATATAATGTCTATCTTTGAAACAAAATGTGGGGGGGGGAGCTTAGCCCCCTCCCCCCGTTCCGACGCCTAGTGCCTCTGCTCCAGATTTCTTTTTTTTAAATTCCCGGCATTAATTTTCAGCAACAATAGCATTAGATTCAAATGGAAAATAGTTTTACTATGAAGCTTTGCTTACTTTTTCCGAAAGATCAGTGATTTTTTTATCTCACAATAAAATCTGTGCTTGTAAACATTTACAAGAGTTATCTTTCTATGCATTATCGTTCTTGAAAATATTTTTTGGTGAAATTTTTTTTAATTAATTAATTTTTTTTAGACAATGCATCTAAAATTCTTAAAACAAGTAAAAGAATTATATGTGAAAATTTAAAAAAAATCTTAATATTTACAGTTTAAAGCAAATAAATATAAACTTTTCATGTAAACTGTTATAGATAATTTTTCAAAATGTTCGCAATAGAAAATGAAACTTCAAAAAGTTCAATTTGAAAATGTCTATTATACTATCTATGTAGTTTTTGAAGGTCAAATCCAAAGACCACGAAAAAAAAATATAAGCACAAAGCAAACATTCGGACCAGAATAATAAATAACATACTGTAATATCTATGTCAGGAATTTGAAAATTAATTTATATAAAGATGCTTTTCAAAGCAAATACATGTATAATTTATCTTTAAAAAACACGTAATATTACAAATCAAAAACTTGACATTTGTAAGTCTATTCTGAGTTTATGGCCTTGTGGCCAAGTCTTCCAACAACAATCTGAAGGCATATGCACCCCTGTTGTAACAGACCTATAATGGTATTCTTAAGGCCGGTATACACGGTAAGATTTGTATTATAAGATGTGTATTATAATACAAAATCTTACTATGTATACACTCTTAATTAATACAGTGTATCATAAGATTTTTCGAATCTTATAAAACTGAATTACGAATTGCTCTATTTCCTAATTACAAGTCTTATCTAACTTATCACTTTCAACCAATGAAATGTATTGACACTAGGTGTCATCCTATGTTTATCATTACTAAAAAATCAAAGTACTGAAAGTACTGATAGGCGGAAGCATGATTGCAAGTCCTCATGTGCAAAATATTTGAAGTATAATATCTATCTTAAGGGGGGGGGGGTTAATAAATATTTTGAAGGATTGAATCTAAAGATTGAAGCGGAGAGATGAGAATAGGTGAAGTCAATAGCAATATGATCATTTTAACATTTATTTTTGTAAAGTATAACAAGATAAAGTTGAAATGCAAGTTGCAATTATACATAAAATTTGTAAGATATGGTTTTTTGGAACAAGAAATGGATAATTATTAAATTTCACACAAAAATGAGTACTAATGAGTAATAGAAAACAATAAACATCACAATTGCTTTTGATTTTTTTCTGTATATTAAGTTGACATAATACCAATGAAACGAAGTCTTGTTAAGTTGCAAATCAAATAAGGATGCAACATACATAGAAGACCTTACATAGATTTACAATGTGCTTGTGATTCTATAAAATGTCTTGATTCAATACACGTATGGCCCAGGTAGAACAAATCACAAGTCTTTAATGTTGATGACAGGTGAGCCCTGTGTCATGATGTCCACAATAAATCCATTGGATATTTTTTCAGGAGAGCTCCTACCATGGCAGACCCTTGAAAGCCAGACAATATTTTTTTTTGTTCCTGTGGTAAATTTATCTCTCGGGATCGTAAAATATTGGTACATGCATCCTAATATCAGTAGCGTTTTCTTTTCTGGAGATTTTCTCCACCATTCTCCTGACAACTGTCTCTTGTTAGAATTTTCTACAAAGTGAATAAGTGAAAAAAAAATAAAGAATATCTCATAATTATATTTAGCAAATATTCCTTTACAATTTATCCGACTTTCAATAAATGAAATCAAGGACTTCAAATAGCCCTTTATGATATATTTAATATATTTTAGGGACGTCAACTTAACCGGGTACTCGATCCAACGTCCAAGTATTGAATACTAAAAATAGATACTCGGTTACTCAGATGTATATTAAATAATTTATTTTTTCAAAGTAAATATTTTTATCAAAACTTATCAATATTTACTTAAATATACAAACAGTAATTAGCATGTTTTCATGTACACCTAGCTGTAAAATAACCGTTATCGCGTCTACATGTAGCTGTGAATATACAGTAATTACTGACCAATTAGCAGGCACATAGTCGTTCTCAACTATTGTGGTCCTTAATTTTTTCATGAGTGACTTCAACGATTGTTTTACATCACAATGATTGAAGTATTTGCAGTACACAGCAGTGAAATATGACTTGCATAGAAATGCCACTACCCACTTCAACAGTAAAGAAATAACTAAAGATTCATAACAGATGAAAGTCAATTTGCTAATTAAGTTTAGTGTATAAACTGGAAACAACCAATAAATGAATTATTATAAGACTATGAGCATGCAATCCCTTCAACATCTATTTCTTATTTTTGAAGTTTCGCTAGTTTAATAAACAAACCTGCACAACAGTTTGTCCTCCTTTTGCGTTGATCACATATTCGGTTCATTTTTGTCATTATATAACAAGAACATTCGTTATGCTATCAAACATATATGTATCATAACTTATGACACTTATCCCAATTGAAATATATTAAATTGATTTAAATATACATGTACTCACCTTTTGACAGAATCATGAGAATAGTGTATCTGACTGCGGTTGTGCTGAGTTGAGTTTTTCTTATTTAGAGATGAGTCAGATGACACAGAGCGAAAGTTCTACATATTCACCATGCAATGTTAATTATCCTGCTCTTTGTTAGCTGCCTCCGTAGGGACACATCTATACTGACTAAAATTGTGTCTTTGAGACTGTCCAATTTTCATAGCTTTGGTCCATCCTTCCTTATATTTACATTAAATGCAGGATATATAAATGTATACATAGACTCGGCATGATAATTCCTCAAATAATTTCTCCCAGGCATGCATGAAATTATATGCAGATACAATGAAGCGCATTGAAGTGGTAAAATTCTCCGTTTGGATGAAAAGTTCTGAGTCATGTTTTGAAGGTCAATTATAACATAATGACACGCCCATATTTTTAGAAACGAGAAAGTAATATTCGTCGTAGTTTTAGGACATCCCATTCTTCGCGACAAGCATCATGAGTTACACTGAAATGGAGCTTTAAAAAAAATAGAAGAGGGAGTAAGATACTCCCCGCTTCTGTTAAACACAAATTGCAACGAATATGTACATATTTTTTTAACTTATCATGTCTATTGAAGTTACCACAACACATGTTTTGGTCGAACACGTGTTTACTCGGTGTTTATTTAGATCCTCAATTTGATTGGCTATTATATTTATGGAAAACCTGTTCTACAGGTATTTGAAGAAACAACTTGACCGTTTTATCAATTTCTAAAGAAATGGGCGTGTCAAAAGATGACAATAAACACTCTAAATATAGCTCAAAACGTTCCATTCGAACGGAAAATTTTACCACTTCAATGCGCTTCATTGTACCTTTTTAGCCGCGAGTCTACTCTGTCTTGTATTTTTGCCAAACAGATAGCAACACAGATCTAGAGTTTGACGAAAAAGAGCATTTATTATTTAAAATGCAAAAAATATTTCGAATCTTAAAAGTACAATAAGGCATATCAGACAGATAAACTTAGATTATCATTCGTAAACTATAGTTAACAACCGTTAAATATAGTTTTACAGATGAAAACTATACTTAACGAATCGTTAACTATACTTAACGAATCGTTAACTATAGTTAACGGTTTGTAAACTATAGTTTACAGTCGATAAACCTAGTTTATCAATTGTGAAACTAGGTTTATCTCATTTTTGTGAATTTGGCGTGCCATAAGCGGTTGTATGCCCTTAGTTTAAGATACATCCGCTTGGAGTACCATGTCAGAGGGCAAAATTGACCTTTGACATCTTGAGAGGTAAAAAGGTCATCAAAGCAAATGCAATAGGCGGCTTCCGCCTAAAAAGGCACATGGTAAATAATAATGGTCGACTTTACAAAAAAAGACCTCGAAAAACTCGTGGCTTAATGGGAAGGGGAAAAGGAAGTGTGGAATATATCAAGCAGCGCATAGTACGATGATAGACACTGCTATCAGAGCCTCGAATCCTTCATTTTTACTTTGACAGATAGAGAAATATGACGGGGAAAAACACGTTGGAATACGTAGTTTATTTACAACCTTATAAGATATGTATTAGCGTGAGCACAAGAAGTATTATATTAGCACTGAAAATTTCATTCTTCTGTGTTAAGCGCTTTCTGAGAAAACTGCCGGACAAAATGACCCTCTAAAAATCACTAACTCGCCGAAAACTCTGAACCGGAAGTGACGTCATCAAATAAAAAACGTCTTAAGATCATATAATTTGTCATCAATGCTAAAAGTTTCATGAAAATCCATCGACGAATTTACGAGAAATCGCGTGTACAAAATCGGTCAAAACAATAATAAGAAAAGTTGAAAAGAAACAACAGAAAAATAAGAAGGCCTTCCGTTGAAACGCAAGACCTTAATGATTGATATGGAAAGCTCCAATGAACAATCAAAAATGACCTGAAGGAATCTAAACGAAAGAGAAGCATCAGTGATAGCAAAATTGAAATGTTGGGAGCTGATTTATTGAAAGCAAATTCTGAAATTTACAGACTGAATTAGATGCATGCGAAAGAAATACAAAAAGTTCGTGAACAATATAAAACAAGATGTGTTTGTGAAACACTGATGCCCCCGTATAGCAACATAGCGAATATTAAACTTTTCTTAAATGCAAATTAAATATATCAATACTCAAAGTAAGGTCTTTTCACAAGAAATACGATTTGAAATACTATTGTGAAATTTGAAAACCCTAGCACCACCTGTTCAAAAAGTTATTGACAAGGATAAGTTTTTGAAAGGTAAGTCAAACTCCGGGGTCAAGGTCAAAGGGTCAGAGTTGTTGTTTTCTTCAGAAAGGTCTTGCCACAAGTATTATATATTTGAAGTATGAAAGCCCTAGCCCTAACCGTTTAAAAGGTATGGCCAAGGTCAAACTCCAAGGTCAAATCAAAGGGTCAGGGTTATTGATATCCAATGAAAGGTCTTGTCACAAGGATTAAATATGTGAAGTATAATGAAAGCCTTAGCCCTAGCCCATTTTAAAGTTATAGTCAAGGTTCGTTTTTTTAAAAGTAGGTCAAACTCCAAGGTCAAAGGGTCAATGTTCATGGTATCTAAGGAAAGGTCTTCACACAAGAATTACATTTGTGAAGTATGAAAGCCCTAGCCTTTACCGTTCAAAAGTTATGGCCAAGGTTAAACTTTTTTCATATCTCCAAGGTCAAGGTAAAAAGGTCAAAGTTGTTTGTATTCAATTAAAGGTCTTGCCACAAAGAATACATATGTGAATACATATGTGAAATATGAAAGTCCCAGTATCTACCGTTCAAAAGTTATGGCCAAAGTAAAAGTTTGGAATTTTTGTGGAAAAGTTGGTCAAACTCCAAGGTCAAAAGGTCAAATTTAGTGGTACCCAAAGAAAGGTCTTGTTACAAGGAATACACATGTGAAATATGAAAGTCATAGCTCTACTAAATCAATACTAGTAGTTGTCGGCAAGGTTAATGTTTTTTGCGGACAAACCGACAGACAGGCAGAGAGACGGACAGACACGACAGAAAGGGTCCGTAAAACAATACAAAATAGGAGCAGAGCAAACACGGACCTCTAAAACATCAGAGGTGGGATCAGGTGCCAAGGAGGAGTGAGCATCCCCTGCTGACCGGTCACACCGGTCGTGTGCTTCTTGTCATGATCAGGAAATAACGGATAAATCCGTCGTCAATTCAGTGTCATTGTATCGACCAAAGAACTTACGAAATGATGACTTTAATTAAATGAGACTGCTGATATTCTTGTTTTATCAACTTGTTTGTCAATAATTTACAGGTCGTTTTAGAAATTGTACATACGTAGAGCATGCTCTTGCTTATCGAATCAACTGAGATATATAAACAACGTATGCAGGTGATGTTACCACATCCTCACTGAATCTATCTCCAATATTCTGTAAATACTTGAAAAAGTATTGGGTATAAATTAGTAAGTGAAATACAGAATGTAATAAGTTGGAGGAGGTTTTGGAGCTGCTTTTCTGTTTCGCCTCATCTGATTGGTTAATTGTAATACAGATTAAATATCTAACCAATCAGATAAGGCGAAACAGAAAAGCAGCTCCAAAACCTCCTCCAACGCTGCCAATGGAGAAAATTTTATGTATCCGATTAATAATTCGTTCGATTACGGCATATCAAACACTGATAGCGGGTTTAAGGTTTAAGAGACTAGTAAAAGAACATCTCCCAGACAAAGTGCTTGCAAAATTATGGTAGGTAAACTAATTATTACCTTTTAATTTGTCTCGAAGCAGTACAACTTTTAAATTGTTTCTTACCTTGTGTATTTTTATTATACCAAATAGGGCCATTCTTTAAACGTGAGAAAAAGTACAATCTGCTTGCATATAACGACATATACATGTAGATGTGTTGGACGGGGAAATTTTATATTTTCGAGGTATTATACACTCACATTTTTTTTTATTAAAAAAAGTCGGGGGGGGGGGGGGTATTATCCATACCTTTGGTGCCTGTGATCAAATGAAATAAGGCTATCTATTGATGAAATTTTCTACTCCCAAGACACAATTTACAGATGTTTTCAAGACGGGACTAGTATTTTCACATCTCTACAAAAATGTCAAAGAGATCCTAGTGAAATATAAAAAATACCTCAAATTGGAGTCTGTAATACTATATATAGTATTGTTGAAAAGTGGTACACACTTGACAATCGAAGACTTTGGCTTTTCAAGGAATTGAAAGTGAAAGCGATAACTGCAAAGATAGAAGGAAGAATTCCAACTGAGAAATTAACCACAAAAAACGGTGGCCTATCAGTGGAGATTGTGGGGAAAAATTCTACAAAGAAAAAAACGACCCTGTACAGGAGCAAAAGGTACTTCGTATCAATGCAAACATTGATTAATAACTGATTAGTAATAGAAAAAGAATGTTCTTTATTTTACACTTTTGATGGGGATTGCTTTCTAATTTAGCATAAAAAGAATATTTGATATTACTTTTACAAGAGTATTTTATCTTTAATCACTTAATAATTTTAAACACTTAATAATTATTAAGTACACAAGTCAGACCTACTAGTATGTTTTAGACACGCATGAATTTTTTTTTTCCTCTAATGTAGAGGAGGTTGGATCCTGTTATCGAAAGTACTGAGAATTTTTTTTTTAATCTACACACTTAGCTTAATAAAAAAAAACAAACAAACAAAAAATGAGAAGTGTGCTTATTTCAGCACTACAAAGCAATTATTATGATCGAGGTTTTTGAATTTTTAGGTCACCTGGGGCATGAGGGGTGGGGCCAAAACCACTAAAATTAATGCAATAAAAAATCTTCTTCTTTACTCCTGGACATCAAGCAGTCAAATTGTTTGCATGATTGTAATCAGCATTGAGTCCTCTACCAAAATTGTGAAATTCATGGCCCTAGGGTCAGGGGTTCTAGTGCTAGGGTGGGGCTAAATAAGTATATAGTGAAAATACATGAATTCTTTCAAAATCTTCTTCTCTGCTCCTGCATATTAAAAAAACTAACTAAGTATATAGTTATAATAAGCAAGAGTGGCTCTACCAAAATTTTGAATTTTATGGCCCCAGGGTCAGGGGTTCTGGTGTTAGGGTGGGGCTCTATTGATTATATAGTGAAAAAATCTTCTTCTCTGCTCCTAGGTAATAAATAAACTAAGTGCATATTTATGATGAGCAAGAGTGCTTTTACCAAAATTGTGAATTTTAAGGCCCCAGGGTCAGGGGTTCTGGTGTTAGGGTGGGGCTCTATAGATTATATAGTGAAAATACATGAATTCTTTGAAAATCTTCTTCTCTGCTCTTAGGTATTAAATAAACTAACTTAGTGTATAGTTGTGATGAGCAAGAGTGCCTCTTCCAAAATTGTGAATTTTATGGCCCCATGGTCAGGGGTTCTGGTGTTAGGGCGGGGCTCTATTGATTATATAGTGAAAATAGATGAATTCTTTGAAAATCTTTTTCTCTGCTCCTAGGTATTAAATAAACTACCTAAGTACATAGTTATGATGAGCAAGAATGCATCTTCCAAAATTGTGAATTTTATGGCCTCAGGGTCAGGGGTTCAGGTGTTAGGGCGGGGCTCTATTGATTATATAGTGAAAATACATTAAATCTTTGAAAACTTTCCTCTCTGTCTCTGGGTATGAGGCAGATGAACTACCTGTATTGTTATGATGATCAAGGGCCCTAATCTTGCAGAATTGTGAATTTCAAGGCTTCATGGTCAGGGGTACCATGGGGGGGGGGTCTGTACTTATATACTGAAAATGAATGAATTGTTTGAAATCTGCTCCTTGGTATTAATCAAATATTTTTGAAAAGCAAGGACGCCTTTTCAAAAATTGTGCAGTGTGTGGATCTAGGCCTAAGGGTCAGGGGTTCAGGTGTGGTAAGGGCACTACTGATTATTGCTGAATATTACTGATCAGTTGAAATTCATTTTTTGTTCCCCTGCCCTCCCTATAGGTATTAAGTAACCAAGCTAAGCAACTGCTAAGTGTATTATTATGATGAACAATGGTGCCTCTTTCAAACTGTGAATGCCATAGCATCTGGCTTAAAGCATGAATCAAATTCAATAACTGGAAGGTTGTTGCATAATGCTCAGGTGACCTATAAGGCCCATGGACCTCTTGTTTGAGTTTGTTTCATAATATACTTAGTACTTACCTTGGATCCTTACTCGTCAATTTTTTTTAAAAAGAAATTTATGCATGAAAAGAGTTCGATCTTTGACGTGGATTTTATAACAGATTTTTAAAAGAAAAAAACTTATTAATGTGTATATAACTATGCTATCTTTTATAGGAAAAAGAAATCGAGAGAGAACACGGCATTATTTTCGCGGGTCGTCAACGCAAGTGATTTCTCAAGAAATTTGGGAGTATTAATATATATAGGAAGCAGACCTTTTACGACTGGAACTCAAAGACTCTGATAGATTTTTTTCAATTTTAATAGGATTTATGTACTGATGCTAAAATTAATTAAGGATCAAGACCCTTTTGGTTGTGAGACTTCAAACATTATACTTGTAGTCTTCTAATTTGTTTACGATGCTTGTGTAATATCCAATATTGTTATTTACATGTATCAGTTTGCATAACATATATTTACCTTTATCGAATGTTTAAAAGAAAATTAAATTGTCCCCTTTCAAAATCCCTTGCATCAATGAAAAGAGCAGTATAATTTTTTTTCTTTGGCAATGCACTCTAGTGCTCTAAAATATGGACTGTAATTAGTAGGCTCTTTTTTCTCTGGCAGTCGTATGTTAGCACGCCGAACAAACGAAGACAAGGACATCCTTATTGTCTGCCATCATTCTTTTCCATACAACATAGTATCACTCTTGTGACGCTGAACGAAACTACCACTACCTATAGATGGCGATCGACGACAGCACCTCCATGCAGCAAAGACTCCGTAAAACCGTCGAAACAGAATGCTGTATAGATTATTTGTTATTTTTATATTTGTATTATAATGACATTATGCGATTGTGATAATTTTACCCGAGTAAATGAAAATAAATTCACAATATGAGCTACAAATTTCTGCAAAAACCTAACTCAGAGGCCATGAAATTTAAAAGAAAAATTGAAGAGGAATTTTTGTTCATCATGACCAGGCAATCAGTTGTTTGGCCTCAGAGACAGAGGGTTCTGGTAGGAGCGTAATCTATTGAATATATAGTGAATATGTGTTACATGTACAATTTATCATTGATTCAAATGCTGACTGACGATTTTCATACTAATTGTCAGTCCATTATTTTACACTGACTTGACAACGGATTTCTCTTTAATATTCCCGATAATGACAAGTCACAAGGGGCACACGGCAAATGTGACCGGTCGGCAGGGAATGCTCACTCCTCCTTGGCAAATAATCCAACCTCTGAAGTTTTGGAGGTCAGTGTTTGCTTCGCTCCTATTTTGTATTCTTTTATGAACTCTTGATCTTAAATACTGCTCGTTATCTCCATATGGTTCATTGATATCCCTACCATTCGACTAAGTCCTTAATAGTATATCTTAAAACTCTTTCTACTAAAAGCTTTGATTCTGAACAAAGTTTTAGTATTTTTACCGTTTATGGTCTTCCAGATCGTACATCATCTTAACACTTTCTCTTCCATCCTTAAATTTCTTCAACCGCCTGGAAACGGTTCTATTTGTCTATATGACGGTTGTTTGTCTCCATAAATATTATGAACTTCTTTCATAAGTTTTTAAATTTAAGACAGTTTTTATGTACTTATATCTGCTGTTGTACTTACTTTCTTTTTCCACGATAAAACAATAGAGTCTCACTTGTAGTGTATTTTCAAAACTTGATAAATCTTCAAAAACTCGAGCAATTCTTTTTCTGCATTGAATCATAAGTGTTTTTGAACAGCTGTTCAAGTGATATACATTGAATTTTTTATGGAGGACTCGCTAGGACAAAACTTTTTGAATGACCCTCGTATAATAACTTACCTAGTCATTTGTCATTTTCAAAATAACAACGATGTAGATATAAGAAGATGCTTGGAGTCATTGACAAATTCTATATAGTTCTTGGAATTCAGATCCTCGGACAGACTGTCGGAATACCCATAGGTACCAACTGCACCCCATTATTTGCATAGCTAATTCTGTATTCATAGTAAACAGATAAAATTGGGATAAAAATATATAAATCATTCTGATATTTAGGTATATCAACGAAGCATTATGAATTATAAAATCGTACTTCCGAATATATATACATATGTATATCAAGTCGATATATTCCTTTCAAAAAAAGATAGCACCGAGCCTGACACATTTTCAGATATTTTGATAGAGAAAGACGTTATGATAATCTAACACCAAAGCGTTATGATAAAGCCAGGTAAAATTAATCTTTAGATTCTCATCCTAATTTGCAAAAAAATTGGGGCGGGTGGGCGGATTTTATTTTTTATTTTTTATAATTGTTAATTTATATATAGGCCTAAGTACCAACAAAACAATTGACGCCCCGTACACTTTTTTTTCATTACCTTAATGCAAATATGAATAGATTTAATTCTTTTAAATATTTAAAGAATTTTTTTTCTTTAAAAGTTAAATATTTATTGTTAATCAACAAATTATCAAGTACACATTATACGGCACACCCTGAACAAAATGAGGTGGGGATATCAATAAATTGTGTATGCGTGACTTCTTATTTTGCAAAATCTATATAAATGTTCTATAATTATTCTACTGAAAAATCTAGGCCTTCTCTTAAGTCTGTCTACGATGTAGATTTTTTTTTATTTCAAAGCTAAGTCACACAGCTGGAGATCGTTATAATTGACTTTCCTCGTCTATTTTTACTTAGTTACAATCTCTCTACATACTTGCTCCTGCCAGTGATGGTATCTATATGTGTTTATGCTATTTTTGGGAGTTGATTATATCAACGAGTCTATGTCACTGGGCCAAGACAGGAAGTGCAACTGACAAACAGCCACCAAGGAAAATGAGCATTGCGAATAAGAAAATAGTTCCTCATTAAACTTACTATGAAGAAATTATAATTCTTGACAATATAGTCCACAATCACTCTGTATTCAACTTTAGTCTGTCATTTTAATTTCCTATTAAGCATCTGTCACCTAAATAATCATACCGATTCCGATATGTATTCATACATTGTGCATGTATTCTAATTTTAAGACAGGAAATTCCCTACTAACAAAGCGTCTGCAATATGATGAGAAAACATGATGGTATTCTGGTGGTTAAAAACAGAAAGTTTTGATACAGTATATTTAAACAAAAAACAATGAGCCTAATAATCAGATGTACTATAAAATTAAAAGTCAAATTGGGATACAGAGAACAAAACTTCATGTCTAGGCTAGCTGTTTTGTTTACAATACATGTGTATGTGTGCACCTGACTCAGGCTGATTGATAACTCAGCGGGCATTGTGTGCTTGCGAATCTCTAATATGTGTAAAGCTTAATTTAGATAAGATCTCCCCACTGCTGCAGAAGTGACCTATACTGCATGGATTAATATTACTGCTCTCCTTTTACTTTTGTGTCCGGAATGATAGTAAATGAAAGTATAAAAAGTGTGATTTTTATATGCGTGATATATGAAGCTTGCTTATTTCTTTTGTTTGTGGAAAGTTGTACAGACAGTTATATAGTATAGTGAAAGTCTATTGGCGTGATGACTGTTTGACTAAGCAAGATAAAGAGTGGAAATAGATTATTGCAAATTGTTGGCACATGGAGTATTTTTAGGACGTGGATGGATGTTGGTGTATCCAATTTCCCTCTAACACAGATTTGTTTAATACTAGTGCATACACATTTTGGGGGAAAAAAGGCCAAATTCACACGTAAATTATGCTTTGTGGTTTAACAAATATCTCACTGCAATTTTAATTAGATTTCACGGAAATCGGTCTCAAAAATATAAAATGTTAAATTTAAAAATGAATTATATCAGGCAAAAAGGCATAATTAATATGTCATCATCGAACGAGTTCTATTAAGTATGAAATACACCAATCTGTTACATCACATACTACATGAACTATACTTATATTCACATTTTTGAACATAATTGAACTTATTTTATTGTATGTACATGAAATTTTGGGGTTTTAACCATTTACAAAAAATATAGGCTCGTATATATAATAAAAAATATTAAAAAACAACCTAGCTATTAAACTTTTTTTCAGAATTTACTCCTGCTCAATCTGTGAAAAAAAATTCAACAGATTTTTTTAAACTCAATACCCGGTGTGTATAAATCTGTTACTAATTTTGCTGTAGTAAATGTAATTTCTGAATCTGATAGATTAACCCTACACTTAGACATTATACTATCGATGATAAATTGTTGATATGGGCTTGATATATGCGTTATTCATTTTCTCTCAAATTTGTCTTGAATGTCATTTTCATCCTAAAACATCTTTATCTTAGATACTGAAAGTACAAGTTTCAAACACTGTACCTTCATCTAAGATAAGGACGAAGTCTGTGAGGAAAACGATTAATCTAACAAGATTTCTCATATCATTCAAGTTATTTTCAAATTACTGTAGATCACTTAATTTTCGAGACATCTTATTTTCGCGAGATAGTCATAACATGTAACTATTTATTAGCATGACAATTTTTTTTTACGAATTGTGGTTATTGTTCTAACTGTAAGGAGTACTTATATATGTGCGAGAGAGAAATTTTCGCGATCACACTGTCTCGCTTAGTTACGCGGAAATAAATTTCTAATAAAAGGTGATTTACAGTAGAACAAAACCATACCGCTTTGGCTCTGTAGGATCACGAAATCCACTTATGCATTTGCTTCTCACATACCTCAATCAAGAAGCATTAATATAAGTATAATTTGGAAAGTGGGCAAGGTTACACACATCGAATTCAGGTTCGAATCCCATCGAAAGACTAGGAGACCGGTCTTTCGGATGAGACCGTATAAACGAAGGTCCCTAGCTGGTCGCAGTAAAGACCCCTCTCTGCTCAATGGGTGCCAAGCATAAGTAAAAAAAAATTGCAGCTCTCCACCGGCAAGTGGTGGAACATCCATATGAGTCAAAAATTCTCGAAAGGGACGTTAAACAATATAAATCAATCAATCATCGAATTAATTTAAAAATCAACTCCCATCAGTACTTTCAGTACTTTGATTTTCTTCTCTGCCTTCTCTATACTGATAAATTATCTTTTCCTTACACATTTAAACTGCTTTTATTGCCGATTTTTCTCCATTCTTCACATGGCGTTTTTGCTATAAATAGCGACACGCGACTTTTAATACAGACGGGAGATAACTCTTAAACTTTGACCCAAATTCTTACTGAATAAAAATACATGAAAATACCCAAAAATCAAAATAAAAAACATCGGGGCGGAGAGGGGCGGGCGGGGATGAGAATCTAAAGATTAATTTTATATGGCCTAAACGTGATGACTTCATCTTTTTATTTCATCATCGTCTACTTTTAAAGCATTCTGTCTTATAATGTTAAGGAGCATACGGCGGGTGACCAGTCGATGCTTACTCCTCACTGATACTTGATCCCACCTTTCATGTTTTAGAGGTCCGTGTTAATGACTTTCTGAGCTTTATAACTGTTCGTTATCTGTGTGAACATGCGACAAAATGTGGATTCAATGGAAAATGAGTTTGGTAAAGCAATTTATAGTGAGAATGAGGAGGTCTGTAAATTTTTCAATGCTTCATCATAATTATGTGAAAATGTTGATAAAGATGGAAGGACGATAATCACCGTGTATATCCCAACATGCGGGGTGTATACTATGTTGTGCGCGGGGTGTATGCTTCCGAAGCGAGAGAAAGGGGGTTAATGTAGGTTCTTTATCCATTTTCTCAACTTACGGATATTTTTCGCCAGAAAGCATATGCCTACGGAAGAAAGCATTATCTAAGGAGTATATGGATACCTATGAATCCACTGGACACCTTCTAGTTTTATCAAACACCTCAACACAATTCCGAGGATCGGAGCAAGATTGACGCTACACTGTGTTTATGATCAAATATCAGAAGAAAGCCTTGCTTTATCATCACTTTTATATTATTGTTAAATACGTGTTTACAATATAAACGATTGTACAAATTGTCTGTTAATAAAACAGTTCGTATATAAAGATATTGACAAAAAATCAATATTGTGGCGGGGGTGTATGCAACATGTTGTACGAGGGGTGTATACCCCATCTTTTTCTATGGATTGTTAGTGCGAAATAGCTATGGAAATATTATTTACACAGATTTATAAGCGACGGTTAGTGTTGATAAAAGACCTTAATACTAATGTCGAACCAAAAAGTAAAGTCCATAAACTTTCTGAAGTATAAAACAAATTAACTAAATTTTAAAAAATCAAAAGAAGAAAAAAAAATAAAAACAAACTACCAGGTATGTCCTAGATGTGCAAGGAGCGATTGTTATCTGAATTAATGCTACATTTTAGATAACGCAATGGTCTAAATCTACGTAATTATAAAATATAAAATCTCTCCAAAGGGGGCCCTCGCCCCCCCCCCCCCCCCCCCCTACATTGAGGACACTTTGTCCCTTTTTTCGGATCGTTTAAATCTAAATATTGCGCCTGTTAAAAATAATAGAAACACTACATGAATGGTGTATAATGAATAAATCTCTTTTTTGTTTCTGAAACTTTTATGTTATCAATACATGTATTCTTAAGCAATTATGACAGTGATGTAGACTCTTTTTTGAAGAAAGGGAGGGGGGGGGGTACCCGAAAAAAAAATTGACATATATTGACTAGTTATAAAAAGGGCTAGAGGGGCTTATCGAAACTCAAAACTCCTATTTCAGATGGGGTTGAAGGTCCCATCTTTTTTCAGTAACAATGCTCCTTTTTTTACTTAAACATACTACATAATCATTGTTTGACTATGCTGCAACAAAGGGGGGGGGGGGCAACTTCACTTTCGATAAACATTTTCTGTAGTGAAAAGTTGTGTCTGGAACAAAACGGGGGATGATACTACGTGTTTGTATGATATACCAGGTATTAAAGTAATTTTCCTTTCAGTTTTTGCAATATGTGGACTCATTTTTCCTTATCTGAAAAGATTTCATATTTTACAAATCACATTAAACATGTAAAGCCATCTATAAAAATGCACATTTGTAATAAGGGAGGACAATTTTCTGAGGGCATGCACAATTGAAAAAAAACTGTTTTGGTTACAATTACAATTTTTACGTTGACGTGTAATTAATATCAATTAATGTACACCCCTCCTCTAATTTATTATCGAATATACACGTAGTAAAGTTACCCCCCCCCCCCCCAAAAAAATGACCTAAGACACAAAAACACCCTCCCCGGGCCCATTCCTAGAAAATATGTACTCAGTACAATACAATGCCTCAATGTAAAACAAATAGTTTACTGCCAGATGTGACCTCCTGGGGGCAAAGTACACAGCATATAAATACTACACGAAGGAAAACATTTTTTGCGGTGTTTATGACATTACAAAAAGCTAAATATTTTCAATAAAAGGGGTGTAGAGATAACGAACAGTATTCGATCTCGAAGTCCATAAAACAATACAAAACAAGAGCAGAGTAAACACGGACCTCCGAAACATCAGAGATGGGATCAGGTGCCATGGAGGAGTGAACATCCCCTGCTGACCGGTTACACCTGCCGTGTGCTCATTGTCATGATCAGGAAATAACGGAAAAATTCGTCGTCAATTCGGTGTGTAAATAATGGACTAAAAATTGGTATGAAAAACGTCAGTCAGCATTTGACTCGATGATAAATTGTGTTTGCTTTCAAGGTCATTGTATCGACCATAGAACTTGCGAAATGATGACTTTAAACGAGACTGCTGATATTCTTGTTTCATCAACTTGCTTGTCAATAATTTACCTCGTTACAGAAATTGTTCATACGTAGAGCATGCTCCTGCGTATCGAATCAACTGAGATATATACACTCTTTATGCAGTATCATTTAAAAATGTTGAAAAAGGTTAAACAGAAATCATGAGAAAATGTTAAATGCTCAGAATGATGCATGTGTGACGCATTTATTAAGGAATGATCTGAATAAGGTGTCTTTAAATCGAAGGGATGAATTGTTGGTTATCATATTAAACAGTTAAACAAAGCACCCTGTACATTTACTTCCATGTGCATGCAAAGCCAAAAGTATGATGAACGTGTATCTTTTTTTTTAGTAAATCGAATTCATGAACCTGTCCAAAGTTGTGCTATTACAAAACTGGTGAATGATTAAAAAAAATATATATATAACTTTCACAAAAGTCAATTGTTAAGAATTTTTTTAATGATATTTCAGGCAATGATACTATAGAGCCACAGGGGCCAGTAACACGCTAAATTTGAATTTACGTATTGACTATATATATACAAAAAAAGAAAGGGAACCAACGTCAGCCCGAATTTACACAGGGTCGATCTCAGAAATATTTCGTATTTCACATAAAACGCATATTGTGTCAAATATGAGCCCCTATCACATGTCATTCAGAAGTTATCACGAAGTTGATAATTATTTTTTATTTGGGTAAATCATCAAGATCAAGGGGTCAGAAATCATAGCATGCTTGGAAATTTCTTTTCACAGGTTATGCCCATGTCAAATACGAAAGCCCTTTCTCTTCTCAATGAAAAGTTATTAGGACAATTAACTTTTTTGAAAATAGGTTAAACTTCAAGGTCAGGAGATCAAAAATCATAGTGTATTTAGAAAGGTCTTGTCAAGAGCATTACAGAGATTTAATATGAAAACTCTATCTCTTCTCGTTCAAAAGTCATGACCAAGGCTAAAGTTTTGAAAAGTAGGTAAAACTTCAAGGTCAAGGTCTCGAGGTCAAAAATCATAGTGTATTAATAAAGGTCTTGGCACAGGTAATACACTTGTTTAATATTAAAACCCTATCTCTTCTCATTCAAAATTTATGGCCAATTCAAAGTAATGTTTAAAGTTTTTAAGTGGGTCAAGGTCATGGGGTCAAACATCATAGTTTACTAAGAAAGGTCTTGTCACAGGAAATATACTTGTATAATATGAAATCCCTATCTCTTCTCACCCCTATCACATGTCATTCAGAAGTTATCACGAAGTTGATAATTATTTTTTATTTGGGTAAATCATCAAGATCAAGGGGTCAGAAATCATAGCATGCTTGGAAATTTCTTTTCACAGGTTATGCCCATGTCAAATACGAAAGCCCTTTCTCTTCTCAATGAAATAGGACAAGTAACTTTTTTGAAAATAGGTTAAACTTCAAGGTCAGGAGATCAAAAATCATAGTGTATTTAGAAAGGTCTTGTCAAGAGCATTACAGAGATTTAATATGAAAACTCTATCTCTTCTCGTTCAAGAGTCATGACCAAGGCTAAAGTTTTTGAAAAGTAGGTCAAACTTCAAAATCATAGTGTATTAATAAAGGTCTTGGCACAGGTAATACACTTGTTTAATATGAAAACCCTATCTCTTCTCATTCAAAATTTATGGCCAATTCAAAGTAATGTTTAAAGTTTTTAAGTGGGTCAAGGTCATGGGGTCAAACATCATAGTTTACTAAGAAAGGTCTTGTCACAGGAAATATACTTGTATAATATGAAATCCCTATCTCTTCTCATTCAAAAGATATGACCAAGGTTAAAGTTTTTTAAAAAAAGGTCAAACATCAAGGTCACGAGGTCAAAAATCATAGTGTTTTTAGAAAGGCGTTGTCACAGGTAATGTAATAAACACCTTTAATATGAAAGCCTTATCTCTATATATTCAAAAGTTATGGCCAATGCAAAGTTATGTTTATTTTTTAAGTAGGTCAAACTTCAAGGTCATGGGGCAAAAATCATAGTGTAACCCTAACCCTAACTCTGTCTTGTCACAGGTAATATACATACATGTGTATGTAATATGAAAGCCGTATCTCTTCTCATTCAAAAGATATGACCGAGTTTAATTTTTTTTTTGACGGACGGACAGATGAATGAGATTTAATTAATGTCTCCTCGCTTTCGCGAAAGCGGGGAACAAAAAATGGTGGAATAGAATTGCCCGAATTTTTTCATACATAATCTTAGAGCGGCCTCCAACCCTCCATCTCTGTGCACGTATTAAAATTACAACGGTGAAAGTTCTCGACCTGGAATTAGCTATCATTGATTTATCTTGGGCATTATCTCTAAAGCATGTACATAACTTGCATTAGGTACTTTACTAATTTTCAAAAACTCCAGTACTTTTACTTTATCTTCTAAGAAATTTCATTTTAAAAAAATCATTACGTAGTTCTTAAAAATAGTAACGTATAACATATAAATAACAACAAAATACCCATCCGCTATTTTCGGGTGCACAGTACGCAAG
Source organism: Saccostrea glomerata (assembly GCA_003671525.1). NCBI lineage: Eukaryota > Metazoa > Mollusca > Bivalvia > Ostreida > Ostreidae > Saccostrea > Saccostrea glomerata. The sequence goes on along the minus strand of PRKT01000001.1, from coordinate 3,251,658 downwards.
GGGAAGACTATAGCCATTACCATTTCAAACACCATGACTATGGAACTGAGACCTAGTGAGATCTATTTTTCCCAGGCTACAATTAAGGACCATTTTAGGAGGGGCGTACGTACTATATACGGAACTCTGCAAGAATGTATGGAAGACATTAATGTTGTTGAGATGATTCCAAATATAACCGTGTGTAAGAAAGACGGGAAATGGTTCACACTGGACAACAGACGACTGTGGGTGTTCAGACAATTGGAGTCCAAGGGAAGACTGTTTACGATCTCCGTGTACGAGTCCGATTCCATCCCTGACTGCAAGTACAACACCCAGAATGGGGGGACATCTGTCGAAATACTGAAATGGTGACAGTCGTCCATGTAAAGAACAATTTTCTGGCCCTTTTCGGGATTTTTTTTTTCAATAGAATTTTATGACTTTTATCCACCTTTTTAAACTTAGAAAAACAGGAAATCCTTGGTACTTAGTGCAAAGAAGAGGATGCTTACTGGAAATTCCAACGAGTGTTTTCACTTGTGCGTTGATAAGAACTAATTACTTTTAAGTTTTGTTAATATTGTTTCTTGTTATTTTATTAACACACACAAGTATTTTAGTTATACATTGCACATGAAAAGTTAAAATATTGTTTCGTATCTGTTATTACTACCGCAAAGTCTACATGTATATGTTTGTGTGAGCTCTATGATTTATATTTATTTATCTATTTTAGGTTGTTGAAAAATATATTTTTTTTTACCCCTATCGACTTGCTATTCTGTTATTCTTTCTGCATGTAAAGTATTCAACACAGATTACATGTAAGTCAGTGTCAGTTTACTTCCTCCTTGTCAATTGTGTTTCATTCTACATTTATATTGAAGAAGTATACAACCATACATCAACCATTTTCAGTACAATTTTCGTAAATATTGATCCTTAAACAAAATATCGAAAATTTTCGAGTCGTGTTCAGCTTTAAGGTCAGGAGAAATATTTCTCTGCTCCAACATTCGCGAATTTTTTTTTAATTCCCAGCATTAATTTTCAACAACAATAAAGCATTAGATTTAAATGGAAAATAGTTTTACTATGAAGCGTTGCTTACTAGCTTTTCAGAAATGAATATCATGTCTATTAATCATGATGTGAAGAAAATATGATATGGTAAATAAAAAGATCAGTAATATTTTATCTCACAATAAAATATCATATTGTTTTCTGTGCTTGTAAAATGACACGCATCCATTTACAAGAGTTATCTTTCCATTATCGTTCTTGAAAATATATCTTTGGTTAAAAAAAAATTTATTAATTAATTTTTAAAAAGTCTGCAACTAAAATTTCTAAATCAATTAAAAGCATTATACGTTAAAATTAAAAATGTTTCAGTTTTTACACTTTACATCAAATAGGTATAAATGTTTTAGGTAAACTATTATAAGTAATTTTTTAAAATGTGTGCGATAGAAAATAAAATCTCAAAAAAATTAAATTTTACATAGTTAATTGACAATATCTATGTAGTTTTTGAAGGTCAATTCCAAGACCATAAACTAAGAATAAATATTGATAGACAATTAAAATCTGTATCAAAAATATGAAAGTAATTTCACATTGAGTTGCAAATTTTCAAAGCAAATATATGTATAATTTATATTTCTAAAAAACGCATGATGTTAAAAATAAAAAACTTGACATATGTCTATTCTCAGTTTATGGTCTTGCAGCCATGCAGATGGAATATGCAACCTGATGTAACAGACCTCTTTTTGTATTCTTATAAGCAGAATCTATTTTACAAACTTAATTGAGAAGTAGAAAAGACTTGCTGTGGCCTGCAACTCGACATTTAGACAATTAACATTGCTGCAAAACATAATGGTTACATATATTAGTCTGACTATAAATTCAAGAGGAAAATGACAAAGTTCTTGATGTGGCAGTCGAAAAATTAGAAGTTGAAAGAATCTTTAGATGATCGGGAGGATGAAATAGCAGAAATGCAGATGCAATATACTAGTAAAATAGAAATTCGCGAAAAAATCAAGCAAACTGAAGAGCTCGAAAAAAAATATTCAAAAGGCCCAAAAGGGTATATCTGTTCTTCAAGAAACCAACAAAGAACTTTTAAAACATTAAACTGAACAATCTGGAGAGAGGGAAAAAGGTAATGTCGGAGGTGGCTTAGTTAAAGAATGATGTCTACCAAAGTCTGGAACAAATTAAGAAAGAAATGAAAGATATGGAAAGCTCCAATGAACAATCAAAAATGACGTGAAGGAATCTAAACGACAGAATTTAACAATCTACAAACTGTTTGGAGATCAATTCTACGAAAGCCCAAAAGGCTCATTCGAAATTCGAGGTTCGAAATTCGAGATTCCGAAGTCGGAGGACGCTGGAACTGGTTTGGCTTGACTAAGAAGGGACTCAAACAGCTCCCTTCTGGACACCATCTTTAGGACATGGAATATATTCAATAGTCAAATGTTACATATGGAGATAACGAACAGTATACAAGCTCAGAAGTCCAATCAATAATACAAAATAGGAACAGAGTAAACACGGATCTCCAAGACATCAGAGGTGGTATCAGGTGCCATGGAGGGGTGAGCATCCCTTCCCGACCGGCCAGACCCACCGTGTGCTCCTTGTCATAACGGAACCCCCCCCCCCCCCCCCCC
>PRKT01000001.1:3222945-3248977 GCA_003671525.1 Saccostrea glomerata | reverse complement strand
CCCCCCCCCCCCCCCCCCCCCCCCGTCAATTCAGTGTGTAAATAATGGACTAACAATTAGCATTAAAAACGTCAGTCAGGATTTGACTCAATGATAAATTGTATTTGCTGACAAAGTCATTGTATCGACCAAAGAACTAACGAAATGATGACTTTAAACGAGACTGTTGGTATTCTTGTTTCATCAACTTTTTGGCAATAATTTACTTAGTTTTAGAAATTGTACATACGTAGAGCATGCTAAACATCGAATAAACTGGAAGATGTAAACTCCGTATGCAGGTGATGAAGGTTTGTTGGTGCATAAGTAAGGAAAGTTGACGGTTGAAAAGTTAGTGTCATCACGTTTATCATAGAGCTTGGTTGTTAGATTACCATTATCGTCTTTTCAAGTAAAATATCCAAGTATGAAACAGATGTTTCAGACTCTGTGGTATCTTTTAACTCAAGCTCACCGGGATATATTGTATCGACATGGAAATACTAGTAACCATTGTTAATTGACAATACGTCGTCGATATACTAGTATCAAAATGTTGAGTTGAAGGCCACAGCAAGTGTTTTATTCTTTTCATGTACAGGATTTTGGACAAATTCTACTTCATATGAATACAAAAGTACACCCGCTAATAACGAAGCGCTATGGGTACCCATGGGAATTCTAATAGATTGTTGGAAGACCTGGTTTCTAAAAACAACATATTATTGTCAATCAGAAACTCAATCATCTTTTTGATGTAAACTTCAGAGTACTTGTGTGTACAATCAGATTGTTTTTTTAACAAAATAATTTTGCAAATGACAAGGCTTAAGTAAATTTACGAGTTCTATTGTTATTGAAAAAGAGCAGCTGTCAATGATATCAAAAAGACTAAACGTTAATATGTTGTGGGGAATAGTTGTGTATAAAGTTGAAAAAGTCGTAAGTTTTTAAACTTTAATCGTGTGATTTCAAATTGTCCTAAAATGCTTGGAACTTTTAAGCATTTACATCTGATTTACACTACTTCTCGAATAAATTATTGCACAATACTCTTGATCTAAGTTTTCTCCTTCACTACTGTTAATATTAACATATCATTAAAAATATCCTAGATTATTTATTTACAATATACAATTTCGTGTCTTTTATTTCTATATGATTTTAAATGCATTTCACAATGTACATTCGGATAACTTTACTTAAAGCATTTGGCATTCCTTTGCAGATTTCTTACCCTTCTTTCAGCACGACGAAATCAACTGAGGTTTGCCGAATGTTGGAAAATAATAAGTAGTTCACCCGAGTATGACGTTATCGCTTTTTATAAAACGAAAAATGGATCAATACACATCGAATGAGATAAGGCTATCTATTGATGAAATTTTCTACTCGCAAGACACAATTTACAGATGTTTTCAAGACGGAACAAGTATTTTCACATCTCTACAAAAATGTCAGAGAGATCCTAGTGAAATATATAAAATACCTCAAATTGGAGTCTGTAATATTGCTTATAAGTGGTACACACTTGACAATCGAAGACTTTGGCTTTTCAAGGAATTGAAAGTGAAAACGATAACTGCAAAGATAGAAGGAAGAATTCCAATTGAGAAATTAACCACAAAAAACGGATGCCTATCAGTGGGGATTGTGGGGAAAAATTCTACAAAGAAAAAACGACCCAGTACAGGTGCAAAAGGTACTTCGTGTCAATGAAAACATTGATTAGTAATAGAAAAAGAATGTTCTTTATTTTACACTTTTGATGGAGATTGCTTTTTAATTTAGCATAAAAAAGAATATTTGATATTACTTTTACAGGAGTATTTTATCTTTTATCACTTATTAATTTTTAAACACTTAATAATTACATGTACTAGTAATTTTTGGACACGCATAAAATGTTTTTTTCCTCTAGGTTTGATCCTGTTTTCGAAAGTATTGAGAATTTTTTGTCAAGTATATTTGAATTTTTTGTGTTTGTTTCGTAATATTCTTAGTACTTATCTTGGATCCTTACTCGTCAATTATTTATTTATTTTTATTTTTTTTTTTTTTTTCTTTTTTTTTAGAAATTTATGCCTGAGAACAATTCGACCTTTGACGTGGATTTTATAACGGATTTTTAAAAAGTAAAAATCTTATTAATGTGTATATATGCTATCTTTTATAGGAAAAAGAAAGCGAGAGAGAATACGGCATTATTTTCGCGGGTCGTTAACGCAAGTGATTTCTCAAGAAATTTGGGAGTATTAACATATATAGGAAGCAAGCCTTTTACGACTGGAACTCAAAGACTCTGATAGATTTTCTTCAATTTTATTAGGATTTATGTACTGATGCTAAATTAATTAAGGATCAAGACCCTTTTGGTTGTGTGAGCACTTCAAACAATATACTTGTAGTCTTCTAATTTGTTTACGATGCTTGTGTATTATCCAATATTGTTATTTACATGTATCAGTTTGCATAACATATATTTACCTTTATCGAATGTTAAAAAAAACAAACAATTAAATTGTCCCCTTTCAAAATCCCTTGCATCAATGGAAAGAGCAGTATTATTTTTTCTTTGGCAATGTACTCTAGTGCTCTATTATATGAACTATAGTTAGCAGGCTCATTTTTCTCTGGCACTCGTATGTTAGCACGCCGAACAAACGAAGACAAGGACAGCCTTATTGTCTGCCATCCTTCTTTTCCATACAACATAGTATCACTCTCGTGACGCTGAACGAAACTACCAGCTCCTCCATGCGGCAAAGACACCGTAAAACCTTTGAAACAGAATGCTGTATAGATTATTTAATATCTTTTATATTTGTATAATAATGACATTATGCGATTGTGATAATTTTACTCAAATGAAATGAAAATAAATTCATGATATGAGTTACAAATTTCTGCAAAAACCTAACTCAGAGGCCATGAAATTTCAAAAAAAAAAGTTGAAGAGAAATGTTTTGTTCATCATGACCATGCAATCAGTTTGTTTGGTAAATACAAGTATCCAACACGGAGAAAAAGATTCTCAAGAAAATAATGCGTTTACCTCATACATGTTATCAATGAAATACCTTGAATATCATGAGATGGACAGTATTCAAACTCAAAATACCATACAAACAATACAAATCAAGAGCAGAGCAAACCCGGACCTATAAAACATTGGCGGTAGGAAAGGGTCAGGTGCCATATGGAGGATTGAACATCACCGGACACACCCACTGTGTGCTCCTAGTCATGATCGAAAAAAAGAGAAAACCGTAGACCATTCAGTGTGTAAATATTGACCTAACAATTAGTACGAGGAACTTCAGTCATTTGACTCAATAATTGGTTGAATTTGCCGAGCTTCCCAAAAATCACCCCCCTTGAATCTGGAGTCACACATTTCGAGGCACCTTTGCTCATTATAACCGTGCACTTTATTTGACCCCTCAATACCTGGGGGCAGAGATTGTTTCGCATATAATCAATTAAGACCCGTTCAAATACCAAGTCCTCCGAACAAGGGGCAATGGTATTCATAACTTTTTTAAAGGGTATCAATGCTCATCATAACTTTTTTTTTCGATTTATTTAAAAAGCAGGGAATGCGATTTTCAAGGATATAACACATATTCACTATATTTTCAATAGACCACGCTCCTACCAGAACCCTCTGTCCCTGAGGCCACGTAATTCCGATTTAATAATTTTGTATGAGGCATCCTTATCCATACCTATCATTATCATGCACCTAGTTTATCCGATAGACATACACGGGAGATGAAAAGGTTTCTTAAGAATTTGGGCATTTTCAAAATAAGATCACTAGTGCCCTACCCTTACTTCAGAACTTCTGACCATTGGACCCAAACTCCATGCAGTGTCAATTCTCCGGGACTACTTTTCCCTACGAATAGTAACGATATGGGTTTGTAGCGTAACGTAATACTGAGCTGTCTGGAGCTTGAATTGGGCCATGGTTTCATAATGGTAATTTGATGGAGAACTCAATGTTCATTACGATTATGACCAAAGTTCAACTTCTTAAGGTCCAGCAGGAATGTAGATTACTTCAGAGATTGCATCATTTTGGATGGTTTTCACCAAACTCTTAAGGACCCAAGAGACATGAAGCAAGAATGATAATCTTTGCTCTCTTTACCCTTAAATGCAATTTACAAAATTGGTTTTTCGTGGTGAGTCCGAGAGAAGAAGCTGAAAATGGTCAAAATTAAATGGATGGAGTAGACGAACGCCAACGGTGAAAAACTGCAATAAATAACTTTAAAAAGTTGTGATTCAGATAAACGAAAAAGGAAGTCAACGTAGTATAATGGATTGTGTGAAAAAAACACCATATTTTGGATATTTTTGCCAAGCAATCTGTTAAGAGAATCCGATTGCTATAGCAAAAGGCCTCCGATTTACTGTAAAAATTATAAAATAAATATTTGAAAACTGTTAGTCTTATATCTCGTAAAGAATAGAGGTCAAAATGCAAGGAAATTTAAAATTGTAATAAATGGTGCATTTCTTATAGAAATTAAATTTCCTACTTTTGAGCATCTTCTCAAGTCAAGGGTTTTTGATCTGCTCCGCTCCAAATGCATATGAAAAAAAAAACTTGATTTGTAAAGACGATTTTTGAGCAATCTGGAAACATTTTTTCTGCAACTGATTAAACCATTTTGCAAAAAAGTGAATGAGACCTTATTGTACTCACAAGTACTCTGAAGATGACATCAATAAGATGCCTGAGTTTGAGTTTCTGATTGACATTATCTAGGTGGTTTTTTTTGGATAATAGATCTTCCAACAATATATTGGAATTCTAGTGGGTACCAACTGCGCCGCGTTATTAGCAGACCTTTTTTTGTATTCATATGAAGCAGAATTTGTCTAAAATCTTATGTGAAAAGAATAAAACACTTGCTGTGGCCTTCAACTCGACATTTAGATATATCGACGACGTATTGTCAATTAAAAATGGTTTACTAACGATACGATATATCCCGGAGAGCTTGAGATACAAGATACCACGCGTCTGGCACATCTGTTTCTTATTTGGATATTTTACTTGGAAAAGACCTTGATGATAATCTAACAACCAAGCTCCAGCTCTATGATAAACGTGATGACTTTAACTTTAAAATCTCAGACTTCCCTTACTTATGCAGCAATATACCTTCATCACCTACATAATGGGTTTAGATCTCTCAGTTGATTTGTTACGCAAGAGCATGCTCTACGTATGTATAATTTCTAAAACGAGGTAAAATATTGACAAACAAGTTGCTGAAACAAGAATATCAGCAGTCTCGTTTAAAGCCATTATTTCGTAAGTTTTATTGTCGATAGAGTGACCATGTTAGCAAATACAATTTATCATTGAGTCAAATGTTGACTGACGTTTTCATACTTATTGTCAGTCCATTATTTTACACTGATCTGACAACGGATTTCCCTTTATTCCCGATAATGACAAGGGGCACACGGCAAATGTGACCGGTCGGCAGGGAATGCTCACTCCTCCTTGGCAAATGATCCCACCTCTGATGTTTTAAAGGTCAGTGTTTGCTTCGCTCCTATTTTGTATTCTTATATGAACTATTGATCTAGAATACTGCTCGTTATCTCTAAATGTTTCATTGATATCCTTACCATTCGACTAAGTCCTTTAAATGGTATATCTTCCATCTCTCTCTACTAAAGCTTTGATTCTGAACAAAGTTTAAGTATTTTTTACCGTTTATGGTCCTCCAGATCGTACATCATCTTTAACACTTTCTCTTCCATCCTTAAATTTCTGGAAACGGTTCTCTCGTATATGATGGTTGTTTGTCTCCATAAATATCATGAACTTCTTTCATAAGTTTTTAAGTTTAAGACAGGTTTTTATGTACTTATTTCTGCTGCTGTACTTACTTTCTTTTCCATGATAAAACAATAGAATCTTACGTGTAGTGTATTTTCAAAACTTGATAGCCTAAATCTTCAAAAACTCGAGCAATTTTTTTTCTTCATTGAACCATAAGTGTTTTTGAAGTGATATACATTGAATTTTTTTTATGTATGTCTGGGTAGGACCAAACTTTTGAATGACCCTCGCATAATAACTTACCTTGTCATTTGTCATTTTCAAAATAATTTGGCTAAAACTTTCTGATTGTACAAATATAAACAATGATGTAGATATAAGAACATTGGAGTTTGATTGACAAACTCTACGTAGTTCTTTGAATTCAGATCCTCGGCCAGACTGTCGGAATACCCCTAGGTACCAATTGCGTTCCATTATTTGCACAGCCGATTCTGTATCCATAGTAAACAGATAAAATTGGGAAAAAAATTATATAAATCATTCTGATATTTAGGTATATCAACGAAGTATTATAAATTATAAAATCGTACTTCCGAATATATATCAAGTCGATATATTCCTTTCAATAAAAGATAGCACCGAGCCTGAAACATTTTCAGATATTTTTATAGAGAAAGACGTAATGGTAATCTATTACCAAAGCGTTATGATAAACTTGATGACTTCATCTTTTTATTTCAACATCGTCCATTTTCAAAGCAAAATACCTTTTTCATTGCATTTGGGGGTTATGTCTCCCGGTTTATTCGAAAAATGTCTCTACTGAAAAAAAGTTAACAAGATAGGAATACATGCATTTACAATCTCATCAATTTATTATTTCGTAAGATATATGGTCCTTTCATTAGTTCAAGCTGGACTATCTCGGAATTCTTCATTCTGTCTTATATTGTTAAGGAGCATACGGCGGGTGACCAGTCGATGCTTAATCCTCACTGATACTTGATCCCACCTTTCATGTTTTTAGAGGTCCGTGTTTGCTCTGCTCCTTATTTGCACTGCTTAAAAGGCTTTCTGTGCTTTATAACTGTTCGTTATCTACATGTTTGGCGTGAACATGCGACAAAATATGGATTCGATGGGAAAAGAGTTTGGTAAAGCAATTTATAGTGAGAATGAGGAGGTCGGAAAATTTTCAATGCTTCATCATATGTGAAAATGTTGATAAAGATGGAAGGACGATAATGAAGGCAGATGAAAAATAAGCCATAAAAAACTAATCTCAAAAAATAATGAAAAGACTTGGAAACCAGAAAGTTACAACGTGATGAGGGACAAAGCAAGTGATCAGCAATTAAGACCTAGAGCAGGACAAAATCGGTTTAGTTTTAAATAAGACTGACTTTATAAGACTGAAAAGAAAAATTGTATTTATGGTTAACACTGTTTTAAGAAAGAAAAACCCATTATTTTTTAAGTCCTCTACAACTGATTATTAATATTTCTTTCTTCCAATATTCTTATACAAATTGCAGTTGTCTCAATTCTGAGGCATAATTTTGTTGTATACTTTTTCCATTTTACCATGAGTACTTTTTTTTTTATACCCATTTGTGCTTTTTTTATTTTAGTGACAAGTAGAATTATAATTTTCTGAGACTTGATGTTTTAAATTTCCTTTTCTTCTTTATAGATAAGAATTTGTTAAACATTTATTATTCCCAGAGACATACAGAGTCGAGCTTCAATTTACTTCCTGCTTCAATAAACTTTGTTTCGTTGTTGCTATGCTAGAAACACGTGATTCTTCAAATTTCAGTTTGATTTTAAAAATTAACAATGTTGATTTGCATCGCAGTGGTCTAATGTTAGTCCTACAAACACGATGTCGACATCACGGTCTCAGACAGCGGTTAAAGGGAAAAAAGAAGTATGTTCAGCTTTTGCATTTTTTGTTTAATTTTTTTGAAAATAATTTTACAAAGGTCATGATTCATATAACAAACGTTAATAACAAAACTATTCGAAAAAAAACCTGTCATAATAAGGTCTTTTTTAAATGAAATATGTTTCATAGTTTTTGGAGTTTTGCATATTCCTAATTATACTATTACCGTTGATTGATTGAGAATGACTTTCATAGATACCCACTTGGTATGCCGTTATTGGGGGAAGGGAAAGGGTAAATTAATGAATTTGTATGGCTTCTTTTTATATTCTTGTTGGTATGATAAAAATCCACAACATTTTTCTTTTGTTGCAACGCAATATTCACTGTCAACACTTTTTGCTTAATTTGTCAAAATATGCATTAATAAAACATTCATTGAAAGAAAATGCATATGCCTTCAACTGTATGGGATCAAACTGAACCCCCTTATACGAAATGAAGTCTTTTGGAGTATTGATTTGATTTATGTGCAAGTGTTTATGATTTGCACAAAAAATAAATGTATATTTTTTGTAAAATTTGCAGAGCTTAGAAATGGAGCTCAAAGGAAAGGGCTATCCTAGGGGTTACTCTTTATCTTCGGGATCGGCCACGCCTCTCTCTAGTGATTCAGAAGATGACGTGGGAAAAACCCCTGATAACCAAAAAATGGAGGACATTATATTTGCGCTACGTACTAAAATACGATTAGATGCACAAAAATTTCTAGAAGAAAATGAACAAATTCGTCATGACGCAAACCAAAAAATAAAAGAATTAAAAGAATCTTTTCAAAATAAGGAGGTTGAAATAGCAGAAATTCAAAAAAATCATAAAAGAGATATTCGCGAAAAAATCAAGCACATTGACGAGCTTGAAAAAAATATTCAAAAAGCTGAAGAAGGTATAACTGTTCTTCAAGAAACCAACAAAGAACTTCTGAGCAAGAAAACTGAACAATCAGAGGAGAGAAAAAGAGGAATGGCGGAGGTGGTGAAACTTAAGAAGGAATTGCATGATGTCTACCAAAACCTTGAACAAATGAAGAAAGATATGACTGATATGGAGAGCTCCTCTGAAAAAACAAAGAGCGACCTGGAGGAATCTTTAGCAAAGGAAAGCACAAGTGATAGCAGAATGGAAAGGTTGGAAGCGGATTTATTGAAAGCAAATTCTGAAATTAACAAACTGAATCAAATGCATGCTAAAGAAATACAAAAAGTTCGTGAACAATATAAGAAAATAAAGTCGCAAAATGACGGTCTCAAAAGCGACATGGGACAGCTACTGGCAGAAATGAAAGAAATGCGCAAAGAAGTGAAAGAAGTCAAAGAATTCAAACTGCCACAGGGAAGTAGAAAATGACAATGAACATAACATTGGTCTACATTTAAACTTATGCAGTTCTAATTTCTCATTTAACAGAATAAGAATTCTAAAGAGATTTCAAAATTATCGTCATACGAAGAAAAAGATTAAAATATAGCATTCGAAAGATATCAATTTAACCCATTCATCGCAATTTGAATCAATTTATGGACATACAAAGATGCACAATTGCATGCATTAATAAACGGTTTGAGGGACGATTATGTAACAACAGTCTAGCAAGAAATCCAAAAACTATGATAAAACCATATTGTCTAGCTGCCTATCAGTCAACATTGTAAGAGCTTTCAAATTTTAAACTTTCTTTGAGAGCAAGGTACCTACATACCTACAGGAGGGAGATATCCTTTTAATTTGAAGGTCTGTCAATGACGTTTAATGTGGTTATTAACAGAGATGGTCCTCAACCTATCATATGCTCATCAGTACTTTATGTGTAAAGACAGACACCAATATTTTTGAGGGGATATAACACAGCCGATCTGACTGTTTAGTAAATGTACCTTGATGAACGTTACGTTAAAAATTTAAGTATAAAAATTTCCATATTTTTTTTTTTTACAGAAGGAGCTGGTTATTTGAAAAAAAAACATATAAATTTGTGATCATATAGAATCATCTCTATGTTGTATTAATGTCTATTTGTGCCTTTACATATTTTTAATTCTCACTTAAACACACATGTGAGTGATGTCACCTTCTTTATGAGCTTAATTTTGTTTTTAAATTACTGCTTCCTTTCTGATTGTGTCACTTTTCTTGTTTTCTTGTTTTAATTATTCTAACATATTGTAAATATGCTGTCTATGTATTCATGCTACTGTTTTGATTTCCTTTTTATCATACATGCAAATTGTTCTTTAAATGAAAAATATGAAATGTTCATTATGCATTGGATGACTCTCCCTTAACTTGTGGGCGAAGTTTGATCAAATTTCCAAGTACGGCCATTTTGTTGATAAACACGAAAAATTATTTTAAAAAAACAACACGAAGATGTTATTAACTAGTTAACAAAGAACTTTTGAGGAATAAAGTGGAATAGTCTGTTGAAAAAAGATTAATGAGGGGAGATGGGAAATTAAAAAGAGCGAAGCAATGTTTAACAAAGTCTCGAACAAAGGCATCAGGAAGTGGGCGACATGCATAGGTCTATTGAACAACACAGAAGAATGAATCAAATGTCAAGAAATCTATACAAAAAAATGCCACAGAAATGTTGGTCTCAAAAAACTATTTGAGCAAGTTACTGGCAGTAATGAAAGAAATGAACAAAGAAGTGAAAGAAGTCAAAGAATTTACAATGTCAGAGGTAAGCAAAAAGTGGAAATGAAATAAAGTAAAATAAAGTATTGCTCTAGTTGTAAAGAAATGCATTTCAAAACACAGAATCTGAATTTTTAAAAGCATTTTATCTTCGTCTCAAAGAACAGAATGTAACATAGTATTCTATTCCATGGCACCGGATTCCACCTTTGATCTTCTGGAGGTCTGTGTTTGCTCTGCTACCAGTTTTGTATTGTTTAGTAAACTTTTGAGTTTGAATATTGTTCTTTTACATAATAAACATCACTTAGCTGGAAATAAGCAAGGCTTATTAAGACAGGCAGACAGGCGAATAGACAAGCTCATTTTTGAACATTCGCTTCAAGTTTCAAAGGGATAAAAGACTATGTGCCATGCTTTGTTCCATTTTTACAATGTCTTGTCTCTTTTTTAAATTATTAATTAATGTCTTGTCTTTTTTTTTTATTATTAATTTCGAAATTCCACACAAAAACTGTGGAGACATATTTTTTCCAAAGTTCGTTACAATTTTTAGTTGTTGTTACATTTAAAGATGCATATATATGTGTATTATTTAATTTTTAGAAACTGCAGCGTCTGAACATACACCAGAGCTTTCATACCAGAACTTTCGCCTTATAATTCCTAGAAATTTATATTGTTAAATAGTATTTAAGGTCTTACGCAATGTACATGTAACTGTTAGCTGTTTAAGATCTCAGTGAAATACTAGTACATGTATATAGAGATAACGAACAGTATCACTGGGGTCAGCAGCTTTTATACAAACATTTAATTTACCTGATCATTTTATTTGTCAATGAAAGTTTGAATTCTCGAAAAGGTTTATCACCACAAAAATAACCCTTCAATGAGTACACCTTTCCGTAGATAACGAAAAGAATTTTGAATTAGAAAACTAGGGACAACCTTTCCCTATGGATGTAATGACAATGTCGATAGTGTTGGAAATCTTTCCAGTCCACAGTGAAATAATGTAAATGTGATGGGACTTTTTAACCATACACAGAGACGTAAGCGTAGGCATGGGCATCGGTCTTACAATACATGTTTAATACACGATGTCTCTTTTGATTCATTTCTACCTTAAGATAATCAGCAGATAGGTCTGCATCATATTCTAAACTTTACTCTGTCCCTTTGAAACTTTTAAATATTCCAGTAGTTTATTTGAAAAGGTCAAGTAAAGAATATGGGTTCGGAACTGTAATTATGGGTATCGCAAATCATACGCTTTTTAAACCCGCACGTTTTACTGAAGAAAATGCAGCTTAAACAATCCGTCTTTTCCTTTAACTTCAATATGCCAATAAAGGAATTGGCGCGGTTAATATAAGTAATAATCTTAATCAAAAAAGGGCCCAGTCTTGTATTCCACCATATTTCAAGTTAAAGACTACACCTTGTATATTTCCTAAAAATATACATTCGACCATTGCTTCCCAACCTTTTTAATTACCAAAAAAACTTTACATGGCCTGGATATTGAGTATCTTAAACATAATCCTTTATCGTGGTTATGTTCTTTTTCACCCTATAACTATGTCCTGCTGGACACGTTATTACAGGTGACGTAAATATAGTTGATAATGAAAACCTCACTTATTTTAAAAGGTCATAGATATAGGGAGCCCCGATCCTTCACCTGGCGTCGGAATTTCTTAATATTATGGATTCTGTGGAAGATTACGCCAGGAGATGGGCCAGGTATGAAAAAAAAAGACGTAGACATTTTGTCAGAATTCAGGGGCGTAGCCAGGGTACTTTTGATGTGGACGCCTGGATAGGCGGGTTTTAGGATGCTGGTGAATTTTCAACGAATTCGATGTGCATTTTGACCCTTCTGACACTTTTTCAGTTTGTTACGCAGCCATATATGAGGTCTGTTCTTTCCTTGCACAAAATGCGGACAAACACTCAAAAATGAGAAAGGAGATTTTCAATAGCGCTGTTTGACGAACCCTCTAAAACTTTAGACTTTTGAAGCTCTACAATACATGTGGTAGTTGTTAAGAGTGGGTGACTTGTTTAGACAGACCACGTAATTGAATGATAGGCTTACATGTACATTAATGTTGAAAATACACCTTTAAAGATTGAAAATAACAAAGAAGAATTCTTTTCAGCTCATTTTCTTGCACATTACCTCGTACATTTTATGAATTTTAAAATAAATGTTCATAGGTATTCACAAATCTGGTATCTTTTGCAACAATTATAAAAAAAAATGTAAAATATACTATGGTTTAAATTGATTTTGGATGTTCATATTTAAAGCTGAATTATGATTTTTCAACTAATTTATTGTGTAATCTGCAGTAGAGAAACTCTTTAAGAGTGTATTTACACTTGGAAAAAAAAACTCAGCAATATTCGATAGTAAACCAAAATCCCGGAAAATCTTTTGATTTCAGTGAGATGTATACTATCGTATTTTTTATCGTTAATTATAAATGTTTTTAAGTATATGTTTTTATTTTTAAAATTATCTTATATTTGGCAAAAATTGTGAGTACGCTTTACAATATTACGCCTGTATACGCACAAGAACTCTGAAGTCGACATCAAAAAGATACTTGAGTTTTTAATTGAAAATATATATGTTGTTTTTGGAGACCAGTTCTTCAAACAACCCCATGGGTACCAATTGCGCCCCATTATGAAGCAGAATTTGTGCAAAATATGCGTGAAATAACGGAAAAATCCGTCGTCAAATCGGTGTATAACCAATAAGTATAAAAAAAAACGTCAGTCAGCATTTGACTCAATGATAAATTTTATTTGCTGACAAGGTCATTGTATCACCCATAGAACTTAAGAAATGATGACTATAAACGAGACTGCTGATATTCTTGTTTCATCAACTTGTTTGTCAATAATTTACCTCGTTTTAGAAATAGTTCATACGTAGAGATTGATCTTGCGTATCGAATCAACTGAGATACATAAAGTCTTTATACAGGTGATGAAGGTATATTGCTGCATAAGTAAAAAAAAAGTTGACGAAAGAAAAATTAAAATCATCACGTTTATCTTAGAGCTTGGTTGTTAGATAATCATTCACGTTTTTTTTTTCAAGTAAAATATCCAAACATGAAACAGATGTGTCAGGCTCTATGGTATCTTTTATCGCAAGCTCACCAAGGTATATCGTATCGACATAAGAATGGATATTACCATTGTTAATTGACAATACGTCGTCGATATATATCTAAATGTCGAGTTGAAGGCCACAGCAAGTGTTTTCTTCTTTTAGATACTATGTGAAAAAATTCTTTTTCATTTGTGTGGTAGGGGTGGATTGTTTTAGTAGATTGTGACATTATGCATGCCTTTTTATCTGCATATAGATTTTCATGAAAGATTTGAACGTGTTGAATTTAAAATATATTCTTTTTGATTGTTTTGCCTATTTGAATATCTTACAAGGTACATGCTTGTATCCTATCTCAAAATTAAATAGGCATTTAAACCTTATCAAAATGTCAATTATTTCTAGAGTTGACCTTTTTTGAAAGATATTTTCAAAGCACATACAAGACAACCTTTTAAGAATGCGACAAATACATTATTGTTGAATAAGTAATATGGATTTTTCGTTTCTCCAAAAACATTGAATCGAAATAGGGTTGAACAAAACTTTTTTGCTGGGAATACCTCTTCGTTACACTTCCGGTAAAATGAAATCCGAGGAGCTTGATCTAGATGAAATTTACTACTCCCAGGAAACCATCAAAACTCATTTTAGACATGGAAAAACTATCTACGAAATTCTGGACAAATATCAGGAGAGTCCAAGTGAAATTTCGAGCTTGGGATCTATCGATGTATGCCGTATAGGAGAAAAGTGGTACTCCCTGAATAATAAAACTCTCTGGGTCTATAAAAATCTGAAGGAAAAGGGATTTGTGAATAAAATACCCATCAAAGTTGTTAGTTTTCTACCAGACCCCAAATTTACAACCCAAAACGGCGGAGAAAGCATTAGGATAGTGACTCCGCCATAGTCGAGAGGATTTGGAAGGAAAGACATTTTTCACAAGGACAGGCGATGATTCTGCTGTATTTTTGTTAATTTTGGACATGAATGTAAGATTTTTAAGGTACTCTTTAGTGTCCATTTGAATGGCTGTGAGGTCATCTTGCCAGATGTTCACCAGCTTTACTGACATTTTCAATTCTGTATTTATTGAAAAGACGCATGGATTTTTGTTAAATTCCATTACTTTATGTGCTAGATAAAAATATTGAGTTGGTTTAAGTGTTTTCAGTAGATCTGAGAAAATTAATTTAAGGTGTGTGAATTTTCAGAAATATAACCACCTGTTGTTTACAATTCAAAATCTATGAGATTTTGATTAGTTTTTCTTATTGTAAAAAAGAAGGAATTTTTAAGCTTTAATTTCTATATTCCAAATTAAGATAATTTTTTAAATTACATCAAAAAAGTTGTGAAATAAGTGCTTTGATTTCTATATTCCTAATTACATGTGTTAAAAATAATGCTGCAAAATTTGATAAGGTACATATAAGATTTAGAAACTTTCCTAAGTTTTAATTAGTACAGGTAAAATTTTGCAATATAAAACAATATAACGTGTCTAAAAATTGCGGTGGAATTATAACCAGTTAATCAAGGAAATTCTTTAAATTTAGAACTGTAAACCCTCTTAGTAAACCAGCTAGTTTTCTTTTATTTGAGTGTGCTATGTAGTTTCCTTTGAAATTCTCTTTTATTTCTTTTTCATCATTTTTTATCAGCAAGAATGAAAACAAGTCATGGTGCCAAGTTCTACAGAAAAATCAGTAAGGTTTATCTCAGATTTGTCAACTGTCGGAGAATTTGAATTCAAAATGACGTCAGCGATTTTTTAAAACTGGGTATTGTTTATATGTGGCGTTTAATTAAAGCATGGCGATTGTGTCTAAGATACGTTGATAGTGTGCTCTCGCGCCATTTCTGTCAAAAGATTTGAATATGTATTAGACGATGTTTAATGTTTCAATGATGAAACATCCATATAAATATCAATTAATTTTGCAAAGCTTTTGGCATTATAAGGAAATTATATTGGAAATATGAAAGTTATTTGAAGTTTCTTAAGAGGAACAAGTCAAGAAATTGTCAAATTATAATTTCTAGCCTATTTTACAATATCTAAAAGGTTTCAAGCAAACGCGGACTTCTTAAAACATCAGGGGCCATGGAGGTGGAATAAGATGACATGCAAAGGAGGTGGAATCAGATGCCATGGAGGTTAAACCATCCCCTGTCGATCAGTAACATTTAAAGGGATACGTTGACTTTTTCAATATGTGTAAATCTAACGAGGTGTATTTTAATTTATCCTGCATGTCTGATAAATCTGTTTTAAACCTTAAGTGACATTTAAAACTTCACATTAGATTAATATGAAATCTTTAATCATTCTTTTATAATATCTTCCAATAACACTAGTACTTAATGATAAATAAATTGTGGGTCCATTTGTACATCTCCTTGCAAAAAAAAATGTAATATCTCAACTTATTTTTTAAATTGAAATTCTGTCAGAACAGACAATGAATTTGTAAGAGCTGAGTTGAAGTAAAATTTACGACTCATAAGCCACTAACAACCAAAGTTTTTAAGATGAAATTACTATCGTTGAAGTGTGAGGAAGATGACATGTAAATCCAAAGTATACCTAATTGGAGATATACCGGTATGTTACATCCTTAACGCTGGAATTCTGAGGTCTATAAAAATCTCATACTCCAGGAGATTTGTAGATTCTAATGCGGTCGAATACGAGGGTTGTTAGAAAAGTTCGCGGACACATTGAATTACAGAAAATCTATTGTGTACTGTGAAGTATGACCTATGTCTGAATGAATTCCTACATTTTGTTTATTGGTATGTAAAAAATCAGGTCCATATAATAAAATCTTAAAATTTTACAACTATTTTTACTATGGGGTAATGGGATTCACGGAGCAATCACTTGACGTAAGCGACGTGACAACCAGATTTCAACTCTTTAAACTTTGTCGCAGTTTTATAAATCTTTCATTTCTTCAGATTTTTCTTATCTTTTTTCTACTTTAAAATTGAATATCTAAATCAAGACATATTACTTTTCTACTGTTATGTCTTTTGTACTGTTTTGGATAGTACTGAGATCTTAAAAGATAAAAAAAAGTCTATGCAGTCAATCGATCAGGTATGGAAACTATGCAAAACCATATAGGCGCAACGCAACGTCCATGCGATAGGGGGGTATTGAAGTATCGATGGAGTTAATCATTCAAAATGTTACTCCTTCCATTCTTATGAAGCTACAACCATTTGAAAACTTGTTCTTTGTATGTGTAGGATATTCCCGGCAGCATCTTTAACATTTTAATCTAATTTTAGACATTTTTCTGTCTGCATACATAATTTTTACGTAGTGCAGTGCTCCATGACGCTCAATGACGTTCCGATTTTTGGCTACGTTTTTACGCGTTAATCATTTATAAACGGCTATAAAACAGTCATATACCCTCCAATTTAGTTCAAAATTTCTCCCAGTGATGTTTCCTGCATACTTTAACGGCAGGTAAAGTATCATAAATCTCTTGGCACCAAAACTGCGCAATTTTTAATTTTAATAAAGAGTCTTTGTGATATAAACGTGCCAAAATGTAGCATGCTCCGTGAAGCAAGATTTTTCAAAATAAAAATGCCGTATATTTTTCAATAATCACCGGAGAGCACCAAATTTTTGTATATTTATTGGAAAAAAGCTCAAGATTATATCTGGAAAGTTTGACCGGTTTCGTGGAAATAGCGCGCTCACAATAGAACTTGTCCGCGAACTTTTCTAACACCCCTCGTATGTGTTCGAAAATTTATAGAAAAGTGGTGAATGGATCAAGCACAGGGGCCCGGGCCAAACGAGTAAGATGAGCTCACTATTGATCTCAGTCTCACTTTTACAAATAAAATAGAAAGTCGAAAAGTGAGACTGAAATTTATAGTCACTTCTTTTAAGTTTCATGGTCCAAGAAGCCGGTGCCTATACAAGGAGACTAAGCATCTACTGTCGACCGGGCACATCAGATACATAGAATATTCAATTTAATCTAAATAATTCAATGATCATACGGTTGGAAGAAAATATGTCAAAAATCGACTTAAAAATAGGTAATATTTGCAAACAAGACCATGTCACGATCGGGTAAATATAGTAATCATAGAAAATCCACGTGAATCTAATCAACTGACAATTTGCATGATAAACGTCAGGCAGTATACTCTAGTATTCAACTGAATGATTTTCAAACATAGTCATTATATCGAAAAAAGAATTTTGCAAAATGTTGTCTTTAAACGACTGTTAATACATATATCTATTATAATACACTTATTTGTCAATAGCTTGATCCAAATACAGGTGATTTTTGTATATTGTTATGTAAATAATGTAAGTTCTGGAAGGGGGTTGCATTTCGATATAACTAATTGCATCAGACGATAAAGATCAGGAGGTTTAGGAACCCAACTTTTATCGCGTTTTCTGATTAGTTCCCCTTGACTTGGACTTGGTCCTTATATGAGCAAAGAGATAAAAACAAGCAAATTCAAAGACTGGTGGTCCCGCGCTTCAGGTGTCTTTGTGGGTGAGTTGTCATTTTTTATGGCATATTGTGTCAAATATGAACGCCTTTTCATATGTCATTCAGAAGTTATCATCGAAGTTGATTTTTTTTTAATTAGGTCAATCAAGGTCAAGAGGTCATAAATCATAGCATGTTCGGAAATATCTTGTCACTGGAAATTCACATGTCAATTATGAAAGCCCTATCTCTTCTCAATCAAAAGTGATAAGGGAATATTAACATTTTTGAAAATTAGGTCGATCTTCAAGGACAAGGTCACAAAATAAAAGTATTTAGTAAGGTCTTATCACAAACCATATGTCTTCTCATTCAAAAGTCATAAGCAAAGTTTAAGTTTTTGAAAAGTAGGTTAAACTTCAAGTCAAGGTAAAAAAAAAACATCTGTCAAACGGGCGTTCATATTTGACACAATATGCATAGGATGACATAAGGGAAGGACGCCCTGACAGAAAACCACTGGCCCTCCAAGCTTGGGGTGTGCAGGAGGCCGACTACGTCCTTCCGGGACAGTTACCGAAACAATGGACACCGAAGAACAAAGGAGACTGAGTGAAGCGGGGACCGCCCAATGGTGGCAATAAGACAACGAGGAATGAAAGCCTAGGGAAACCCAGCGTCCGACTAGATCCCTTGTGACACCCAAACAAACATTCACTATCGGACACTGAAATGTGCAAACAATTATGAGGAGCTTCAGCACAGATTGCCATAGAAATTGCAGTATACCAACCGGACATTCTGGGAATCAGTGAGTGCAGATGGACAGGAGCTTGGAAGATGTCAGAGACTGGCCTCGGGCCAGACCATCTAATACAGCGGGGATGAAGAACTACATGAGGGAGGATTGCCATAATGATCAGCCAGCAGGCAATGAAGTCACTCATGGAATGGACACCCATATCGACAAGAGAATCATGACAGCACGATTCTATTCAAGAATTCAAGATAAGGAGAGTGTCGGTGATCCAAACATATGCGCCACATAATGAAAAGGAAGAGGAGGAGAAAGACCAATTCTATCAGGAGTTACAAGAGACCTTGGATGGATGTAATAAGAACGACACCATTATTAACATTGGGGACTTTAACGCCAAAATAGGGAGTGACAATAATGTATATGAAAGAATTATGGGTATAAATGACTGGGAACACAGACCATAAATGGAGAAAGGCTATGCGAATTTAGTCAGACAAACGGATTTGTAATTACAGGAATATTGTTCCCCCACAAAGACATACACAAAGCAACATGGGTGTCTGCTGCCGGAACATTAAAAACCCAGATTGACCATCTTCTCATTAGTGGACAGTGGAGATCTTCTGTTCTTGAAAGCAAGGTTCAGAGGTGAGCGGATGCCAACAACGACCACTGCCTGGTGAAGACCCGAATCAGGCTACGCTCAGCACACACAAGAATAAGAAGTTGAAACCAAGATTGGATGTAGAACGCCTCAAAAACAACGAAGTAAAAGCAAAATTCAATGACTCTCTGAGAAAGAAATTAAAAAAAGCACAGGAAAAAGACTGAAAATATCGAGAAAATGAGGGAACAGCAGAAGATGACGTATGCAAGTTCAGCAAAGGAGGTTCTCGGCTTTAGGAAAGGCAAAAGTAAACCTTGGATCAGCGAAAACACTTGGAAGTTGATTATATGAGAGAAAAGACATCAAGACAAAGATATAAGTGGGTTAAAGAAAAATTACATGGAGAAAGACAAGGCAATCCAGAAAAGTGCGAGAGAGGACAAGAGGAGATGGATGGAAGAGAAAGCTGAGCAAGCATTGAAAGCAGCCGAGAATGGGGCAGAAGGAACTGTACAGCATAGTAAAGAAGCTGACAAGAAAGAGTAATAAACAAACAGCAGCGGTGAAGAGAAAAGAATGGAGAGCTGTTAAAACATAAAAAAGCGAGGGACACTCCAGAGTCACCACCACAAGATGAACATGAGGAGGGAGACGAGCTAAACATCTCGGTTGAGCCACCCACAACACAAGAAATAAGGACTGTGCTGAAGACGCTTGGAATGGGAAGGCCCCTGGAGCAGATAAAATGACTGCAGAAATGTTAAATACAGACCTTGATAAGAGCAGCCAGGAATTGAAGCACACCTTTGACCAGATATGAAAGGAGGAAAAAGTGCCCAAAGAATGGACAAGAGGTCTGATCTGTAAAATTCCCAAGAGGCAACTGCAGCAACTGGAGGGGAGTCACATTGCTGCCCTTAGCCAGCAGAGCACCCAGCAGGATCGTTATCAACAGAATACATGCTAGAGTTGACTGCACCCTAAGAAAAGAGCAGGCAGGGATCCGGACAACCAGATCTTCATCATCAGGAACATCCTGGAGCAGGAAGGATATGGAGATAACGAACAGTATTCAATTTTGAAGTCCATAAAACAATACAAAATAAGAGCAAAGCAAACACGGACCTCCGAAACATCAGAGGTGGGATCAGGTGCCATGGAGGAGTGAGCATCCCCTGCTGACCAGTCACACCCGCCGTGTGCTCCTTGTCATGATCAGGTAATAACGGAAAAATCCGTCGTCAATTCAGTGTAAAAATAATGGACTAACAATTGATATGAAAAACGTCAGTCAGCATTTGACTCAATGATAGATTGTATTTACTGACAAGGTCATTGTATCGACCATAGAACTAACGAAATAATAACTTCTTGTTCCTCCTAGTGATAGACTGGGTGATGCAACAGACTGTCAGAGAAAGGAGAACACCACTATGCTTGAAGACCTTGACTTTGCAGACGACATTGTCTGAACGCCAAGAAGTGCAAAGTGATGAAGATGAATAGCAAGAGTTAAATCAGCCTAACAGTCGGAAACAGCGAAGACGACGATGTAGACAGCTTCACTTACCACGGCACCAAAGTCACCAAGCTTAAGGATGGAGGAGAAACTGCTGACATCAGGAAGAGGATAGCACTAGTTCATGCTGAAGATGGTGGGTGACCTTCAGGAGGCTACCAAACATCTGGAACACTACAGACATCAGTAGAAAGATACCCGCTCTTTAAGAGCCTGGTCCTCTTTGTATTGTTATACGGATGTGAGACTTGCAAGCTTACCAAGACAGAGGAAAAGAAGATTGACATCTGTTAGACCAAGTGCCTCAGAATGATTATTAAGGTCAGATGGCAGCAGCATATCCCAAACAAGGCAGTTTTGGAAATGACAGAAGCAGAAATCATCAGTGGCGAGGTGATGAAGAGGTGGAATTGGATCTGTCATGTGCTTAGAAAGGATTCCATTGGTGACTTTGTTGTGGACAGCGGGTGGAAGTCTGAGGGGAGAAGGAAGCGAGGCCGCCTCAAGACAACATGACGGCGGATGGTGTAGGTGGAACGAAATAATGCAGGCTGGAACTCCATGAACACGCACGCCGTGCAGCTTAATTCAGACCAACCCAAGTGGAAAATAAATTTTCAAGCCTTGTGTGCCTCCTGGCACGGAGAGAATTAAGGTTTAGGTGATCTTGACCTTCACGATTGACCTAATTTTAAAAAATCAACTTCGGTGATTACTTCTGAATGAAGGATATGGAGATAACGAACAATATTCAATATCAAAGTCCATAAAACAACACAAAATAGGAGCAGAGCAAACGCGGACCTCCAAAAAATACAAAAGGGCATTCATATTTGACACAATATGTCATAAAAATGACACCTTACCCACAAAGACACCGTAAGTTACCTACCTACCTAGTCCTTGTTACACCCGGAAGCACATAGGGCAAGGACTAAGGATTTTCATTCTCTCTGTTCTTTGCTATCTTCTCCTACTCTCCCCAGGAAAGATTTATGTCCTTTAGTTCCTTTTTCACTGTTCGCCTCCACGTTGTTTTTGGTCGGTCTTTCCTCCTTTTCCTTTCTGTGGTTTATCTTAGTGCCACTCTTGTGATGTCATTTGTTGGCTTTCTTAAGGTATACCGTAGTGCCTCAGGAATTTCCACAAACTGTCTCTGTGAATGCTATCAAGAGCTTTTTCAAAGTCTATGAAGTTTATGATGAGTTGTCTTTGCCATTCTGTACATTGTTCTACATGTATTATGTTTCTTGATATAGTTAACACTTGATGACAGCAGCCCTTTCCTTTTCTGAAACCTGCCTGTTCTTTCCTCAACCTGCTGTCCACTGCTGTCTCAACTCTGCATACAGATATTTACTAAATATCTTGCTTGGTATAGAGAGTAAAGTAATACCTCTCCAGTCGTTACAGTTTGTGATGTCTCTTTCCTTTGGTAGTTTGATGATGCTACCTTCAGACCATGTTGCTGGCATCATGTTGTACTAGCTTCCATATCTTACTAAAAAGAGGATGAAGAATATCAATTGCGAGGATAGGTATGGCACGCCAAATTCACAAAAATGAGATAAACCTAGTTTCACAATTGATAAACTAGGTTTATCGAATGTAAACTATAGTTTACAAACCGTAAACTATAGTTAACGATTCGTTAAGTATAGTTAACGATTCGTTAAGTATAGTTAACGATTCGTTAAGTATAGTTTTCATCTGTAAAACTATATTTAACGGTTGTTAACTATAGTTTACGAATGATAATCTAAGTTTATCTGTCTGTAATAAAACGTTAACAATAGATTTTGTTGATAAACATAGATTCACGTCTGAAAACTATAATTTACGATCGTTAACTATAGTTAAGAGTTGTTAATCATAGTTTCACAACTCGTGAAACTATATTTATCAGATCGTTAACTATAGTTAACGGTTTGTAAACTATAGTTTACAAATCGTGAAACTGTATTTATCAGATAATCTATGTTTTGCAATCGCAAATGATAGTTTTCGGTGTTAAGTATAGTTTACGGTTGTGAAACATAGATTATCGCGTTAACTATAGTTTACAGATGTAAAATATAGATTAACGTTGTTAACTATAGTTTACAGTCCGTAAACTATAGTTAACAACCGATAAACATAGTTTATTGATTGTGAAACTATGATTATCTCATTTTTGTGAATTTGGCGTGCCATAGATAGGGTATGCTTTGAATATTTCGGCTTGTAAGTTGTCATTCCCAGGTGCTTTATTGTTCTTTAAAATCTTGATTGCTGTGACTATTTCTAATTTTGATGGTTCGTCTGTGTTGATTTCTAAGTCGATGCTTGCTTCAGGTATTTCTTCTCTGTTGCTTGGATCTGGGCGGTCCAGTGATCTTCAAAATGTTCTTCCATCTTTGTTCTTGCTCTTTCTCAGATGTAATCATTGTGCCCTGTTTGTCTCTTACTGGCATACATGCATTTTTTTGTCCAATTAGCTTCTTAATTAATGATCTGATAATCATCACCCATTCTATATTCTGATGCTCTTTTTTTCAGCTTCTTTTGCCATAATTTCAATAGCGGATCAAAGGATCTGATTTTTTGTTCTTACGGTCCATCTTTGTGGCCTATATTTTTTTGTTACTGTCTGAGTATTGTTCTCTTAATTTCTCTTTGATTCTTTCTGAACGTGTGTTACACAACTTCTTCTTTAGTGCTCTCTCTCTCTCTCTCTCTCTCTCTCTCTCCACGAAAGTATTTCCGCCGAAATATGCTGACATATTGCCGACTCGGCGTTAAACAATAATAATCAATCCACGAAAATATTTTAGGATTCGAGGTAAGATGAATAACTCCTCCATTCCACGAAAATTTGTGTAAGAATACTTTCGTTGATTCTACTTTTTAGGTCGATATATGAACTGTGTATAAACATATATTTGTTTTGTAAGCACATATAGTAGTTGTTTTAAAATATGATATTGTTAATTTTTGGAAATTGAATCCAGGTCATTTTTCAAAATGCAAATGCAAATTAAAAATCAAATCTAAAAATATATTTTTTTTTTTTGTTGCTTTTTTGTTTTTGTTTTTGTCTTAATTAGGCAATTTGGATGAAATTTATTTAAATGAGACCTGATATACTCCTCAACACCTTCTAGGATACTTAAAAGACCGTAAAGGGGGGTGGGGAATTCGGTGATCCAACATATGCTTTGTTCTCTCCAATGCGGGTGTTCTATACATTTTGAATTTAATCTATCAGACAATTGGGCAAAAGTACAATATATAATGTAGTTTATCAGTAACCGTCTTCATTAGTCATGTGAAGTAATTACATCAGTGCAGAAAATTTTGCTTCTGTTCTGTGGTACGCCGTGAGACCGGAAACAGACTATAGTGGTATTTTACGGTCAGAGTGTGGGCTCCCATGCGTGACGGGCCGGGAAATTCAGAGAGCGTCTGCTTTCTCCATAGGTGTAGAGAATTCAGAAATCGGATAAAATGATTTTTCTACAAATGGGTACATTTTTATGAATAATATTGAAAAAATGAAAGAGGTGACCTGGTTTGTGCTTGTCTTTTGGATGTTAATTTTACCTGTAATCAAATGCCAAGGTAAGTCTACCTGTCGGAAAGTGTGTGTGATACAATCTTATCTAAGGTTGCGGTTTGAACTAAATTCGATTTTTTATTTTTACCTTGATTAAAACAAGATTTCATCTTATCCATGGAACATATATTTATAGGAACAGTAAATGTTGAAATGTCAGCAGTATTTAGTTACTTGAATTAGTACTTCTTCCACCTGCAATCAACAGACTGGGACACATTCGAAGTTTAATTTCAATAATCTACACAGAATTAACAGATTAACTTTATAAGGGAATCAGTTGTCCAGAGCATAACTTAAATTAAAAATTTTGCAGTGTCAGAAAAGTTTACCTAAGTTAATAATAGATTCCTTCGGTGCACATAAATTTTGTTCTTGCGACAGTTGACATGTTAGT
This sequence comes from Saccostrea glomerata, assembly GCA_003671525.1. Lineage (NCBI taxonomy): Eukaryota > Metazoa > Mollusca > Bivalvia > Ostreida > Ostreidae > Saccostrea > Saccostrea glomerata. The sequence goes on along the minus strand of PRKT01000001.1, from coordinate 3,224,097 downwards.
GAAAAAAAAAATTAAACATATCATTAATTAATATGCAGTGTGTGGTTACTTCCTCATCTGAGAGCAAAGTATCTTAACAAGATGATTATCTGATTATAGGAGTCTGTAATATTGGGAGCTAATGAGTTAATCGTCGCCTCCAACTGTTGCCGTAGACTTTGATGGAATCAAACAAAAACTTCGTCAGGGGGTAAAATCATTAAACGGTTTCTTCCCCTGGATGTTCAGAGTTTAATGTACCATCTTACAGTTTTTGCTTGCACTTTACTCCAAGTGCTAAATTTTTTTTGTTAACCCGTTTCCAAATTTTACTGAGCTGTCTCGGTGTTTTAGTGTGGGCGCAACTGCTTATAATATCTATGACATAAAAGGCAATTTTAAGAGATGTTCGTACAAGGTAGAAAATTTTTTCGCATTTGTACAGAAAGATTTTGGGTATAACGCTATTTGTACTTTGAACTTTTTATTTGATGTCAAAGCTATTCAGAATTTGTTACGATAAGACAGCGTATTTTACTTATTCAGATAACAGCACCAGTCAACACCTTGAATTGGATCTGTGGACATTATAGGTCGAGGAATTGTCGTTTTATTAGTTTAAGGCATAAACGCTGTTACGATAGAATCTGCAGATAAAAGAAGTTTGCGTGAAGCCCCCCTTCCATGTATAAATTCTTGTTTGATTTCTGTAATTAAACTATTTGTTCCCTTTGAATGTGAGGACATTCATGAGAGCCCAGATGAGCTCCAGTGGATGTCGATTAAGGTGAAGATTTTGACGCAGAGTTTCCCCTCTTCATTGTTGATGAGAAACATATACAGGCCTCGGATTAAAGTGGCTTAAACACCAATAGCGTTAATGAGATCTTATCTAGTTTCACAACTATCTTGTTGCATATGTTTTTCTAAATATATGAATCGTTTTTATCACATTAGCCTTAGATTTTTGGATAACTTCATATCTTGCTAAGTCATGTAAAAATTTTTTAGCAATGTGTGACTATAATTATTTTAAGGATGCGTCCTGGAAATGATTACTTCTAAATCTTCATACTATTTAATAATTACAAAGATGTCTTTTTTAAAAATAGGTCCAAAAAATATTTCAACAGGAAACATACTTGTTTAAAGCGGACCGTAACAGCACCCCCC
>PRKT01000001.1:3182900-3200559 GCA_003671525.1 Saccostrea glomerata | reverse complement strand
GGGAAGGGCGGGGCCATTATAGGGAATCAAAGTTTTACATAGAAATATATAGGAAAAATCTTTGAAAATCTTCTTCTCAAGAACCACTGGGCCAGAAAAAGTGAAACTTATGTGGAAGCATTCTGGTATAATGTAAATTCTAAATTGTAGGAATAATGACCCCCGGGGGAAGGGCGGGGCCATTATAGGGAATCAAAGTTTTACATAGAAATATATAGGAAAAATCTTTGAAAATCTTCTTCTCAAGAACCACTGGGCCAGAAAAAGTGAAGCTTATGTGGAAGGATCATGGGATAGTGTAAATTCTAAATTGTAGGAATCATGACCCCCGGGGGAAGGACGGGGCCATTATAGGGAATCAAAGTTTTACATAGAAATGTGTAGGAAAAATCTTTGAAAATCTTCTCGGGAACCACTGGGCCAAAAAAGCTGAAACATATGTGCCCATGGAAGGATCATGGGGTAGTGTAGATTTCAAAATGTCTAAATTATGATCAGTGGGGTAGGGTGGGGATGCATTATGTATAACAAGGGGGAAATCTGGTAAAGAACAGAATGGTCAAAGCTTCTCAGGTGAGCGATGTGGCCCATGGGCCTCTTGTTTAAATTCTTTATTACAATAGATGCTGTATACGTTTGAACGAAATTCATCTGAATTGAAAAATTAAAATGATATAAATTATCTGTTTGATTTGACAGGATGTAATTGTCATGGGCACTCTACTGAGTGTGTATATAATGCCACAGTGGATGCCCTGAGATTGAGTCTGAACACAGCTGGGGAGTATGATGGAGGCGGTGTCTGTATAGACTGCAAGGTCAGGTCAAGGTTATCTTTACAAAATTGAATAAGAATTTGTATCAATGAACAAAAGTATTTGATACTATTGAATTTTTGTGATAGGACTATACCACTGGGATCAATTGTGAGAAGTGTATAGAGGGTTATTATCGTCCGCTAGGGGAAACCCCAAACTCCCGTTTTCCTTGCCGACCTTGTCGTTGTGAGGTCACCTTGGGGTCAACAGGAAAATGCATTCAAGATGACAGTCTAATCAGTGAAGGAAAGGTAAATCTTGTTACGTTTTTAGTTGTATTTCTCATTCTTTTTTTGTATTTGATATTCCTAAATTTAAATAATTTGTATTTGCTTTCATTGTTAGTATTTGATAAGATGTTTTACTTTTCTTTATAGAGACCTGGAGACTGTTTGTGTAATGAAGGCTATGGGGGACCAACTTGTCAAGAGTGTGCGTTTGGTTACTACGGTTACCCGTACTGTAAACCCTGTCCATGTAACAGTGCAGGAACACTGAATTCACAGCAGTGCAGTGGAAATTGTGTGTGCAAGGTGATAAACTGTTGGCATTTTATTGACATGGTCCATTTTATTTAGGAATAGATTTTAAAAATTGAATATAATGAGGTTAAGTAAAACTGAAATCTTTCTAAGTTATAAGTCAAAATCTCTATGAGATACAAAATTCAGCATGAGGGATGTGATTTAATAATTACAATCCAATATAAGAATAAAATCTTTGCTTAAGCTTTTAAACAATTGACTTACAGGAGAATGTTGAAGGCTTCAAGTGTGAGCGATGTAAGCGGGGATACTTCAACCTTCACAAAGATAACCCTGTAGGCTGTATGTCCTGTTTCTGTTTTGGGGTGTCTTCTGTCTGTCAGTCCTCTAACCTGGGCTTGATCAAGGTAAAAATTTCCAATTGTGGGCAAAGCACATGTTTTGTGAACAGTGTCAAAATACACAATATCAATGTTTATGTTTCAGCATCAATTTCACATTTTGTATATTGAAATGAATCACAATTCCAAAATTTAAAAGAAAAAAGTTATATAAAGTTTAAAGAAATATGTGGTATTTTTCATTAGATTGGAGAAGGGGTAAGAATTACATGTGATAGCATAATCCTTTAATGTGATAATATGCTTTTTTTTCTTCTTTTTAAGTCTTGACTATTACTTTGAGGCTTTTAATTAAATGTGTAACTTTACAGCAATGGATGATTTCCAAGCTTTATTTTCTCTCACTACAGCATTTCTGTCACACGACACTCTGACTTCACACAATTCAGCATGTATTCACATTGTTTTTGTGGTGACATGAGTAAAAAGTTAATTTCTTGGGTTTTTGCAGAATTAAACTGAAATGGCTTCTAGTAATAAGTTTTTATGCTTAAAGTAACTTGATTTGATTGATATGCATATATGTTTTCTTACACAATAAATGTACATGTGTACATAGAATAATATGCATAAAGAAATATGGGACTTGTGTTATTTCTGAAAGCATTTGTCATGACTATGTTGCTATTAAAACATGCTTTTGAGCTAAATGAAATATGAAAGGGGGGCATGTTCAGCATTGATTGATCGATTTATTGTAGGTGAGTGATATGTCTGATGGGATGAATGGCTGGGCAGTAACCTCAGTGGACATCAATGGCTTCACATACTTTATACAAAAGGATGAGGAGGGATGGTTAGTTTACAGGGCCTACCCTGTCAGTCAGAACTCTCTGACCCCGGCCGAGGATCAGGTGGTGTATTACTGGCAGGCACCACTCAAATACCTAGGGAACCGGGTACGGCAGCGTAATTATACAGCCTACTCCAGCTATATTGAAATTCAGGGGACCAGGCAAATTATTTCAATATATCCGTAATTCAATATAAGCAAAATCTAGCAAGCCAGCAAAATCGCGGAGCCGCCATTTTTTGAAGTTCAATCCCGGGCTGAAATAAAGAAGAACAAACCCGAACAAATTAATTCGGTCATCGTTTATCCAAACTAATGAACAGATTACATGAAATATTAGCCTTTCACATAAAATTATTTCTTTTTGTTGCATTTAAAAGATAATCTTCAACGTCATTTTAAAATTCCGAGATCACATTCTTTTGCCTTTTAGCGAAATATCACCGGACTCCAATGGTTCAATTTACTGCTGAACGATGCTTGTATATTATTTTAAGTTTACTCGAGTTAATCCAGAATATTCGTAGCTTTACGAATTTAGGCTTATCAAAAGCCATAACTAGTTCCTATTAAGTCTCAAAGTTCGGGTTTAACTTTTTCTCTGGGGTTCCTTTATTTTTTTTTTAAATTTTAATATGTCCGTATGTGTAAAAACAAAGAATTGAACAGTAAATAATTCTATTTTGTAAAACCAGTAAAAAAAGACGGAAGATGAAAACTTATAGTGTATTAATTCACACCTTTGTATATCAATTGGCCAGTCAGGCATAATTACTGTCACCAACCGTAACGACTGCCGCCAGGGAGTACTTCAATATAAAATTACCGTTATGAAAACAACTCATTATCACCTCTGGGGATCGATCAGTGGCTTCAATATAAGCGATATTTCATAATAACCGATTTCAATATAACCGCTACTTTAATGCAAAGAATATGAGAGGCTAAAACTGGGGATTTATTTTTAATTCAAAATAAGCGGAATTTCAAAATAAGCGAGTTCAATATAAGTGGAGTAAGCTGTATTTCTATCGCAGAGATGTTGACTGTTTATATTAATTCAGTATGACTGGTATTCTTTATTATGCTTAGAATAAAGATAGAATTGTACCTTAAAATTGTATAACTTATCTTTTCTTCAAATTATTCCAGTTGACATCCTATGGAGGAAATCTGAAATACACAGTGAAGTATGAAACAGATCCTACTGCACCTTTCCAAAGACACATGTATGGAGTAGATGTCATTATTCAGGTAAGGTTTTACTCAATTTCTCAACCAAGGTTTTTGAATTTTAAAAGTCATATGAATGTATGTTAAGAATATTTAAAGAATATTCTTTCAGTATATATATAAATTGTTTTACCATAAATTTTTTCGAAAATTGAAACCTTTGTTGTCCAATTCTAGAGTGGGGATATGACAGTTGTGAACGGCAAGAGTTACCTGCGAGAAGATGTTCAGGAGACGAGGACTGTAACACTGAATGAGACCAGTTGGTTTCGATTGAATAAAAGTGAACGCTATGAGACTCTGCAGCCCATCACAAAGAAAGAATTCATGATTATCCTTTTCAACATAGAAAGGCTTCTGATACGAGCTACATATCACTCTGCTCAGAATGCTGTATAGTAAGTGAATTTTGGAAACACTTGTATATATGGAGTGATAACTGATAAGATGTTAACATTCTCTTCTGATATGTTGTTTTATAAAATAGATTAAATAAAAAAGGACCTAAGTATCAAGTATTCCACAAACATATAAGATAGATTTGCATTTGTCAGTACTAGTGACAAATATTTAAATATAAATAAGTACATGTACTAATTTAAATTTGAAATACATGGTCTTCATTATATTGCTTGTGATTATTTATAGATTTCTTTGTTTATTGTAGTTTACGAGACGTGACCCTGGATGCTGTGAGTGCCTTGTCCAATAAGACTCAGACCCTGAAGACCGTGGAGAAGTGTTCTTGTCCCCGGGGATTCCAGGGCCTCTCCTGTGAAGTAAGCCAAACTCTCCATCAGAAATGTCATTACATAATTTCCCCTTTGTCATGTGAACCAAAGATTGAGAAATGTCTTGAGTTAGAGTTCAATTGAGAATTAAACTTCAAGTATTAACAAAAAAAGATATTTGATTGATTTATCAAGAAATCAACTTTTTTGTGCACTCATTTATTAGATAAAAGTTCAAGTTTAAAATTCATTGCATGACACCAAAGAGTTCTTTCCCTTGTTTCAGGAATGTGAGTCAGGGTACAGGAGAGTGGGAAACAAGCTCTATGGAGGAATGTGTCTACCCTGTAACTGTAACAATCATGCAGAGCGCTGTGACATCAGCACAGGAAAGTGTATTGTGAGTGGTTAGATTGTCTTGTCCATTTTAAGATTGTGTTGACTGGCTTTGCCAAAGAATATAATTATGTTATATATTAGCATGTTGGTGAAGAAATTATGGTTTTGTTTCATGCTAAATAAAATGGTATAGTCTTTTGCAAGTACATATATTTTGCAAAAACGAGAACAAATTTATGTTTGTAAATTTTTTTTGCTTCTCCAGGGGCCCAAATTTGACCAATAAAATCTTGTAACTTGTATCTTGTAGAATTGTCTGCATTTTACGACTGGAGAAAACTGTGATCGTTGTCTGCCTGGTTACTATGGCGACCCCCGCCGAGGAACAGAGGAGGACTGTAAACCGTGTGGCTGTCCACTAAGAGAACTGACCAATCAATTCTCTCCTACCTGTCAGCTGATCCCTCAGGTGGGAAACTATGACAATTACAGGTGTGACAAGTGTGCTGTCGGCTACAGGGGAGACAGATGTGAAAGGTCAGAGGTCATCAAAAATGCTTTCTCTTCCATTAGTATTCTGCATCATGCAATTCCATAATTAAATCTATATATAATATCTATGAAATTAATGAAGATAGATACTTATAAAACTTGTGAAAAACTTTGATGTACAACATTCAACTTTAATGGTCTGATTGAGTGAATAATGAACTGATAGCAAACTCCTTGTAGATGTGCCCCTGGGTACTATGGGGATCCCACTGAAGTAGGTGGAATCTGTCGGCGGTGTACCTGTGGGGGGAACATTGACACCAGTGATTCTACGAGCTGTGACAGAAAAACGGGGGAGTGTCTGAAGTGTCTAAACAACACGGAGGGACCCACCTGTCACAGGTGTAAGGAGGGCTACTACGGTACAGCTATAAATGGGGACTGTACAGGTAGGTCATCAGCTGATTTAATAGATAATTACAGTTAAGTTGTTAAACATAAGAAGATAATGATTTAACATCTCTGGCCTTACAGTGTATGTTCTCCAAATGATCAATTCCATCATGTTTAATATCTTGGTGTTCTAAGGGCTCTTTCCTTTCCTTTTGTTTTTACTCAATGATTAAAACTTAGTAATTTTTCCTTTGCAGTGTATAGAAATATTTTTTTATAATGATTCAGAATGGAAAAAGGAGTAATATACAGTGGACCCTCATTTATCCGGACGCTTTGGTTCCCAGTCAATTTGTTCGGATATGTGAAGCATCCGGATATCTGAATCACCAGTTAAACAAGACAGAATAACATTTAAAAATTTCGTTCCCATGAAATATCGTCCGGATACTGAAGCATCCGGATATCTGGCGTTCGGATATCTGAAGGTCCACTGTAGTACTTTTTTGAACAAATGAATTGAAGACATACTTTGTACTTAAAATTCTATTTAGGTGGGGACTAGGTTAAAGGCCATTGTCATATTAGTATTTACCCTGGTTTGCTTCCAGCATGCAATTGTGATCTGAATGGTTCAGTAAATGGATCGTGTGAGCAGTATTCTGGGAGGTGTGTTTGTAAGGACAGGTTTTATGGGAGGCGCTGTGACCAATGTCAGGTAATTAGCATGTGTTACAATACTGAACAAAATTTAACATCAAATGAGTGATTTATTTTCTTCCTAGTTGTGTTTTGTATAACTATTCATTAATACATGTAATTCACAGCAAAATTCATCAATGTTAACTAATTCTGCACAATATGTTGTACTGAATGTTTGCAATAACAGCAAAAGACGTGTGATTTTATATTAACAAACACTTAGCTCTCAAATCATGTAGTTACATTTAATGCACTCACCACGTGGGATAAATAGAGGAAGCACTTTGTTGTAGCCTGGTTATGGCAATGTTGAGGAGGGTTGTGTACCGTGTGACTGTGACCCTCAGGGATCCCGGGGGTCAGTCTGTGAGAGTTTTAGTGGACAGTGCTTCTGTAATGTAGGCATTACTGGTAGGAGGTGTGACAAATGTCAGCCTGGATTTTATGGATTTTCAGCCAGAGGCTGCAAGGGTAGGTAGGAGCTTACAGAAAATGGGATTCTTGGCAGCTTTAAATCTCTGAAATGTAGAAATGGCAAATTTGCTATTATTTTATTTGTAAGCCATTAAAGTATTTGAATGATTTGAAGCTCAGTTTAAAAACTGTTAAAAAACTATTTACTGTAAATTGCATTTTTTATTTCAACTGGGTTTAAAAAGTTGGTAACGAGTCTTTAAATAAAATTATGCATTCCCAGACTGCCGCTGTAATGATCAAGGAACCAACCAGACCGCCTTGTGTGATGATGTCACGGGGGTCTGTTACTGTCTTCCCAATGTCACAGGATCTCGCTGTAATATGTGTCAGGTGATCCAGGCTTTCTGGGTGTTCTCCTCTGTAGGGCTTCTGATTCTTGCTTTGTTTTGCTCAAAATCTTAGAGGTTAAAACAGGCTAGATTCCATGTATTTATTTAGAATGCATTTACTTACTATCATCATGAACTGGATTTGTTTTCTAAAAGAAAAAAGGGTATTCTTGGCTCACCATAGCCTATGATGTTCTTTCCTTGTAGTAAAATAGTGCTTTTGTATAAAATTTAAGTAGCAAAGCTTTTTAGGCCAACACAGTTAATACCATAGGTCTGTCTATATTTTGTTTATATTTTTTAATCAGTCTGTTGCTTCAACTCTCTACACAAGGTGCTATGGTATCTCTACAGTAAACTTGGGTATCATATTCTTGATGTAGTGTTAAGTCATTCCATCTTCTTTCATATAAATGATCTTGTCTTTCATTGCAAAGCTTTTTTTTTTTGTCTTCTGTATATATTTCTGCTATTTCTTAGCTATTAGATATTTCAGCACTTGTAGAATATCTTTTATAGAATTGTTTATTGGTATTTTATTTTTAGCGAGATATACTTTTAGTGATTTTAAAATGCTCACTTAGGAACCTATTACAAATAAAACGTAATTGATTTTTAGTGATATTTAATTTTAGCAATCTCAGCATCCTTGCCATTATGCCAAAATTAATTCCTTGCTAAAAATTCTACTTATAGGGTTTTTCAAGATAATAAAACTGTATGCCCTCTGTTATGTAGGAGAATCACTGGGGTCTGGCTTCAGGTACTGGCTGCTCTCCATGTGAGTGTGAGAGGCTGGGGGCAGTGTACCAGCAGTGTGACCAGAGAACTGGTCAGTGTACTTGTAGGACCGGTGTGGAGGGACAAAGGTGTGACAAGTGTCAACCAGGGCATTATGGATTCTCCATCAGTGGCTGCAAAAGTAAGACATTTTAAACTTACTTCTAGAAATGAATAGACAATCACAAGGAGAAAATGAAGCAATAGGTGGTTAAATTTTTGAAACCCAAACAAGCTGATAAGCTTCAAAACTAGTAGAAAAATTTGATTGCTGAAATAATGGAAAAACATTGCTTAGTTACCAAGTTGAAAATGTTTTACTTTTGGATGCATATGTGGTATTTGAAAACACAAGTTTTAATTGTGAAAAAATGTATTTGTGTAGTCAACATCAGTTTATAATTGAATTCTTTGTAAATTGTTGACAGGATGTCGGCCCTGTAATAAGCCAGGACATGTGTGTGATCCCATCACTGGTCATTGTGTGTGTCCACCCCTTACTACTGGACCACAGTGTGGGGAATGTCAACCCAATACCTGGGGCTACGACAGCACCACAGGATGCAAGGTGATAACCTCTCATCAATTTTTTTCTTTGGTAACAGAGTTAAATCAGTAAAGATGTAACCTCAAGAAAAAGAATGTTTTTCATACTTGATTACTTTTTATGCCTCTTTACAGCCTTGTAACTGTGATCTCCAAACCTCAGAATCCAGACAGTGTGATAGGATCACAGGACAGTGTACCTGTAAGACTGACTTCACAGGTGACAGGTGTGACAAGTGTCTACCTGGATTCTACAACCATCCTTACTGTCAGCTATGTCTATGTAGTGCTGACGGAACAAAACTGAGTAGTTGTGACAACTCTACAGGTGTCTGTCAGTGTGACAACAGAGGACAGTGTCAGTGTAAGGTAGGTCTGTCTGTCTGTCTGTGTAGTGCTGATGGTACAGAACCCAGCAGTTGTGACAACTCTACAGGTGTCTATCAGTGATGGTGTAAGATAGGTCTGGCTTCTGAATTTTCAGTGTGATGACAGAGAACAGTGTCAGCACAGACTTTGTATGTTTATTACACAGAACTTTCTAGAGAATTATATCAGTATGGGTGTGACTTATGAGTCTCTCAGTTTGAAAGCATGGGACATATTGTCATTATAAGGTTTTCCTCTCATGTATTTGCATGAAAGCAGGAAGTGGTTTCAGTGCAAGGTATGTATATCTGTCTGTCATCAGGTAACAGTGAAGATGTAAGAAGTTGACAGAGTCTGTCTGTCTGTCAGTTGCATAACAGAGGACTGCTTCATTATACAGTGGACCCTCATTTATCCGGACGCTTTGGTTCCCAAGCAAATTGTCCGGATAAGTGAAGCGTCCGGATATCTGAATTCTATAGATTTCTCTTCCAGGTATACTGTATTTGTATTGTAACTTTAAAGAAAGATAAATACTATCATATATAGAAATAATAATTTATTGTTTTACAGACTATATCTTTCGTATACATCAGCCCTTTTTTTCTTTAAGCTGGCGGAAATGCCGATTCGCGATTCGATTTCTCGGCGGTGTAGACATGGTTGTAGCTTGAGAGCAGAATGACAAATATGGGATGTAACGCTGCTTATATGGGCAGATTTTTAATTACCCAGCTTATTTTTACTTTCTACTTCCTATAAACTGTAAACATAGCCAAGCGAATTCTCTCATTTGCAGCTTTGATTACACCCAAGCGAGCTGTCAATTTTAATTTGAACACTCATCCACGCTAAATCTGACATATTAAAAATTCACACAGTAATCATCCCAAGCGAAATCATTGACTGTCTAAAATTATTCAATTTGATTTAATGTTTTAGTTTTTTTTTAGTGTTGGCAACGAGTACCCGGTTAACCAGTTAACCGTCGAATGATGCAAGTATCGGTTAGTAAAACTGCTATTCGGTTACTCGGATAAAAATACATTTTTCATAGTAAATACGTATAAAATAATTTTTAAGTTATTTGTAATTGAAAATTGACACATTTCCCTAATTTGATTACCGTTATGCTTACTCTAGTGGTTCACAAATAGGATCAATTTGTTTTGATTAGTTTAATTGATGACTTTAATTGCCATGGGGTACATGCTTTTGAAGACCTGAGTTATAATTACCTCATTTAGACCTGTGTTAGTCAGAGGGACATACTTTAACAAGATGCCGCCACAAACATCTAATTCTTTGAAATATTGTTAAGAATGATTGACTCGAAATTTGTCAAATGCAAATCATTTTGAATCGAAGTTGTCGTGTACGGGTGGAACTACAGATATTCTTCTGTAAATCATCTTAGATTGAAACTCATTTCGAAAAATAAACCAGCTATCCATTTTTGCTCGACGATTCTTAGCCATTCCCGCTAGTTCATTACCATCAGAACACAGTTTCTCTTTGACAGGAAATGTTATCAACAATTTGCAAAATCGTTTGTCCTCATGTGTTGATAAAATTATTTTCTCAAACATTAGCAAATTGTCCGTTACAAATGACATTCAAAATTAAAATTCTTCGAAGATATTGTGTGTGGGTTTCTTTGACTTTGTATTCATATTATAATGTTCATATACGTAACATTTGTGGTTTATTTCTACCAATAAGTAAAGGGATGAGATTATTAATAAATACGGGAACTATATTATAAAAAACATCCGAGTAACCGGGTACTCGATCGGAAGTTTAAGCGAGTAACCGGTTACTAAAAATCGTCCGATTTGCCAACACTAGTTTTTTTCGATGATAATTGCCACCAATCTACAGATGAAAATTACACAATACTGATTTGTATGTGCACATGTGTAGACAACGAGATTATGAAACTATGTCGTCCCGTCTATAATTGGAAAAATATTTAAAACCAGCTCTATACTAAAATTATAAATATCTCGCAGATAACAAATAACTGAATAGAAAATTGTTTTCTGTTACCGACACAGTTAATTGTTTATTTTCATTTGTGTAACGATCTCTCGTATATTAATTTATGACCATATCCACTTAGCATGCTTAATCTGTGGACTAATCATTGTAAGTCATTCATAACAGGTCACCGGTGATCGTCTTGTAAAAACAATCAATCCGGCCAGTGTTTTGATAAACAATTATCACCCAGTTCAAGCGTGAATATTGACAAGAGTGGAAGTACAAATTAAAATTTACCGTCCGGATAAATGAACCAAATTATAACGTAAAAATACATTTTGTAGTAAAAAAGAGCCGTCCGGATATGGAACGCGGAATTCCGGATAAATGAGTCAAAATTACCTTGAAAAAATCCGTTCCCGAGAAAAATCGTCCGGAAGGTGAAGCGTCCGGATATCTGAAGGTCCACTGTATTTGTTTGACTGATTATCTTCTATGTATATAATTGATGTAGATTCTGCTATGCTAAACTTTGGTAATTTATTGATTTGTATTCAAACATGAGAAATGTGTTCAGGAGATTGACTTGACTTTGTCTTCCTTAATTGTTTCACTGTATAAAGCTAATTGACACCATATACCTAGAACTGCTGAGAAAATGGAGCAATTCAATTAACTTTGAAGTTAAAAATGCACTAAATAAATGTAAAAAAAAAATAATTATTTGAATTGCTTTATTGAAACATTTCCATCTTTTTATCAGGAAAATGTACAAACCCGTACATGTGGTAGTTGTATACCAGGATCCTTCAGTCTACACAAAGCGAATCCCTATGGCTGCACTGATTGCTTCTGTTTTGAGCGGTCCAACAGGTGTGAACAGGTGCCCTATGTCTGGAAAAAGGTACTCGGTATAACCAAGTCTGACTGACATTAAATGTGTAATGCAAATATGCACATGTGTTTTATCCTACATAATTGCTGTAAACATTTGAAGTCACTATATATTGTAAAGATTATAGAAAATAATACAATGTGATACTTTATCTTTAATGTTACTGTACTCTTGATTCTAGGTGGAGATTCCTGAGGACAGTGTGTCATTTGATCCTCGAGTCACAAACCAGGTCACATTAAAATATAAATCCTATGTAGTTATCCCACAAAACTCCACTTGGGCAGCTGTTCCCGAGTCCCTAGCAACCAAACCAATTTACTGGAGCCTGCCAGACAGTTACCTAAGTGATTTGGTGAGTGAATTAAATAAATGCAAAGAGCTTTATGACAAGTTATTGAATGTTTTAAAGTGTCCGTATTGCAGAGGATTCCAGATTTGTTTACTGTGATTTGAGAAAGTAATTTTCATTGCAGACATTGTCCTATAATGGGGAGATGAGGTTTAGTGTTCAGTTCCGATCAGATGATGGGCCCCCAGCTCGAGTGGATGACAGTCCAGACATTGTAGTGGTGGGGAACAAGTTCCAGATGACTCACAACACCGCTACACCGTGGTCACCGAGTGGAGAGAGGTCCATCTCAGTCAGGTTCCACCCTGTAAGTGGATTCTACCAATCATAGGCTGAATAATCTACCGTTATTCAAGTCATGTACTACATGTAAAACAGTTAAACTTTTACAATATCTGGAATATCATATAATGCAGAAATGATTTGGAAGTCCCAATCCCTTTTTCTCTATGTATGTTTCCTTGGATATCCCGGATCCATTGATATCTCACCTTTTTCTTGGTCCAATTTAGTTCCAGTAGAGAATGAGGTTTGAATGTACAGGTAACTCTTGATGGCTCGAACTTCGATCTCTCGAAGTTCTTGATCGCTCAAAGTGAGTCTTCGGTCCTGATTTTTTCCACTATATTACTAAGCAAATATACTCTTGATTTCTCAAACTCTTGATCTCTCGAAACCCTTGATCCCTCAAAGTCAAAATGCAGTCCCGCTATGCATATTCTATTGAAATTTACCCTTGATACCTCGAAGTGGCTATGTGTATACAATGTTACGTAATTAGCGACTTTACCTGGACATTTAATGGCCCCAGGCAGAAGACAGGGGTCTCGAGAAACGGGATGTTTATTCAAGTGACACTAATACTGCAAGGTGATAATTGATTTATAATTAATCTTATGATGCCTATATGCTATTAAATAATTATCCTTGACGGTATTACGATGATTTAGAAACGCAGTGTCACTGAGATATTGTAATTTTGCAGATTACAAGATGACACGGATAATAAATTTAATTATACCCCCCGCAAACGAAGTTTAGGGGGGGGGGGTATATTGGAATCACCATGTCCGTCTGTCTAGCTGTCTGTCTGTCTGTCTGTAGACGAGATTTTGTCCGGACCATTACTCAGAAACTATTGGAAGGATTTGTCTGAAAATTTGTACACATATTATTCACCATATGAAGTTGTGCACCTGATATTTTCATCTTGATTGGATTATTATTTTGAATTTTACAGGTGTTTTTTCATTTTTATTTTGTGGTTTTGTCTGGACCGTTTCTCAGAAACTATTGCAAGGATTAATCTGAAAATTTGTACACTTATTATTCACCATATGAAGGTGTGCACCTGGAATTTTCAACTCTTTTTGTTAATTTTTTTGCATTTTACAGGTTTTATTTTTTATTTTAATTGACTTGTTCATTTTGGGCTCATGTATAAGGTTTGAGATATAGAATCTAGAATATCTGTTCAAAAATACTACAGCTTAAAACTACTCATAAAAACTTAAAAAAAGAAACATCATCAAGTGTTAAAAACAGTTTTTACATTGCACAGAAGATAATGTAATTTCATTTGTCTCTTGGGAATAATGACTGGACATGCATCCAGTTAAAGATAAATTAATGAGTTTGGTGTTGGAAGTTGTTAAGGCATATCTCTTATCAAGCGTGTGTGTTATCTATCTCCAGGGAATAAGGCACAAGAATTAAAGATCTCTCTTCTCTTATTCTCTTAATTGTAATTTATTGTCTGTCAAAGCACTTCATTACTGGATGACCAGCTCTTTATTTTCAAAATGCATTTCAAATTGATATATCAAGATTAATTTGATTTTGTATAATGGTTTTTTTTCAACAATCAGTTTGCAGAGTGACATAACACATAATTGCAATATATTTTTTTAATGCAGTAATAAAAAAAAATAAAATGAAAAAATTAAGAAAAAATGTTACAATGGAATTACAATGTATTAGTATTGATGTTTCATTTGGTTGCACCTTTGTTTCATTCATTAAGAAACATGATGAGCAATTATATTTCACTGCAAATTTTTGTAAGTAAATTGTGAACACCTCTAGATCCATAAAGTATTTTTGATTTGGCACCTTCTCTGAAAAACCCAGCGGGGGGTATTTGTCCCTATTAGACAGTTCTAGTTTTTATTTCGAATCAGTGTCAAAGTTTATCGAAATATGAAAATTCAGAAACAGTCTCAATGTCAATATGACAACTATTGTTGGACTAATACTATCAGAACTTCGTTCAATGCACATGTTTGGAAAAGTCAAAATTAATGCTATGTACCACGCGCCGCTGGTAAAATGTCGTTTTCATATAACGAATGCGTATTATGATGTCCGTATGATAGAGAATGAATAAATAAACATGAACTGACGATGTGCATTTTTTGCTTTACTCAGTTTAACAAACATTCATCTAAAATACGAAAACAACGTTGTTTAATAAAAACCACGTGTGAAATAGCACTGCACTACATGAAAAACACTTACTTCCGGTAAGACTAATTTTAAAACCTGTCAAATAAACCCGGAAAATTCCAGTCTCTTGATCTCTCAAAGTTTTTCCTCGGTTCAGAGACTTCGAGGTATCGAGAGTTACCTGTATTTGAAATAAATTAATTGAGATGATATTTGAAAGAGAAATGTAATGGTTGTCCCAGAAGAGGATTGTGAGTCAGTTAACATTCAGAATAGCTTCCACATGTTTTGTAAATTTTTAGACTGAATGGAGAGTGGTTGGTTTTGGTAATGCAACCAGAAGTCTGATGATGATTGTGCTTCAAAATGTCACAGATATTTTTATAAAGGCCACTCTAGATGACCAAGCTAGATCTGCAAGGTAAGAAAATATTGTATATGAATATGGTATAAACAGTATGTGTTCTTTTATAGTAGATGTAATACCACACTCAAGAGCTTGTTGTTTAGTTGAATCTAAATATATCAGTTCGTTCCACTGATCTATGTAAAATGAAACATGATATTTAAGATATGTTCACTATTTATCTTATTCTATGGCAAAATTTGCTGCTAAGTTTCTTCCATACTAAATATTTCATTATTTCATAGTTATTGCTGAACTGAAAAGTAAAGGTTTTTTCTGCGTTCTTCATTGTGTTTAGCTTCAGATTTTGTTTCCTCTTTCAGGTTGACCTCTGTGTCTTTGGACAGTGCCCAGCCAGGGAATGGTAGCACAGAGAACCCAGCCTTAGGAGTGGAGGTCTGTCAGTGTCCAGAACAGTACTCGGGTCTTTCCTGTCAGGTATGAGACATTCTCCAGAATTTTTTTTATAAAAAAGACACAGTCAACAAAAATATTAATTTCACATTTTTCAAGCTGGAAATTGGTATCCCAGTTAATTCTTTTATGAAAGTTGAACACATCATTATTTTTTGTTAAGCAGAATTTTAGTGAGCATAAAATTTTAAAAATGACTCTTATTACATTAGGACCCAGCAGAGGGTTACTACAGACTGAAGCACAACCTGACTGTAAATCTGTCTTATCCAATCCGTGTTATCGGAGAGGTGGCGCCCTGTAACTGCCACAGACACTCTGACATCTGTGACAGGGAAACAGGAGTCTGTAAGGTACAATCAGTAGTGTACTGAGGGTTTAGTAAATTAAAGGAAAGGAGACAATTTTGTACTCAAAATTTAGGACTGAAGGATCTTTGTACTTGTTTTTAATTAAGAATTTGTTAATAGGTTTAATGTATAGAACTTTCATAAAATTTATGAATAAATATAAATATTTGTAAGCATAAATAAAAAATTTGGAAACAACTCTATGGTTATATTTATTAAAGCACTTGTCTTAAAGATAAATCAACCATTATACATTAATTATGATGACTAAATATTACAAATTAATTCTAGAATTGTCAGCATAACACAACAGGAAGTCGGTGTGAGAGGTGCTTGCCTGGTTTCTATGGTGATGCCACCAGAGGTTCTCCTGTCGACTGTCAACCCTGCATCTGTCCCAGCATTGACAACAAGTAATAATGCTCCTCAATGATTAAATCAAAGATTTCTTGTACATAAACTTTATGTCAATTTAGATGTTCAACTCCTTAAGTAAAAAATATAATGACACTTCATAAATCTGTTCAGTTTCAGCAGCACTTGTGAGATTCGGCGAGGCCTGCTTTTCTGCACAAATTGCACTGAAGGATATATTGGTACAAGATGTGAATCGTATGTATTTTCTGTTGTTGTAATTTTAAAAGAAAAAATAAAATATTGATACTGTCCTTGTTGTAAAAATCATGATACACATATGTTTAGCTTGTACCAAATCTTTAGGTCCCCATAGAATAGAAAATTTTCTATTGTACGTGGTTGAACGAAAAGTTCGTAGACAACTGTCATAGCTTTTTTATTTGACGTCATATGTTATCCAAATTTGGCAGGAATATTTTAACAATAAATCCAAATGATTTTTATTAATTTTTTTCCAAAATATTACAATTTATTCAAATTTATCTAGATATTAAAAAATGCAAAAATCGGATCACGGAGCAGGTAAAAATTTAGTACGTTACAGACAATGCTCTTAATAATGTCTGTAGTCATATTCTCTGTAAAATGGAGAAAAAACAAAAAACAACCTAGAAATTCAAATTGAGAATTGTTACATCGATGCGTGTACCAAATATGGTTTTATATTTTGCTTTGTTGAAAAGAAATCAACTTGAGAAGATAGGTAGTCCTTTTTGAAAACAACAAAAATTATGACATTTTTGGACGTCACAGAGCAGCGGATAATGATGCAATTTTGTGTTTTACCCAGGAAAAGTCCTGAAAAAACTCTAAAAATGTTGGAGGCTTCAGGAAATCATGTCACAAGCAAGTTGTGATTGTGTGTACAAATAGTACAGGCAGTATTTTGAGTGACAGAGATTCTGTATTGGATGAGGATGATCTGAAAAGAAACGGTTTAACTGTAAAAATCAAACAACAGAAAGACAACGAAAAAAGCAGAACTTTTAAAAGTTGGAACGTCAAGGAAAGACATAGGTGCTTCAGAGTTGCTTATCCTGTTAAAGCAGAGTTAAGTTATAAAAGAAATTAAAACATTAACAAAGGAAATTATACAATGAGAGCAATTCTTAAAAAATAAATGTCAAGTATAAGAAAAAGGATTTAAGACTGCGGAACATTAACTGGCAAAATTGGAAATATAAAGCTTTTGTCATTTCTATCTGTTACAATCAAAACATTCAGTGATATACAATGAAATGGGTAGGTACAATTTGACGCGGACAGGGGGAAAACATTGAATTGAAATTGCAGATCAAAATTTATTTTCAATCCACCTGAGCTGTATTCAAAGCATAGAGTGAATGTATGATCCAAAAATCAACTAATTTCAACTCCCAAATACATATTGTTTGAAGTTCACATTAATATGAGTTTTAGCTTATGATTTTAAGAACGCGAAAGATCATAGAAGACAAAGATTATTTTTCAGGAGATATTTGATTCTAGAAAGGGGGGGGGGGGGGGGGG
>PRKT01000001.1:3169859-3181355 GCA_003671525.1 Saccostrea glomerata | reverse complement strand
ATAAATACCTAGTATTTTGCTTTTTATAGTGTCACGGGGATGGGGGGGTGTTATAGTTAATTCAGCGGATACAATTTATTCTCCCTCTTTAATGTGATGAGTCAAAATTATAAAATACATGACGTATATTTAAACGATTTTTGAAATTGTTCATATTTATAAAGATATTCAACACTTTAATCTTAATGATGCTGGACCAAAATTTTAAACAAAATGATTTTTGTACTCCGAACTTTTTGAAATCAGGCTTTTGAATTAATATCCACCTCTTACAGTTTTCTTCAGGGCCAAGGTTGATTAAAAAAAATTAAAGAAACTTATTTTAGAAAAATTACCTTCAGAGTCTTCTTATAAAATATTTTTCGAAGGTTATCGCCACTCCACTGAAAACGCATCAAAACGTCATAGATGACGTCATAGAATTGTTCTTTTCCTATCCAAAGAAGGGTGTGGGTGGGTTCAGTCCCACAACCTCAATCCGTAGGAGGAAGCTGTGCACAACATAAAATATAACACAATTTTACATGATATTTTTTTATACAACAACAAATAATTTCGAATTCTGTATGAAAATAACAATTGCTTTCTTTACTATAAATTTTAAATTATAATTATAAAAGTGACGCAGGTCCTATGTATTCAAAAAATAAACTTATTTTGTGAACTTTACGTTTCATATAATTGTAGATTTATGAAACAGAATTTATCTTTTAAAGACCGCGGCTTTAACTTTTTTTAAATATACATATAGTCAGGGCTATTCATTTTATATAGCATAGACCTAGAGAAGTAGACAAGCTTACGCATGTACGCCTACAATTCCTCTAAAGAGAATGATCGGTGTAAAGAAAGAAATAGTTCAGAATGAAGTCATGAAATTTATTCTCGTCAATCTTCTCACCATCTTCGCTAGCCAAGGGTTTCCGATCCGAAATCTACTCTATAACGTTGTAGAGTAGAGTTCGGATCGAAAACCCTTGGCTAGCGAAGATGTCTTCACACTGACTGATTAACCTAAATTATGTATCAAGATTGCACAGAATTTATTTATAGCGTACATGTGTCTCATCAATAAAATATCTCTACTAAAGTAAAGAGATTACAGGCCGCAACAAAAGTGCGTACCCCCCCCCCCCCCCCCCCCCCCCCCCCCCCCCCCCCCCCACACACACACACACCAGCACAAACATAAACATATATTTACCAAACAGAAATGAAATGTTTGTCCCTTAAATATTAATTTATTTAAAACACTGGACAAAAAAATTCAAACTGTACCAAAATTGAAATTATTTGTCTTCTGGGTCATCAGAAATAATGTGCCTTCTAGCGTAGCTGAGGTGGATTGATAAGGAATTTCCATCTGCAATTTAATCCGATGTTGTCCGCGTCGAATTGTACCAGCCCATTTCATTGTCTTTCACTGAATGTTATGATTGTAACAGATAGAAATGACGTTAGCTGTATATTTCCAATTTTGCCAGTTGATGTTCCGCGGTCTTAATGAATGGGCATTGTTTTATACAGTGTGAAATGTATAAGGATAGTATATTTTATAAATTCTCGACGCTATGTTTTGACGTTACATTGACGATAAGTGTGCTCCGCGGGTTCAAAACGTTGATTTTAAAATGAAGTAAATTTCTGTTAAATCAAATGGAATGAAACTTCACACATCAACAAAACAAATATTTTTTCATATTATGTGCTTATTTTGAATTTCTAGTGAGTAATATAAAGAGGATTGACATCATCCACAAACTTTTCGAACAACCATTGTATGATAAAGTTGGTGGTATTAGTTATTTCATTAAGGCCACTGTTAAAAATATGTTTGATTACCCTTACTAAAAAAGAATGGGTCAGTAGGTAGATGGGGAAGAAATTCCCCAGAAATTTTCAAAATCTGTCAAAATTCAACGAATAATTGATGGGAAGAAAAACTCAAATTGTTTCTTAAAACTGAAAAAATCTTGAGACGCACCTTTTTAGTCAGTGCATTGGGACCGAGCAAACAAACATTTTTTTTAAAGATGCCTTGATTTATTTTTTTTTTTTAAGAAAGTAATTTTCTATATAATGAGGGATTTAACTTCAGTTAATATAAAACTATATATTTTGATGGCAAGCATTTTCCACAGCTTTGTATTAGATAATGGGAGAGTTGAGTGTACAGATATTTAAAATTAAAGAATGAAAAGTACTTAAAGCACTTGTTACAAATCTTAAATGGCCAAGTATTGCCACACTAGAAAACATGTTTTAAAGGTTAAATACTTGATATCAATTTTTATAAATAATCCATATTTACATGCAACTCCTTTGAACAAATTTGTTTCTTTTATGTAAAAGCCTTCAGAAATGTTGATACTTTTAAAAAAATTTAAATAACTCTATTGTGTGTGAAATCAAATTAAGGGCAGCATAAAATATAATGATGGTTTAAATCAACATTTGTATAAGTGGATAATAATCCATTATATACATGTAATTATTCCCTATACTTGAGTGACAGGCTGGAGACAGTGTTGTCATAAGACCTTAATTATCCCACCCCAATTACCAACCTTTATACAATGCACATTTTTCTCCATTGAATTTTAATCTGTCATCTTGGGAAATCATTCACCTTTCCCCTTGTCAAAAATATAAATTCATAGACATTGTCATTGGAAGGAGCCATTGGGTCATTCATTCAGAAGGAATTTGTTTTAAAATATGTACTTGATACTGTGCATTTTAATTCTGTTTCATTGTGCTGATGCTAGGAGTTTAATAGGGTAAAATAATCCTCTCTTTTAAATGGATGTGTTCCATGTAAAATTTGCAAAGATTTTCATTTTCATTAATTTGAAGGCATATTTATTTATTCAATATAATTATTTTTTGTCCTCTTCTAAAAATAAGACATTTGTGAGTGAAAATATTACTAGAAATTTATACGTGTAATAACTCATTCAATTATATTCATATGAACAATCAAATAAATTAGAAATTGGAAAGATGGAAATTTATTGATTGATATACTTTTCACTTTGTTTGTAATTTTTTTTAATCAAATTGAAATTAACAAATTATGCAATATAAATTTAACAATATATTCAACTTCCACAGAGTTATTAAAGTTATTACTTGTTTGATGTAGATATGTATCTTTAATTTTGCTTTGTTTAATGATGAGCCTATATTTACAGATGTGCAGAAGGTTACTATGGGAACCCAAGACAGTCTGGGGGTAGGTGTCGTCCCTGTGATTGTAATCCGGAGGGCTCTGTATCTACGTTATGTAACGCTCGTGGACAATGTCAGTGTCTGCCTGGAATAACGGGAGAGAAATGTGATGGATGTCAGCCCAGATATGCTGTTGAAAACGGAAAATGTGTTTGTGAGTGTTCAATGTCTCGAGATACATTAACATATGAATAAAAAGACATGCATAAAATGTGTCCATAAAGTATCCTTTTTACAATTTTAAGACTAAAAAAAGTAAATAAAATTAACAAAGTTAAAAAAATGCAATATCTATTTTATTTTCAGTGAAGTGTTCCTGGAAATGTGTGAACAATTTTCTTTAAAGATGGTTTTTAAAAAGGACATCTCTTTGTTATGCTTGATTTTTCAGCATGTGATGAGGGCTGCACGGCTGACCTGATGAGGGAATTAGATGACCTTGAAAACATGACCAGTCAAGTGAACTTAACTGGAAAGCTCCCTGTCCCATGGAACCAGCTCTGGAAAATCAAGAATGAAACAGAATTACTCAAGGTATGTACAATTCAAAAGTTGAAAACCAAACATAGCTGAAAAGTTTAACAAGTGGTAAAAAAAACTGCTACAATAAAAATGGTAAAAAGTGGTAAAATGGTAAAAAAGAATCATGAATGTACAATTGTTTAGAGAAGGATGATGATATGTCTTGTATAATAAAACAATACAGGCTGAGTTGGACACTATAAGGAATGCTGAGCTGGATCATTTGAGGAATCAGACAAATGACCTTGTGAGGGATTCACAGGACTTACTCACCAGAGTGAGTGATCAGTGTTGTGTGTATAATTCTTATATAGTCTTATGTAGTCCTTACATAGTCTTGTGTAGTCCTTATATAGTCACCAGAGCGAGCGATAAGTGTTGTGTGTGTACTCCTTATATTGTCTCATTTTCTTAGATGTTGTCTTGCATACCATGTGCCCTATTGTGTATAGAATGCTTACATTAATCTCTCTCTGTAGTCCTACTGCATGTTGGTGTGTGTGTCTGTTTGTATTGCAAATTACATAGCTTTTCATTTCACCTTTTGTAGTTTTTTATCCATCTGTATGCTACATGTAAATAGAGTTGAACTTGTTTAACATCTTACACAGCAATATCTCAAATACTTGGACTATTTTGAAGTAGATTGGCAGTCTCAACCCCCTTTACTTTTTGTTTTTTGCCGTCAGTGTCTCACATCCTTAAATATCTTACAATTATTACAATTAAACTTTAGTCCCTTGGAGTTTGAGATAACAAGATGCAACTGTATTTATGTTTTACATTAATACAGTTGTGACAAATTTTTTTTCTTGGAGTGTTGTATGTAACTTTCTGTTTAGGTTAAATATAACCATCATGCACATTTACTTCTAGCCGTAATCTTATACATCTGCTTTGAGTTACTTTGCCTTCATCTTTCACAATGTACAATTTGTAATTATTGTATTTCTGTTAGATAGTGTTTAATATCTCAAAGATAAAAAAAAAGATAAAGGAAAACATACACATTTTTCTTTCTTTGTATAAACTTGAAGATTTCTACAGGTCAATATGGCATACCCTTTTTAAAACTATATGTTACTTATTTTAGTCCAGGAGAGCTAAGCTTAAAGCTGGCCCACTGGGGGATAAAGCAGCTACCCTGAAGAAGAATGCTACAGACCTGGAGGCCGATCTTAACGACACTGTCAGGGATATGAGGGGTAAGGATTGATAAGAAACAAGAGGAGAAAACTTCACTAATGAATGACAATTATGTTTTTTCTAAGAATGTATCAAGTTTTATGATTTATAATTGTCATAATTTTAAAAATCTCCTACATGTAGTCTTAACTAATTTTGCATTTTGTTCCTTCACTGTTTGAAGGTTTAAATGTTTCTCTACTTCTAATAGGAATGCTTTAACAAAAAAAATAAATGTTGTATTTTCAGAATTTGTGGATAAGCTAGTGGATATTGTTCAGGGTCTGTTTCATAACAAAAGTGGAATAAATGTCACTGATGCCTTGGAGAAAGTGAGAGCCATTTTAAGGGACATCAAAGACAGAAATTTTACAAGGAATCTGGAGAGGGCACTCAGAGAGAATAAGTAGGTGAAATGTTCTTACCACGTGTAGTGCTTTATTATTTGTCTTTGGGGTTGTAGATCTTGAAATGCTTCTAAACAGCAAATTTGAATTACAAATATAAAATTGGAATTCGTCTTGCTGCATCAGTTTTGGTTAATTACGG
The DNA here is from genome assembly GCA_003671525.1 of Saccostrea glomerata. Classification (NCBI taxonomy): domain Eukaryota; kingdom Metazoa; phylum Mollusca; class Bivalvia; order Ostreida; family Ostreidae; genus Saccostrea; species Saccostrea glomerata. Next base: position 3,175,868 of record PRKT01000001.1, on the reverse strand, counting down.
TATTTTTGTTCCATTGGTCATAAATAGGGAAAAATGTCAAGTGCAGTTATTATTTTGAAAGTTATGTTTATAACATCAGTCTTTGTCACAACACACTTTTCAGACTGGCTGAGAAATTGTCGGAGGAAGTGCTTGAAATGAAGAACAAACTTGTGAACACATCGGGAGTGATGGAGGAAATTCAGGCTATAGTAGATAAACTTCAAGACCTTCAGAGACATTCTAACGAATCTCACAGGCAGTCAGATGAAGTTTTTGGAATGATAAATAACATTCTCACAACTAAAAATAAAACAGAGGTAAAATTAAAAGAGGGAATCTAAAAGTATATCGGAAAAGAAGGAGGAAAAGAAGAGAATTTAAAATATATATGTGTGCCCTACATGTACTTTGTTTCTATTTCAGGATATGTTGGTTGACGTAGACCTGGTACATGATGATACTGTTAAAATTTTGGGGGATGGGCATCAACTCAACATTGAGTCAGCAAGTGAACTGGAAAAAGCCAAGGAAAACATCAAAGTAAAAAAAAAAAATTTCCATTGCATCTAAAATTCCTCTAGGACTTGAATATATATATTTTGATCAACATTCAATCTACTGAGAATTCCTCTGTCAGATTTGTTTAATTGAATGAATATTCAATTCACTTGACACTTTTAAAATGATTTTTGATATGCTCCAGGATGTAGAAAGAAAAGCAAGCATCTTTGACCAAATTCTGCCAGAACTTAGATCAAAAGTCAATAATACAAGAAGTCAGATACCGGGGACAGAGGCCAAAGTCAGGGCAGCAGAGAGTCATGCAAGGAACCTGTCTAATTATGCTGAACAGCTGGAAAGGTACAAAAAGAATTCCACTAAGACTAATTCTTAAATAGATCATTGCAGTGTTTACAGTATATTTTACCATATTTTTACAGAATAAAGATACCTTTAAATCTAAAGTGCATATGCACTTTGATATTACGAAATTTGATCTGTGTATCAATTTATCATTAGGGAGTTTGAGAAAACCAAAGCAGATGCAGCTGACCCTCTGAAGGCTGCTCAGGTTTATGGTAACATTGTGAAGACTGTCAATGAAGCAGAGGAAGCAGCCAAACGAGCCATCAAAGCTGCAGAGGAATCCATCAAAATTGTACGTTATGGTTCGGTCTTATGTGCAGTAATCGAAAAATTTATGTTTTGCGTACATTTCACAACCCATGATTTCAGTCATTCAAAAAGTCTCAAACTCAACCTATAATCAGTAGAAATATGACTGTACTAATTGTTGCATGATATAAGAGGTTTATCACTCTGTGGGTACTATTAAGCCACATTTTATAGAAGTTGCATGTGCAATTTTTGGATCAAATTAACTCATGATTTCAGTAACATCTTCATATCATGAAATCTTGTCTTTCACATTTGGGTGTAAAACCTTGTTTGGAAGAATTGTACATTTAAACTGGAAGTGTTTTATCTGTTTTTTGAAACAACATTTTCTTTACACAGGCTGGAGTTAAGAACATCACAGATGAGGTGTCTCGCTCACTTAACAGAAGCAGAGAACTATTAAGACATGCCAATAAAACACTCAGTAAAGTCCCAGGTATGTTATACATTTATTATTATGGTTATTTTTTAGACAGGTGAGGATGTAGTTCAATTATGTGTTTTAACCTGCTTTCTCTATTTGGACAATTTTATTTTGATTGACTTTGTAACTGTACTTTTTAGTTCTGGATAAACATTTGAGTGTTTTGAACAAGGATTTGCTTCATGTTGAAGAAGAACAAAGCAAGATCAGACAAGGCCAGTCTGACATAAAGGAGGCTCTAAGACAACTACCAAAAGGTTAGATCAATTAGAATAACATTTATAGCTTTATCACTAATATTTGCTTTTTTGCTCATGTTTTTAATTTCATATCATTCCTGCTTTCCTTTAACTCAAGCAATATCAGCAATAGAATTGCTATTCATTTTCTCTGTTAATTTTATGACAGACCTCGGTGACAAAGCTTTGAAGATTTCTAAAGACACTGACAAGACAGCGGATGAACTAGAATCTCTGGAAGAAACAGTAGGAAATATAAACAGCAACATAAAGAAAGATCTCGTTCCAAAGCTAAACCAAATCCGAGATGTGAAGTTTGATGGCATATTTGAAAACATAGAGAATTCAAGTGAGTTCCAACATTTAAAGGATTTTATCTGATTATCTTTCATTTGAAAGAACAATATAAAAACACAGATTAAGACACTGATGAATCCTTGTTGTTTCTTGTAGTTGATACGGCAAAGGCAAATATAAAGCAGATAAGTGCTATTGTTGATGGGGTTGAGTCGGCAGCCAACAGAACCATGACTGCTGAGTCCAGGCTCAACGACAAACTCAAGATGCTGAGAGACAACATCAAACAAGCTCGCGCTCAGGCCGAGAAGGTATGTACAGTCAAAATTTACAAAGCAGCTGTGGAATAATCCCCATTATGAATGTTCAGACTGCAAAGCTAACATTGCTTTGGGAGAGAAAGCTAAAAAGAATGCTGGTAGTTGTAACAAAACAGAGAACGTTTTGGGTCTAATCAGATGGTTTATATTTATTTACAGGTGAAGGTGTCACTCTCGGCCAATGGGCAGTGTGTAAGGTCCTACGTCTCCAAGTCTACTGCCGGTGTCACCAATAAAATGACATTTTCCTTCAAGACAAACAATGCGACTAACAACCAGATCTTTGTATTACTGCAAAAGTCTCCCACGGTATGTGTTAGTGGTAAATTTATATTCCAAATTTATTTTAGGAATAAATTTAATTTTTATGATGTGATCAATCGAGTGGCCTGCAAGCCAATCGATTGATCATTGTCATGAAATTAAAAAAAAATGACAGTTATTCCTTACATTTACATGCTCTTGATTCCACAAATCCACTTGAAACAAGCCCCGCTTCTTGTCTCAATTTGTTCTGCCCTGCACGTGATTTTTTTTAACTGTGCCTTTAGATAAACCATTACATTTATGTAGAAATAAAGTACATTACATGTAACTATTTGTAATTTTTTCTCATACAAAGACATTGGAAATATAAATATTTGATAATATTGCAAGTTTTACAAATTGGTGCTGTGTAATCTTAGGACATTAGTGAATGAATATCAGATTGCTTTTCTCATGTTGGCTTAACTTTTCAATTAAAATTGGATGATGAAAGGCTACCATTTTAGACTACAGCTGTTTGAATAGAATGATATTGCATACCGGTATTTGAATAACCATTTGATGTAACTATCCCTTTGTAGGAGTTCCTTGCAGTAGAGATGATCAGTGCAAAGGTTCGATTTTTATGGAATGTTGGAGCAGGCGTGGGTAGTGTAACGAGTGATCTTCCCATTCAGAATGAGGCCAATTTTATCAATACTGTGGACAAGTGGTACCATGTCAAAGCTGAAAGGTAGGGAAAATTCAGGCATTAAGTGCAAATATCTAGTACTGATATATGTATGTTGTAGATTCATTATGTTTCAAAGAGGGTTCAATTTTTTGTTACCCGGTAATATTTTTTTACATACAAATGCACAAAATTAAAATTTTGCGATATAGGTGATATGTTTTATGTCAAGGTGTCAAACCATGTTATTACATGTATGTCTTTACCCTCTTTTAGATATTAGTAGTCAATAAGAATTGTATTCCATGTTTTAAAATTATTCCAAAGTATATTATGGCTGTTGATAACAAAATAAATCATCATTACCAATTACAATGTTTCAGACGTGGTATCATAGGGACATTGGAGGTCAGTAAACTATCTAATGGGAAGACTGTTGAGACATTCAAGGGAACATCTCCTGTTGGCCGCTCTTTTCTGAAGCTGGATGAAAACTCGGAGCTCTATGTGGCTGGATTGCCATATGGAGTAAATGTATGTACATTTATCATTCCTTTCTAATTACTGTATTAATAATGAGCATAAGAAATTTTCAAGCTTTGTTTTAAGATCTACTCCCCTAACATTGGATGTGCTCATTGAGAAAAATTGCAACTATTTCAGAGGTCATCAGAATTGAGAAGTATAGCAAACTTCTCTGGGTGTATGAATGAAATGTACATTGATGACCAGAAAATAGGACTTCATAACTTCAAGACAACCAGTCAGCAAGGTTGCTGGGGCTGCAGGAATGTGTCAGTAATTTTACAGTTTTGACTGATGATAAATTTTTCTGTCACTTAATCATTACTTTAGTTCTGACATTATAAGTTTCTGTATTATTTTGTTCAAATAGTGTTTCTTTTTATCAGGCCCACGGTTACCGTGGTAGGAGCTAACACCTTTCACTTCAATGGTCTGGGTTATTCAGCCAAGCCTCAGATAAGGAACTACAGAAGTACAGAGTTTTATGTCAAAATGGAGTTCAAAACTTTCTGGAGGGATGCCATTTTACTGTTCACTGGAAATAACAAAACTGTAAGTACAAGCATTTCATAGACTGGATAGTTAGATCTGTCATGAAGAATGGGTGAATTGGATAATTCATCAAACTTACATGAAACTATGGAGGATTCATTAGATCAGTAGATAACTTTAATTTCTCGTGGGTATATTTTGGGGTCAAGGGGTCTGATGACTTGGTTGCTTTGGGTTTGGGATGTTCACATTTCAACATGGACTAGTGTCATAAAAAAATCATATGCAGTTGTGTTTAGAAACAGTAAGACATGATAAATCAGAACGGGATGACAGTGAACTTATGCTTTTAACAGAGGATTTTTTTCAGTTCTACCCAAGTCTGCTTACCGTAAATAAAAATAATAATCGTTAACTTAAAGATATACCTGATAATGTATTATTTTTCAGCAAATTATAAATTTGTGCTATAATGTGAAATATTTACATGTAATCTCTCAATTAAATTGATGTTTTTGTTTCAGAATTTTCTGTTTTCATGATGTATTGTTTTCTTGACTGTGTTTCCAGGGAGATTTTCTATATGTTGGTTTACAAGATCAGAAGGTGGTTCTGCAGATCTATACTGGTGGCGAGAGTTTTCTGTCAATTTCCAGCAATTTCTCGTATAACGATAACAAATGGCATAACATCGTAGCCCAGCGACGACTGCTGACGGGTACTGCATCACAGGCAGAAATTAACGAGCTGCCGCTAACCTACCCATCACAGACTAATGCATTTTTAATTCAGTTCGTTTAGTAACACACCATTAATTTATACTTACAGGGTGATTTTTTATCACTTACGCTTGAAAATAAGCGAGTGGTTTTGAAGTTTTACCTTGGCGGTGTTAGTTTTGCACGTTTGGAATCCAATAATACTTACGCTAACAATACATGGGTTCGAATACAGGCCGAGAGAAGTGGGTTACAGGGTACTAACTGTTACAAATTATCACTGGGCAATCAAACATGATATTAGTTGGTTCAATCATTTTAAAACTGGAGCATTTAGGGAATCAGTCTTTCACTACAAGCTTGAAGGAATTTTGAAGGTCATCGGCAACCAACCAAATTTACATGTAGTTTTCATTTTTCACTAGATAATGATTGTCAGGAATTTTGTTCAAAAGACAAAATATGAATTGATGAACAAAATCAATGTTGTTTATTGTTTACGTAGTTAGGGAAAAACATGAATAAAGTGTTCAAATTAATTATTTTGGTCTGTGAAAATTTTAGACTGCTTGAATTGATTAGAAATTGAGCAATATAATGTAGATTTTAATTTATTTTAAATCTATGGGTAGATTAATTGCACATAAATTCTACTAAAAAAGCAAAACTTTTTAGTATGCAGTATTTAGAGGTTTCTTATGCCTGCTTAATTTAGGCTTTAGGCTTTAGCACACTTCTTATTATCAGCACATCTTATTCTAAGAGCAGCACACTATTAACCCTGAACAAGTTTCTTGCACACCAGGCAGATGACTGAACTTGTTTTCTGTGCATCAATTATCATTGGAAGCCTGAAGTTTTTACCTTCTTTTTAGAGTAGATTATGGCCTCTGAC
>PRKT01000001.1:3153101-3169390 GCA_003671525.1 Saccostrea glomerata | reverse complement strand
CCCCCCCCCCCCCCCCCCCCTGAAAAAAAATCTTATGTTGCCATTGCCCTTAAAAGTGAAGTGGGTAGTTAAGTTGGACGACCACACATGTGTTTTGAATCAACAAAAAATTTAATTTATAGCTCCATTTTTGATTATGTATTGTTAAAGACCAACTAATGCACTGTTTGAGCCACATGTAAACTTCAACACTTATTTGGAATAATATATGTAACAAACTGCTTTTCAATTCAATTGCTGTATTAAACCCTCGCTTAGTTTGGCAAGAACTTTAATTACTAACAACTTTTAACCGTAGCTATTCCCTGTCCCTGTAGAATTAATTTGTGTCCTTCAGTACATGTTACACAGTGGGTGAATGAGTACATAGCTTATTTAGATTTGTAGATATGAGTGAAAAATTATACATGTACAAACTTCACATTACTTGCATGCTCTAAACAAACCTTGTGTGAAACATTAGCAATTATCAACACTTGTATTTATGCTATACTGATGTGGTTGTGTGTGTGTCAAATTAATATCTTTACTATACTAACACTTCGATATAATTGAAATATGTATACTTTTGTAATATATACACGGACAAATTTAAAAAAAAAAAAAAAAAAAGACTCATGATTTAATTGCTATTTAAGATATTTTCAAGTAAATGAAGGTATTTAACTGAGAATGAATTACATATATTTGCAAAGGATCATTATAAAACAACAAAATTATAAAACAACAAAATTGGAAAACAACAAAATTGTAGAATTGTACTTAGTGAATACTTTTTTGTATTTTAGCTTCCCTTCAGATTGACAATTCAGACATGCAGCTGTTGAAAGCCCCAGGGAGTAACACAGGGTTAGAGTTGAAAGGGAAGAGACTTTATTTTGGGGGAATTCCAGAAAGTTATGATCTCCAACCTTTTTTGAAATGGTAATTATTCACAATATATTAAACTAGCTCAATCTGGAATTATCTGTTATGATGAACTATCACCTACAAAAAGTGTCAAATTTACATATATTTTGGTTGGATAGGGTTTTTTTTCTAATTAGCTGTGTTTTTTCTATCCTGGACCTGCCCCGTGGGGATCCGTGTTAGAATAGGTCCTCAGTACCCCTTGCTTGTCGTAAAAGGCAACTAAATGGGGCGGTCCTTCGGATGAGACCATATAAACTGAGGCCCCGTGTCACAGCAGGTGTGGCACGATAAAGATCCCTCCCTGCTCAAAGGCCCTGAGTGCCGAGCATAGGCCTAAATTTGCAGCCCTTCACCGGCAATGGTGACGTCTCCATATCAGTGAAATATTCTGGAGAGGGACGTTAAACAGTATATAATCAATCAATCAATCTATCCTTGACTAAGAAAATATTTATCTAGTACTGAAAGAATTTTGACAATCTTTTTGAGTCCTTCATTTACAAATAAGGAATATCAGTGTAGATTTTTTTCTTTTTTAAATGGGAGGTTTTATTTAGAAATTTATGGAAATTCTTATTCCTTTCTTATGATTAAAAAGGGCTTGAAATTTTTAATTACAGGGGAAATATAAAGAGAACGGGCCTCTTAGGCTGCCTTCGCCGTGTTCAAATGGATATTGCTAACCAAGATCTCCTGACGGGAGAAACTGTGGGGGTCACCAATGGATGTCCAGACGAGGTTTGTTTGCATCCTGACTTCGCATTTGGAAATTACTGTGAAATCACATATTTCGTGGGGTCAAATTTTCGTGGTTTGAGTAAAAAAAATTTGGTTTGTGGGGATTTGAATTCGTGGATGCAGAATTGTTGAGTATTTATGTATGTAATATATTTTACCTTTCGTGGGTCTCTTCATACCTCGAAAACAACAAAAATTAAACCCTCACCAAAATTGGGATTTCACAGTAGTAACCCTTGATCAATCTATGTTGATAATGTATCATGATTTGTTTTGTGAAATTTATCTTGTAATTCTTGTTTTTCAGGGTTACAAAACGATTGCATTTTATGGAGATGGATTTGCCAAGTATAAGGCTGCTAGCTTGTCAAACAATACAGCTGATCTTTCTTTGTCCTTTAAAACAAAGGAAAAGAATGCCCTTCTCTTGCTAGCCTATGATAATGATCAAAGGGTGTGTATTCAACAGCATTTCTTGATTAAACTTTCAACTTTGTTCTAGTTTTTCTCTACATTTTGCAGATAAGAATATGCATGTATGCATTTATAACCTCAGTGTGTTGAAAAGGGAATCATTTATTTTTAATTATTTTAAAAAATATTTTATTTTTCAGAACTTCTACTCAATAGTGCTATCTAATGGTAAAGTTGTAGGAAGTTTCAGTACCAATAGTCTTCCCAAAAAAATTAAAACATCAAAAACTTTTAACGATGGAAATTTGCACAATGTAGCCATACAGAAAGTTGGAAAGAGGTAAATTTCTTATTTACATTTTCTTATTTTATTTTACATTTGTCATCTATAATGCCTTGTTCACCATCTATTCACAAAAATCTTGGGAATATTATCTCATCTTTTTAACATGCTCCTCACCTTTTCATTCTTATTGGCATTTTATGTAAGTTACTAAACTTTATTCATCACAGGATTACCATGTACATAGATGATGAGGCCCAGACAGATGAAGTTGTACTAATTAGGGATGAAATCAATGTAGATCATCTGTATGTAGGAGGAGTCATCAACTTCATCTTTCCTCAGGGACAGGCTATGGTAGCCACCACTCAGGGACTGGAGGGATGTGTCAGTGACATTATCATCAACCAAGAGTATGTCCATTCAATTTTGCATAATTACCCACCACTGAATGTCTACGTATAAGGATACCCTGTTTGTTTGCCAAATGGTAATTTATGAGGGAAAGATTGCATCATTTCTATTTTTGTCTCTCTTTAACAGAATTTTGAACTTGAACAAACCCCTCCAGTTTGAGAGAGCGGATATTGGGAGGTGTAGATTGTCAACCAATCAAAATCCACAAGACATTCGGGATCCACAAACCACAAAACCACCACCTACCACCACCACTAAGGTAGCTACCACAACCACCAAAGCTGTCACCACCACAACCATTCCTCCGAATTCCTGTGCAAAGACTCCAGATTTACAACAAAATCTTCTGTCTTTGATTTTTGGGAATTCGGAGAACAGCCATGGGAAAGTGATACTTGATCCAGCTGAGGTTCAGGAATCGTAAGTCATGTTCTTATCTTAGAGGTTCACAGAATATAAAACTTCCAAAACGTAAATCAAAATGATTTTAGGGGATGCATTGGGGGGAAAAAATTAACATTTTGCATGTGTTGAGCATATGAGAAATTATTTTCTATTTCATAATAATTTTCATGTCAAAAATGACTACATTTAAAGTAATGCATTAATTGTTGACTTTATAATATGTTTTCCTTTTCATATCAAACATACAACTAATGTTTATGTCTTTATTTTTAGGTTTCAGATCTCCTTTGACTTTCGTACATTTTATGATGAAGGAGCAGTATTTCTGTTAACCAATGAAAACTACACAGAGTATGTGGCAGCACAAATAAAGGGTGGGTCTGTTGTTGTCTTCTGGACAAACAATGGAGGAAAGGCAAAGAAATTTGTCTCTTCTAAAGTGGTGACCGATGGGAAGTGGCACACAGCAGTCATTTCTAAAGACCGGCGCCGCATCAGTCTGAAGGTGGACGACAAGCTGGAAATGGACAGACGGAAGATCACCAAGAAATTATCCATAACCGCCCCTCTCATAGTGGGAACCATCGTGGATTATGATTCTGTCAATAATAAAGACTTAGTGAGTAACCAATTTGTATAGGCAGAATTTATGAAAAAAGTATACGGTATCTACAGTAACAGACAAAACGGAGAAATTAGACGTTCATGTTTTAAGCATTGTTTCAGGTTAAACACAGTTTGAGGGGCTGTTTAAGGAACTTTATTGTTAACACTCGGAGTATAAGGATAGCTGATGCCACACATGTACAGGGTGTCACTACTTGTTACATCAACATGGAGCCCGGGGTGTTCCTGGACAAAAACTCGTATGGAATCATAGGTATGGTCGAATCTGAAATCAAAAGCATTTCAAGTTTTATCAATCATCTTATATACATAATTTTTAGCAAGCAAAATAGTGGGAAAACGTAAATAAAAAAATTAATATCTTTTCAATGGCTCTCTCACATTTCTGTTATTTACGTTTTTTTTCAATAGCCAATAGGTATGCAGTTGGTCGAGAAATGAAGATAGAGTTAGAATTTCGTACTCACAAACCCAATGGTATTATTCTGTCTATCACTGACAACCATGCAGTCACACTGGAGCTGCATCAAGGAAAGGTAGCTGTTAGATTCATACACACATACATGAAATTATTTACTCTACATTTAATTTCTCATTGTATTCGACATTAGTACAAAGTAAATACATCTATGACTTTTAAGTGGAATTCAGAAGCTTGTGTTTAAACTTAAGAATCCTTTCATTCATGTTGATAGCTATTTATAACATCAGAAAAGGGCATTCAACAAAGATAAATATGTCAATCTACATAAGAAATGACTTTGTTTTAGGTGAAGTTCTCTGTGTTTAATGTGGCCCTGTTCACAGCTGAGTCTAAGGATTCCGTCAATATTTGTAATGACCAGTGGCATTCCCTGGAGGCAACGCTGATAGGAAATGTGGTGAAGCTGGTTCTGGACGGTGGCGACCCACAGTACGGCAGCAGCCAGGATACTTTCAGGAATGTCACCACCTCCTCTGCTTTATATGTGGGAGGGGTACCAGGTAAGCTTACCTGAGTTTTACGTGGTAGAGATATGTTAAGTTTATATCTTACACATAATTGTTTAAACAACTTCAATCACAATTTGAGATTTAGTTCATACATCCTAAATGATATTTTTTTCTACTGTGTATGAATTTTTTGTTTCAGATTATGCAGTGCCACAGATTGCCTCTTTTAACCAGAAAGATGGAGCGCCAGAAGGGTTCGAGGGTTGTGTCCGTAATTTCAAAATAGACTCCACCCCTGTAGACTGGTTCTCTTTAGTAGAACAGGAAAACATCCAGCGAACCGGATGTCCATATTAAACTTTTGAAATATTAAAACTTACATTATTATTTTAATTTTAACTTTTACCTCAGTCTATTATACCCTCTATATAGGTAGGTGTCTTAAATAGTGCTAAATACCTACTTGGATTTTATATTATATTAATGATTGGATAACTTTAGGTGTTATTTTGTTTATAAATTAAAATATGACAATCGCATACAATGTATATATCCTGAAATGTTAAGTCTTTGTTGAGCAGTTTTTGCAATGGATATTTAACTGAAATGCTGATTTGCACCACTTCAGTTTAAGAGGCAAAATAAATAGCCATTTATACATATTTTTTTTACGTACTACATGCCATTTTAAATATCATTGAGAGCATATGTCAGGCTTTATGAGATCTTATATTTGCTGGATCTGAAATGCAATGTTTTTTAATGGTGCTAATTTTGTACAACATTTGTGATTCTGCATATAATTTATAGATTCTGCATATAATTTATAGGTGTGTCTAACTGTTGTGATTTGATTTATTGTGATCTCTAAATGTCAATATGATATGAGTGTGTTATAAGCGTCATGTCCATTGTTGTATACATGTGTATACCGGTAATTACTTATTTAATGGAGTGCTTCAGTCTCTTCATGAATTTGTATGATTATGCATGAATTATGATATACTCCAAATGTCAGTTTTATCCCTGTGTTGATTTTTGACTCACACAACATGTTCCAAGTGAATGAATTTTATCCTTATTGTAAATTAATTTAATTTATACAATAAATTCTTTTGTTTTTAAAAGAATTTCAGGTTGATATTGAGCGGTGTTGTGCTCCTTGTATACAATAAATGCTTTAATAAATGAATCCACATATATATGCTACATGCTGAATTGTTTCTTTTTATTTTTGCACTTTGCAATTTGAAAAATGCCACTGAAGAGAAGGAAAAAAGATTGTGTCCAGAAAGTCATATGATTGTTAAATGGAAAGTATCAAAAAATGAATCGTATGACAGACAGCATGTTGCAGAATATATTGCAAGCATTGTTACCCCTTTGCTTTGATGACCAGGTTCTTAGCAGAACATTTTAAGATAAAAACAAGATGTTTTTGTGAAACACTGATGTCCCCGCATAGCAACATATATATAGTGAGGATTAAACTTTTCTTAAATGCAAATTAATATAATACATGTATTATATATTATCCCAAAGTAGGGTCTTCTCACAAGAAATATGAAAGGCCTAGCACTTTAAAAGTTATAGTCAAGGTTTGTTTTTTAAAAGTATGTCAAACTCCAAGATCAAAGGGTCAAAGTTCTTGGTATCCCAGGATTACATGTGCGAAGTATGAAAGCCCTAGCCCTATAATACTGATCAAAAGTTATGGCCAAGGTTAAAGTTTTTTCATATATATAGAAATCTCCAAGGTCAAAAGGTTAGAGTTGTTGGTTTCCAATGAAATGTCTTGCAACAAAGAATACATGTGTGAAATATGAAAGTCCTAGTAGCTACCATTCAAAAGTTATGGCCAAAGTAAAAGTTTGGAATTTTTGTGAAAAATTTGGTCAAAAGGTCATGTCACAAGGAACACACATGTGAAATATGAAAGTCATGGCTCCACTAAATCAAAAGTTATGAGCATTTAGGTTAAAGTTTTTGTGGACAAACGGACACAACAAAAACTATATACCCCCTTATTAATGATAACGGAGGCATAAAAATGTGGCAAAATGCAGGAAAACTGTTACTTCGATGAACTCTAGTTGAGATAAATAATGGTATATTGTTATAAGAAGCTTGCATGTTAACACCAGTAATCTAAATGGTTAAAGTATTTTGGACTATATGTTTAATTTTTCCAAAATGACTTGTGTCTAAATGCTTATCTTTTCTCTCACATTGAAACACCCTCCTTTTTTCTTTTTTAACAGGTACTTCTTTATACATATAAATGAGGTCCCTGATAGCTTACATGTTTCTTTTTAAAAAAGTTATTCTGAATTCAATATTATAATATATAAAAAAGAAATTTCGGGATATCCTTTGATTATGCTTGCGTTTTGGTTTTTTCCGGATTCTATAAATGCACGCATTTGGTTTTAATATTATTGACGTTGGTAGACTTCTCGTTTCCATAACACACGAGAGATCGAGTAAGTCTGTCTAGTCAGGGACCTATATACTAAGTATATACCTCCCTGGTCTAGTTATTGAGCGTAATAATTTATTTAAAATGTATATTTTCATTTGTATTATTGTCATATTATCCAAAGTGAACTCTTAGGATTAGTTTGACTTCGATACCTTTCCTCTTTTCGATATACTTCTGTCTAAGTGTCTTAGTGCGTCTCTATTCTCTTTAGAGAAGTGGACTGGCTTTCGCCTACATCCTGGATTTAGGAGCCTGTCCACTTCTTTAAAGAGGATAGAGTGTCTCTAGACAGATCTTGAAAATCCACCTTGTAATGACAGTTATCAAGAAAATTTGGTAAACTAATACTCTATCTATTTTAAATTCTGCCTTAAAATTTAATTTGATTTATATATTAATGTATGGTGTATTAGAAAATTTCAGTGCATTTATCTGTTCTTGATAGCAGGGACTTACATATTAGTACATGTATATAGGTTCCTGATTCTAAGCTAACCCTATTCACTCTAGAGAAGTGGACAGGCTTTCCTCTATATCCACTTCTCTTCGCAAGCCTTCATATTGTTATTCTGGAAAATGTATAAATGTAGAACCAGTGATGGCCTACACTTTTAACTACCATTTCATCTGAAATATGTCTGATTTTACGTACTTACAGACGTGTTAAATTAACAATTTCAACATAAATAAATACAACTGTCACAAGAAAACCAACCTTTACATGTTGCTAATCCATTTTTACAAGTTCTCCATCCCGCAGGATTTATTAATTTCAGACAAAATTTTTGTTGAACTGTAGGCCGTCATCAGTCCTACATTTTACATGTTTTCCAGAATAAAAACAAGAAGGCCTGTAAAGAGAAGTGGATGTAGGCAAAGCCTGTCCACTTCTCTAAAGGGAAAAGGCTAATCCATAATCCACAAATTTGTGTGTTGGAAGCTCCATAATCCACAAATTTGTCTGTTGGAAGCAGGACAAATATGTCTTAAAAGAATATGATAGTAAACAAAGTATTCACATACATGCCAGTCTTTCGGGATTTAGGTGGGACCCTCCCGATTTTACCCTTTCACCCCAGCTTTCATATTAGAAGAGAAAAAATTGCCCCAATTTCCCAATTTGAAAAAGTTGGCATGTTTGGTCTTCATCATGTTCATCCTATTAAAGGTCTTTCAATATCATGAATTGACACACAATTTTGACAAATTCTGGTCCATATTTTAACATAGGAAGATGGAATTAGGATTGGATTTTGATGATACTGACTTCATTGAAGAAAAGAAGATAAATGTGAAAGAGTCCAAGCTCATATCATATAATGCCAAAGTCTGTGGTCCAATGGTATGTTCACTTCTCATAGAGGTCTGTCTGTGACTCTAAATTGTCATTATGAAGAAATGAATTTGGATACTAAATTTTTTTTATATATTTGCAGTGGTTTGAATTAATAAGGATATTAAATTTTTTCAGTGGTTTGAAGATGCTGAAGTGTCAGACTCAGAAACAGCTGCCAATGTTTATAAATTCAGGGGAGACCAGCGATACTACAATAAGCAGTACGAAGAAGCAGTGTCATGCTATAAAAAGGCACTAGGTATGTACACATTAAAGTTTGATATGGGCATTTTATGAAAATAAGCTAATAAAACATAAAACAAAACATTTCTTACAGAAAAGATGATGATTAAATAATTAACTCACTTTAATATACATGTTTACACCCTTGACTTGTAAAAGGTAATACACATCATGATGTTGTGTTATTTGTGTGCATTTTACAGAAAACCTTCCTTTGTCAAACAGATGTATGCGCATAGTGCAATAATCAGTGTTTAAACTTATATGCAGTATATGCATAGCATATGCAAGACAAAGTTTTAGTGAATCAATGTATAATACATGTTAAGTGTTGTTTATTTTGTTAAATGCTTGACAACTAAATATCTGTCAATTGCTGTCAAAATCAGCAATGATAAAATATAAAAGTCATTTAAGTGTCTCTGTTTTGTTCAAAAACCATGCTTAGATTTTAGGTCACCCGAGTCATTCCAGTGACCTTTTGGTATCCCTTTTCATCAGTCATTGTGCGTTGTCCTCTATCAGCTTTGTTTCGTGTGTTAACATTTAAAATTTTTTGTCTGTAGGCATTCGTCATGCTTAATATGTCAACATTTGAACATTTTTAGCTTCTCTGATACCTCATAACCAATTTCAGAATATAT
Source organism: Saccostrea glomerata (assembly GCA_003671525.1). NCBI lineage: Eukaryota > Metazoa > Mollusca > Bivalvia > Ostreida > Ostreidae > Saccostrea > Saccostrea glomerata. The sequence goes on along the minus strand of PRKT01000001.1, from coordinate 3,159,956 downwards.
GGCATCCATTGGGGAAAATAATTTTTGAATTTCAGGAGCCCTCCCCCACGGACCTGAGGAGTGGGGCTTAAACCACTAAAATTAGTGCTATCTTTAAAATCTTCTTTCCTCCTGCACATCAAGCAGTCAAACTGTTGGCATGATTGCTTTTTGTCCAATCTTTTAAGCCCAAGGGATGCCATAAATGCTATTAACCAAAATTGGTAGAAATTAGTTCAATAGTTAGAAAGAAGCTAAATATCTTCAAATATTCATGCACCTTGCTTTACACACAATCACAGATGTTAACATAGATACATGTAGCAATTGGTCACCTGACCAATTTAGGTGGTCTTAAAAAGATACATTTCATTTTAGAGGGAACAAATGATTGTTCCATTTATGTAATGACTGTTATAATTAAGTAAATGACAAAGTGTCATAAGATTGATAAGATACTAGCATATGTCTTTTATTTTCATATTGTGAGTAGTAGTGATACAAAATTTTTATGTTCTAAATGAAAACATTATATGCTATAAACTCCATTTAAACCAGCGATCTTCAAAGTCTACATATTCCATATTTGGATTTTGTTCTGGTTCTTTGACATCTTCCCCAGCATTGTCAAGTTTAAAGATATCCTCACCCAAATGCTGCAGAAGTAAAGAAAATCATCACTAAACAATTAACATCAAAATGTATGAGGATTTTACAAGAAACAATTAATATGAACCAAGTGATCATTTTACCTTTCTGGCAGCTAATAGAATTGACTCCGAGGGCTGTAATTTTTGTAAGTCTGCTTCCACCTGTGAATTTGAAATGCTAATGTACTGAAAAGGGAGACTGTATTCCCAGTAACCATGCAATTCTGAGTGTTGATAACCTACTATGCAGCGTTTTATTAAACTGTTGGGACAAGGCCCAAAACCATGAACAATAAAAAAAAATTATAGTGAAAACATGATTTATGATTCATTATTTGTAGATTTAAAACATACATTTGATGTAGTGAAGTAAATTTATTTGTGGTAATACAGGAAAACTTCTAGTTCCTTAGACAAACAATATAGGAATCATACCTGTTTCATCAGGTGTTGATGCCTCTCCTTAACAAAGGAGACAACTGAAGTTCTTACACTCCGAATAAGTAACCTGAAAATGGACTGGTCCTCTAAAAAATTGTTTGTTTGATAGTACATTATTTATTTAGACTCAGAAGGAATTATCTTTGACATGGGTAATTTTAATGTTTAGTTAGGGAAGAAATAAATGATTTATGGCCTTAATAAAATTACATATAAATATACTCTTCAAAAAAAGAAACGCATAGTAGGAACAATATCCTGAAAACTAAGCTAATAAAACATAAAACAAAACATTTCTTACAGAAAAGATGATGATTAAATAATTAACTCACTTTAATATACATGTTTACACCCTTGACTTGTAAAAGGTAATACACATCATGATGTTGTGTTATTTGTGTGCATTTTACAGAAAACCTTCCTTTGTCAAACAGATGTATGAGACATGATTTAAATGAGTCACTAGCCAGGTGCTTTGTTGCCCTTGAAAAAACAGCTGAGGCTATTGATCTCACTCAAAAACTGGTAATGGTGTTATTGACTTACTTATTTACAATTATAAGTAAATCAGTTTATTTACATTTAAATCAATAAAAATTATTAATAAGCTCTAAGTTCTTATGACCTGAGATCTTATGTCCTGTTTGAGACTGAACTCTATCTGGGAAAATTAAAAACAAAAATGATTTAATTATTTGAATGGACATTTTTGTACAGGTGAACTTGAGGTTACACATCCTTATTAATCTTACAGATGAATAATAGCACGAATATAGATCAGAGGACTCAGGCTTATCTTCTTCTACAACAGATACAGCACAGGCTTTGCCATTTAGAAGGTACCGGTACTTAATTTTTAAAACTCACTAATGAATATTAGAATGTATTTAGACATTTTCTTATCCATATGTCTCAGTGTCTCTCCTTGCAATTGTGTCCAAGCCATAACTTTATAATGGAGAAACAATGAAAGCTCATACTTGACAAAAGATTGCATATGACATGAGGGAGCTTCAAGGTTATTTTGCAAGTTCAAGGACATGTAGAAAATGCATTATTCCTGTCCTGGCCATGTTCTATGTATGCATGGTAATAGATAAACTATAGAATCTGATGCTCAAATGACTGGATGGTTTGACCTAGACCCAAGCATACCTGTATTTGGGCTAGTTCAAGGTCCCTGGCAGAAGAATTCAAGAAGTGTATTACATGTATATCTGTCATTTAAAATTATGTAAAAGAGAACTACTGTGTGTAGTTTTCTTTTAAAAATGCAATGGAGGTGTTATTTTATGATGCGAGCTGGCTAAAATTCCTGTGTCTGGTTTACTTTCTTTGTATGTAATTTCTTTCTTATTCCCTTCATTTACAGATGAGGAAACAACATTAAAGCAGCTGATAATCTTACATCCCTTCAATGTGGAGTTTTGGCTGAAGTTAAAACAAAACTACTGGAGGAGATTTTGTTGTGAAGATTCAGTGAAGAGTGGACCACACAGCCAGGAGTACACAAAACTAGTGACCTGTCTGGTCAGAGCTAGGTATCAAATAATCTGTCTACATGTATTGCTCTACACAGTTTTAACAGTAGCATATACATGTGTATACTCTTAAAAAAAAAGAAACGCATAGTAGAATTTTTGTGACACATTGAACATAGAGATTATTTAGTAAAATGATGTATTTATAAAACAGAAATGTGGTTTACAATAGGAATACTATCTAAATGTCATAATTACTCAAGAGTTTTAAAATCATAGACAGTTTAAGGTAATTAAAGATCAATTTATGGTATGCCCCCCACAGACACAAATGATAGCCAAAAACAGCATCTAATTGAAGCAAATGTGTGTAATAAAAACTGTATAGGAATACTCTCCCACTCCAAATGTAAAGCTTTGGACAGCTGTTTCAGAGTCTGAGGATGCGATTGTCTTTGATAAATCATGAATACGGGGGGGGGGGGGGGGGGGGGGGGGGCTAATAACATTTTGGCCCAACATACTTGATTTGTGTTGAAAACTTACAATGGCAATCCAAGAAATTTTGGTTATTTTTCATCAATGGATTAAACCCCAATACATGTAACAATTCCATGGAATTATGACGTGGATACAGTATAGGTACCTGGTAAATGCTTGGAGTCATTTTGATAATGTATTAAAATACTGATAAAGACCACACCTTTACGACCTGGATAAATGTGTGGGTAAAATTCAAAGTAGAGGTCTGGGGTGTCTAGATTCTGGAATGCCTGCATCTCGGACTCAGCCACACTGTACAGTCTCAGTTTCAGTAGAAGGGTAAAACGACAAAACCATAACTGTAACGAATAAAACAGAGAGTAAGCAATTACTTCAACAAAAACTATGATTAAACTATGTAACTACCACATATTTTAGAAAAGTAGGTCAAATTCAAGATCACAGGGTCAAAAATTCAAAGCATATTTTGAAAAGTCTTGTCACAGATAATGTACATGTGAAATATGAAAGCCCTATATCTTCTCATTCAAAAGTTATAACCAAGGTTTAAGTTTATGTGACAGACGGACAGATGGACAGGCAAATGAGATTTTGCAAAAGTGGGGCACAAAAAAGAACTACGTACTCTAACTCTTGATTCCCGCCTACATTTTGCACCCATGAAATTCAATTTTAATGGCAATTTGGCCATTAAATCTTTGTTTAATACAAAGAACAGTTCTATGGTAATTGATTAATCATTTTAATTCCAGCGCTAGATAGTAAATTATCATTAATTTCAGCTCTCGAAAAAAGGGGGGTAGACGATATTTTGTAGTGAAATCGAACTTTCAAGAATCACCATATTTTGAAATAGTCTTAAATATGATAAAAATGTATCTCATATCTTTTCTTATGTTTTACGCAAATAAATAAAACATATATAAATTAATAAAACACAATTATTTAGTTGTAAATAGCTTTAAAATTGGTGAAAAATCGGCTTTTTTTCGTTTTTTGTCTATAAACATATGTTCCCCCCCGTGAAACACAAAAAGCTTTGGCATAAATTTGTAAAATGACAGTCCATATTACCTGTAAAAAGGAATTTTTGTTTCACGGGGGGGAAAGATGTTTTAAAAATATTTTCCGTTTTCCATAGATTTCTATAGTGAAAAACTCAAGTTTTACCAAAATTATAGAGTTACCTCTCTTTGGTATCGCAAAAAAGTAACGTTTTATTAAAATTCATATAAATATCTATAAAATTTTTGAAAATCAATCGAATCTGTTAACTTTTGAGAATTAACTTAGAGGTAGGCGGGAGAACAATACTATCGTGCGTGGTTCTTTACCTGTATTGTATGCACTGTATGCTGGGTAATTTCACCAGATTTACCAGGTCCCTGACCCGCTGCTGTCAACAACCTTCTGCACATGTCTACCGCTGAACGATAACAACCACCTTTCTGCATTGAGAAGATGCCTCATATTAAACATTCAAAAGAAGCACAAGAATAAGGGTTGAGGTCAAATAATGAGTCTCTTTTTTATCTAAAGGGAGCCATAGCAATTTCTATGAATAAAAAAGCTTTGATCTGATCCCTTTTACATATGACCATTGCTGTTTTTATTTCTTACAATGAGAGCTTTGAGTCCCTCTACATCCTGTGTTACACTGTCTACAGTCAGAATCTGCCTTTTGATAGCTTCCTGTTCTCCCATGTATCTGTACACTAAATCTCTCACTGGATCACCCTATAATATAACCTACTAAAGTAAAGAGATTACAGGCCGCAACAAAAGTGCGTACCCCCCCCCCCCCCCCCCCCCCCCCCCCCCCCCCCCCCCCACACACACACACACAAAGAAAGCTTGGGGGGTAAATGGGTATCACATCTGTCTGTCTGTGCAAATGTATCCAGTCTATTTCTTTCTTATAGAGGAACATTAGAATATACATTACTAATAGTATTACTTTGTTGTGGGGTCCATGGTACCATTTGGGATGAGGATATTACATGCTGAGATTCCACATTACATGGGAAGATCCCAGGAAACCATAGATAGACTTTACTACATACTGGCTGTCACTCAAAAGGTGTGTCTTCAATGTACTGTCAAAAACAGGTGCTCAAGTTATTTAACTGGTCCATCAATTAAGAGTGGAAACTTTGTCAGTGATAACAGGTGCATTATTCATATAGAACATTTCTGTCAAATTCAGATAATTAAAAATCTCCAGGAGGGATATGCAGAAGATGGAAGTGCAGTACAGCTTAGTGATGGAAGCAGGAAAGGTATATTTTGTGTAAAAGCAACTTAAAGCAGAAGTGTTATGTATAGATTATGCAAATTCTGTGATGGAGAACACTTAAATGATTTTTTATGAATTTTTCTTATCCATCAAATACATATGCATATACGAGCAATGCTACTTTTTCAGGGTCTTTAGAGATTTGGCAGGAACGGGAGAGACAAGTTTTATATGTGATAGGAAATACCTTCCTTGCTTTAAGAGTAAGAATTCATTTTGCTTGAACTTTTAGATATACATGTATGTTTTTATCTGCAAATTTCAAGATAAAAAAATAATATGTATACATTTTACAGGCAGCTGAAAATCTGACCTACATGTAAGTCTGTGTCATGAGCCTTGAGCCAGGTCTTGCTCATTTGTTTGCATATATTTTTTTTTCAAAGTATTTTAATTTTTTAACAGGATTATGAAGCTGCCATGACCATATACAATAATCTACTAGAGAAAGACCCCACAAGGAAGGCAGGGCTACTCAGTGGAATGGGTCGTATATACTTACAGGTACATAATAGGCTATTGTAGGTAAAAGTTGCTTGATATTTCATCAATTACTGTATGTCATTAGAACATGACAGAAGGGGAGTTGGGGGAGTGAATTATTCTTAGTGTGGAATGTATACATAGCAATGTATTATGGGTTTTTTGTGCAGATGGGGAATGTTGACAAAGCCCAAGATTGCTTTAAGCATTCAGAAGTGATCTCTAACAGTGGTGACAAATCTATACAGTGTAGGAATGCTATCAACAGGTAACTTAAACAGTTTTAAATGAATATTAATGTACTCTTGTGAAACAAAAGGATTGAACCGATTTGTTAATTTACACCAAGTTTCATAAATGGATTTCTTTAGTCAGGGTATGATCAATGATAAAAAATTTACAGGGGTGAATGTATGGATGTTTATCCTCTTTGTGCTAGATAAATCATAATACCTGTCGAATAAAGCAAGTTTTACAACTGGGTGATTTTACATTTGTTTATTCAACTTATTAAGTAAATAACACAGAAATGTGTATCTTTGACATTGCAGGCAGTTCATGTATCTTTTATATTTTGCAGGGGATTAGAGGCTATGTGTATGAATAATTTCTCAGATGCTTATCAAAACTTCAAACAAGCTGTGGAAGCAGATCCCACTAACACCTCAGTAAGATCCTAGAATGAATGACAGATGTACTGTTAATTTTAACACAGTTCAGAGAGCTTTTGAGTAAACACCTCCCATTCTTTTTTTTACAGGCTGTCAACAATATGGCAGCTTGTTCCCTTTATATGGGCAAGCTGATGGATGCACTGAAGACCTTAGAAGTTTTGGTGCATGAAGACCCAGTACGGAATCTTCACGAGGGAGTTCTGTTCAATCTGTGTACGCTGTATGAACTCGAGTCCTCGCGAGCTCTACATAAGAAGCAGGCTCTACTGGACCTGGTCAGTCGACACAAAGGAGATGGATTCCCAGCAGCTTGTCTTAAAATGGCTTAATCTACTGGGAATTTTTGT
>PRKT01000001.1:3104837-3153006 GCA_003671525.1 Saccostrea glomerata | reverse complement strand
ATATAAAAATTCCATTAAATCTTATTGAACATGCATAGGTAAAAGAAGAAATCATCAACCTCAGTAAAAGTATACCTGTATCAAATTAATTTATAAGTAAAAAAGATTTTGTTTTATATTTATTAATTTTTTTCATTAAAACTAAACAAGTTTCTGAGATGTTAATTACCTGTGGTTCATCAACAACAATGCCAGGAGTACTAAGCTCCTCCAGGGTGGGGACATAAGAACCGGGTACACTTGTGGCTATTGTCAATAGAGTTTGTCTGGTGCCATCAGAAGGAATCCAGGCATCATGCTGTCTGTCGGAGTCACTCATCTGTAGGCTGGCTGTAAATGGATCTGTGGTATCTACATTTGGTAAAGACTGGAATGTGTTAGTAGCACTACTCTCCAAATCCAATGTTCCCTGTACTGCAGCCACTTTTCCATCTACATAACATAAAGAGACCCATATTATCGATAGCATTTTTCACCTACTTAAAGATGTTAGTAATGAAAAGCAAAAATAAACAGGAGAAAAATCAAAGTTGTACAATATTGTGAATATTCAAAATTGCATGGCTTAATCCTTTGTAGGAAAATATGAACCAAATTTTCACCTTACCACTAAGTTGTGTGGAAAAGACAGGTGTGGTAGGTGTCAACAATGGTGCAACATTTACAGCAGACAGAGGGGGTCCACTGAATGGTTGATTGACAGGAGAAGGAATTATGGGAGGAGTTGGTATTGCACCCTGGGAATGTTGACTGGATAAAGATAATTGTGTATTGTAGTCATGATGCATTGTTTCTGAAGTGGTTCTATGTCGTTCATTCAGATGGATATCTGTTATTCCTCCAATGGCTTGGTCAATGTCGGCCGGGCCACTCTCAGCAGTGAAAGATTCAAAATCTTCCTTATCATCTATTAACTGCATGGAGGCCTCCATAACATTCAAATCATTCTCAGGAACAGCTTCAAAATCAACACTTTCTGGCTCATCTTTAGAGAGTCTCCTTTCTAACAAATCATGGTGAAACACAATTTCTCCACTATCTTCTGTTTCAGGTTGTTGGTCATTGGTTTGATTTAAAAGATTTTGTTGTTCTACCTCTACTTTTTGTGGTTGCTCTGTTTCCTCTGCCTGTGGGGAGCTCAAAATAACTTCCTCCTGGCTTTGTCGACTACTTAGTGCACTAAATGGATCATTTTCCTGACTGTCACTGGTAAAGTAGCTACTGATATTGACTTGATCTTTAACAGGACTATCAAGAGGATTTATCTCCAACGGTGAGATCCCAGATCCTGGACTGGCTGGTGGTGAGATCCCAGATCCTGGACTGGCTGGTGGTGAGATCCCAGATCCTGGACTGGCTGGTGTTGAGATCCCAGATCCTGGACTGGCTGGCGGTGATATCACTGGAAATGATGAGACAGGTCTTGATGGTCCTGGACTGAGTGATGGTAGGACCTCTGGTGATGCTCGGATAGGTCCTGGTCTTGGCAGTGTTGAAATTTTAGATGCTCGACTAGGTCCTGAAATCTCTTGAGATGATGGGATAGGTCGCCTTGGTCTTCATGGATGAGACATCTCACGCAGTGAGGTGACACGTGTTAGACTGTCTGGACTGTCTGGTTGAAAGGTCTCAAATGGTGTTTTGATAGGCATTTGTCTAGACTTTGATGAGGTAGTTTTAGTTCTTTTATCAGTCTTAATATCATTTGTTTCCTGCATTTCTTGAGATGAATTATCATTTAATGGATATACAGCAACAGATTCTCCCTCAAGCCACAGGTTATATAATTCTGTTATGGTGGAAATTCTTCTTGAGAACTCTGCAGTGCCAAACAAGGACAAAAAGTCAGCTATAGTCTTGAAATGTGCCATTGCCTCATTATACTTTTCCTGTTTTGTTTTTGCAGACAATTTGGATTTTTTTGTGCATGTAAAATTGATTCTTTTTTGAGCAGGTCTCTTATTAGATGTTCTTTGCTGGTAATGCAAAAGCCACCTCTCCCCTACATCACTTTCTCTGAACAAATCCTCTCCGTTAATCAGCCTTTCAGCAAACATGTGTCGGCATGGTAGTTTTGATGTTTTACGAATGGGGCAGAGGCAGGTCTGTTTTGAAAGCATATCTGATTTCTAAGTTTTGGTAAGCAAGTTTTCTGCTACCCTACAGTTTGTAAGATTGATCCCAAAGAAGTTATGGAACTTCCAAGGGATCAATCTCCCAAATAATTGACATAAAGAAAAAAAACTTGTCAAAAGTTATTCCTGATATTTATGATATTTATGATATTTATAGTGAAAATAAAATTTTTCATTTTTTGCACTGTAAATTTATATTCTATTTGGTATATTATATCTCAAACGGAGTATTATATCCCATTTCGGCAAGTGGTCCCAACCTGATAAATGATGATGTAGGCTGTATGACAATGTATACATAGCCTGGATTAGCTGGAATCAGAACAATCATTGATTGATCTAGACAAAATATCCCCATTCATATTCAGACATTTCTGCACATGTAAAAGTATTTTCTAAAAGCCCACTTTGAATTATCACTCTACATTATTGGTAAGAATATATGAGTTTTCTCTTTATCATCCTAATAGATGTCAGAAGACAAGATTATTGATGTATTAGATGATGACTTTCTTGATGATAGTCAGTTTGATGACAGCTTTCTCTCACCTGACGTCACAAATCGGATTGTGCACTCAGCCACTTCAGATACCTTAGACTCAGTTGCATTAGGACCAATTACTGATGAATTATCTCTGCTGGAAGACCCCAGTGACAGCAATCCAAGTATTGCAGAGGATACTGGGATAGAAATAGCAGCTCCAGGAGGAAAAGAAACAGTCACAGAGTACCAGACTACAGATGTACCAATAAACTTGGAGCGTGCGCAATAAATATACAGTTTTTTCAATTGGTGGCACTGTAGCTCTCCGGTCTATCAATATATATTTTTTTTGGAGAGCTACAGATCTGCAGCTACATAAAAATAAGGTGGCATTTAAAAAAAATTGGCTTTAAATTGTACGGAGATTATCCGCACGACGGATTTAAATTATCTTCATTACAGCATGAGCTCAGTCTACGAAATTTTGGGACAACCCTCGTATTATATAGCGTTATGCATAATCATATTTTTAAAAATTTATAAATTTAAAAATTTTCCTCGACTCGAATGTCCTCTTATCTCAAGACTTATGTGTATATTTGGTTACCTTGCAAGTTATAACATTGCTTAATATGTTTTACAACTCTACTTGGTTTGGCTTTTTTTGTTGTTGTTTATATAGGCCTATGTATATATATAAGATTTTGGCAAAACAATCCGAGAAGAATTACTTGTTTGGTTTTGTGCATTATAATATAATGCATGTTTCCTGTTGCAGCTTGAGCCTGAACTCTAATAAACAGTACCAAACTCGAGGTACCTATTCATTTTAGCCGCTGTTATTGTTGGCAATATTATCAAATTCAACGATCTCTTTTGGGAAAATCCAGGGTTTTATACTTTTTATTGGCATTATTATTGGAATTGATAATACACAGGGACTTGAATTTTTATCAACCAGACACAATATAAAGCCAAATATTGACAAATATCCATTTTTTCCTTCATATCAATAAGGTAAATACATATTTATAAACCAATACCCAACAATACCCAAGTACATGAGCCCCTCTAGATCATATAAATACACATACTCAGTATATTATATCACAGTATACTATAAATAGGGGTATAATTTTTCGATATTTGGCTTATTGAGCGTGTGATTGATAAAAATTCAGGTACTTGTGGAAAAAATGAAATTACCACAATATGTAGCCATCCAAAAAGTTGAATGAAAAATTCATGCTGTTGAGGTTTTCAAAATTTTATTTTTTTAACAGGTCATGATGCAGTCATGAATAGGCTAGCTCCTTCTCTAAAATAACGATTACAAATTATTAATAAGTCCATTAAAGGAAATAGAAAGTTTTCATTTGGAGAAGCCTTGCTTTAATACACTCGCACAGCTGAACTTGAACTTTTAATAAATATTGACATCTACATCATGCTCCGGTCTATCAATACATTTTTTTTTCGGAGAGCTACAGTTCTGCAGCTAATTTTTATGATGACTTGCCATTTCACGCCATTTAACTGCCATTTCTAAAGCAAAACAGCGTGCACAATAAGTTGTGGGTATTTTAGAGGAGTTATCTCTCTTTTTTATTGTCGTGCGGATAAGATTTCTAATCGGCACGACAGTCGTGCGAATAACGAATATAATCGGCACGACCGTCGTGCGGATAACGAATATAATCGGTACGACCGTCGTGCGAATAACGAATATAATCGGCACGACCGTCGTGCAGATAGCCTCGGCCTTTAATTAGTGTATTGGTGCGGATTTATGATATTTATAGCCAAAATAAAAAAAATTGGGAGAAGTGGTCCCAACCTGTTTAAACAGACCTACATTCACTGCTCTAATCTGAGATTCCTTTGACTCTAACCCCTGCTTTTTATATTGTGACATGTCACATGTCAGAGGAATCTCGGATTATCACTGCTCCAGTTGAGAGAATGACACTGACTAACTGATATTTATCATTTTCACAAATTTGTTTTAGAATAAAAAAATTACATCAGGTCTAAACTTAGAAAATTATCTGTTCAAAACTAAAAAATCTGCACCAAAAATGCAAACCTTGGCTGCAGTTGGCAGTCAAACCGTCAACTTCCAATAGATATTTTGTGGCATATGTCGTAAAAACTTATGCATTTTTTTTTCTATAACAAATATTCCCCTTATTTTTATTTTCAAACGAATTGTCGTAAAAGTGTTGTTCTAAACGATAGTTGCTCTGTAAACTATTTATTTTTTTATATTTATTTATTTCAGAATTTGATCACAATGTTACGACAACCGAAGACTGAACACCATGGAAGATGAGGCTCCTGTCATTTATGGATTAGAATTTCAAGTATTTCTCAGTATTCTGTTGTAAATTCAAGTCATTTTTTGTTCATATAACGAATTTTATTTACAATTACCAACAATTACCATATTATTATGATCTGTAAACTTTAAATATTTTAACTGTCGGAAGGAATAAGCCTGCACTGACTGTGTATATGGCGGGGTCCTATGGAACCGTTGTACTTTGTAGCAAATCCGAGCAGATTCGCACCAGTGAAATTGTCTAGTTCACAAAGAACATGACTAACCACTCATTTGCTAGACTGGGACAGTTGTTTGTGGCTTTGCGTCAAACCCTTCATGCCATTTTTTTTAATTATGTAGAATAAACTGTAATGGGAGAGTTTTGGAGACTTTTGATTTTTCCATTCAACATTCCTCTCTCCTGGAATCAGAACATGAGGCCTGCCAAGGCTCATCCCTGGCAGGCCCCTTACCTGTCAGTTCCAGGGCATTGCATGACACCTAATGTACGTAACAGGAGAGGAGGAAAATTAATGCAGCAGACCAGACCGGAATTCAAACCAGGGCCCCCCCTTAATTTCCAGTCAGGTGCTCTACCGACTGAGCTATCTGGCCACTGGCGATTGAACCCAGCTGACCACCACAAAACAATACAATGTATACTATATACTCATTAGTTCATAGATTAATGAATAGATGTTTTGTAATTTTCAGGCAAGATCAATTTCAGCCCAGTCAGCGGAGACAGAACAGATACAATTTCTGGTCGGAACACAGTCTCTTCGATCTGAGAATCAGGTATCCATACTTAATAAATAACAAAATACAATACAATACAATACAAAATTTAAGAAAAGACTGTAATATCAATCTTCATTTTACAGAAAATTGCTAAAAAAGTTTGCTAATAAAACACCCATCACAGAACAGTATTTTCTAAAAATATATCTAAAAACCAATGATCTTTCTTGGTTGTAGGTTCATCACATTGACTTTGATGATGAAAACAATATTCTCAATAAAAATGTTTTCCTACACCGAGAAGGAGAAATATGGAATCTTACAGCATCAACCGTTGACAAGAATTTACTAACAACATGCTACAATAAAAGTAAGAATGCAGAATTATCTGAAATAGATATTTGTGTGTTGATGTGTTTCTTCTGCAGTTAGTTCTTAATTTAAGTAAAAATAATTAAAAACATGTTTATGCAACCCATGCTACTAATTAGTGTTAAAACTTACATGAAAAGTATTATTCTAGCTTCAGAATCCAAGGCCGAAATGAAAGCTGCCCTATGGAAGATACCTTGTGATTTTGATAACTCAGATGACAGTTCTCATTCCTCCTTAGAACTTGTATGCCATCTTGACAATGCAGATTATGGTGACATGAAGAGGTAGCTAAATAAGTTTAAATTTACTTCATATACAAACTAATAAATGATTCTTTTCATGTACACACAGTAAAAAAAAATGCTCATAGCAATGTACCAGGGATTGATAATTATACTAGGACAAAGGCAGATACAAAAAGAGAGTAGCCAATAGCAAGTTCTCTCTCATGCTATTTGTCATTACTGTTGTAATAAATTATTCAGAACAAGATATACCAGCAGAAAAGGCCAAAACAAATAGTGTGTTTCCCATTCCAGCTATAGAAAAAATGGGGTAGGCAGGGAAACATTCTACAGTCAAACTTTTTTATCTCGAACCTGATGGGACTGAGTAAAAACTTCGAGATATCTGAGGATTCAAGATATCAAAGGATTACTTATAGAAGGATTACTTAAAGAATATGTGTATGGGACTTCCAAATGACTTTGATATATCCATGGTATTCAAGATATCGGAGTTCAAGATACTGAAGTTCAACTGTATTTTAACATTTCATTGGCAAGCACAGTGCCATTTTTCCCAAGGGAAATCACTGTCAAGAAATTTCTGATTTTTGTACATATGATAAGCATTTTCTCAAACATAGAAGTAATCAAAATTGGGATTTCTAGTAGTAAAAATGGAATGCTTTACTCCTGGAAAGATATTGTCAGAATTGTTTTTGGCTCCTACAATTTTTGGGTTGGTCAGGGAACCGGAAACACACAATTTATTTATCTAGGGCTAAGGATGCTGAAATAAATAATATGCAGACATAAGATATCAGCTGTATGGTTTGATTTTTCAACGCAGATCCATAACAATCACCAGACATTTTATCTTCATCGTTGCTGAATTTTTTTTCATAGTATGTAAGGGTTAATTCTTAATTTGCCACAAAAGTTGTATTTCCCAATTTAGTTATAGCTACTTTGATAATTAGCAATCTAATTGATTCTCCCAGGATGAGAACTTGTAAATTGTAAAAACTTGTTTCTGCTCCCCTACAGTTACGCATAAAATATGTTCAAATGAAAGTAGATTCACAATGCTATAACCAAAAACCGTTATTTATATTTAAAGTAATGGTAAAATGATTTTTTTAACATTAAAGCAAAAGTAATTTTAAAAATGTTCCCATTTTGTAAAACTAGCCATTAACAATTTCATAGAATAATGTTTTCTTGATATTGTATATTTTCAGTGTGTTATGGCACCCGACTGGTGATAACACCACCCTGGTCGGTATCTCAGACAGTCATTTAATTACCTGGGACTTTGATGCTTCATCTTCTGTAGCCAAAGTGAGTATTCTTTCCAATTAGTTAAAAAATAAATAAAAAATGAATAACTTAAAAAAATGATTGAAAAGCTTAGTAAAAAAAAAACAAAACAGAAGCTTCTTCCATATCTAAACAAATTCTTTTTTTAAAATAACAAAAACATAAACCTTAACAGAAGTATCAATTTATCATTCTATATATTTCAATCAAAAAAAGCTTAAATGATGGCATTGTTTACAATTAAAAATTTTCAAGATTAAGGAATCTACTGGCCTGGAAAGTAAAGGTCAGCCAAAGTTCACCTGTGTGAGATGGAACCCTCATCACAACTGTACACAGGTAGCCACCGCTAACGATACCTGTATCAGGGGCTGGGACATCAGATCCATGCAGTAAGTACCAAGTAGTCGCAGAATTCAGCTCAAGATGCAGAATTTCTTTTGTTCGTTCTCCATTTTATCAGATATTGCACTTTGTTTAAAAGTACACATCTAACTGATTCATGAGTAAATCATTTTATTTTGTGTTGGTATAATTTAAATATTTGGAGTTTGAGATTTTTGAAAAAGACATGGATTTATCCTCAAAATATTTGAGTGTTTTTCGTGATTTTAAAAATAGTTATTATTAGATGAAAAGAATGATAATGAAATATTATTCAATGTATGGGATTCTTTACAGACAAGTATACAACATAGAAAATGCACATGGACAGTTAGTAAGGGATATGGACTTTAATCCCAATAAACAATATTACTTAGTGAGTTGTGGTGATGACTGTAAAATAAAATTCTGGGACACAAGGAACCCAACAGAGCCTCTGAAAGTTCTCTCTGAGCATTCACATTGGTAGGTATTTGTACCCTCTCTTATGCATGCACTTTATCTCGACTCTAGACCCTTTTTTAACACCTGAATTTTATGCATGTTCTGTTTTTAACAGGGTGTGGTGTGTGAAGTATAACTACTTCTATGACCAGCTGTTATTTAAGAGGTGCATTTATTTTTTGAGAAATTCATGAGGACATGAACTACGACACTTCATTTCTAATATTTTTTTCTAATGACTTGCCACATAATTTCTCCTTCATTGATCTTTTTTTTTTTTGAATATCACAAAATATTCTTACTCATCCCACAAGTACTTAAAGAGAATCTTAACCTTTTCTAATTTGCAAAGAATCTTAATAAGAAATACATGTATTTGGAAATGTAAATATTGATGTTTTCTCTATATCTTTGTCAGGGTGTGGTCGGTGAAGTACAACCAATTTCATGACCAGCTGTTATTGAGTTCCAGTAGTGACAGCCGAGTCATCCTTCACAGTGTGGTGTCCCTCTCCTCTGAACCTTACGGTCACCTCGCAGAAAACGAGGAGGACAGTGATGAAGATGCTGAAGACAAGTAATGTGATTCATCAGTTTATGACATATCCATTTATTTTCTGTAATATTTACCAGTACAGATCACATGAGTATGCATTGCAAGATATGTACATTTCTTGGCACCAAGTGTAGTTGTCTACAGGCCAACTGATAGCAAAATTAAAGATAAGAAGTATTTCTTTGCCTGTCAAGCAGATCTATTGAAAAAGAAGAGATTACTTTAACATGCATGTATTAACATAATTCATATAAAATGGTACTGTTTTTATTTTGTTGTTAGGTCAGCAGAGCCCCCAAAGGATGGAGTGATCGCGACTTACGAGGAACATGAGGATAGCGTTTATGCCTCGTGTTGGTCCACGGCTGACCCCTGGGTGTTTGCCTCCCTGAGTTACGATGGACGTCTTGTGATTAACAGAGTTCCTCGGGCAGAAAAATACAAAATTCTGTTATGATGTTATCTCCTAACAAATAACGTTTATTCAGATATGTATATGATATGTTGCTTACTTACTGAAAGGGCAGTATGAGGACATTACAATCCCTATGTTTACATGCGTATATTTCACTGAATGCATGCATGAGTGTTAAATATCTGTACCTGTATGGATAAGTGATAAGTGCAATACACATTTACATGTACATGTATTTAATTTTAAATTATGGTAAACTTAATAGAATATGCATATTTTATGCTCTTCTACAACAGTGCAACTGCATTTTTAATTGTTTCACAGATGTATCTCAACTGTTTTGTTAAATAAAAATACTATTGACATAAATCTCAATAGAGTTAAACATATAACCATTGACAAATATTTAATAAATTGAATAATCTCAAATAACCATGATATTTATGTTTGTTTTGTTTTTTGTGCCCCCCCCCCCCTTTTGTTTAATATGGAAACGTGCCAATAATATTTCGAACTTCATAGCAATTTATACAAATGCTGTAAAATCATACATTTTCATGGAGTCAAGTTTCAGTGGAAAAAAAAAAAACGCTTGATCCATGGGGATTTGATTTCATGGATGAAGAATTATTGAGTAATTATGTAATATGTAAAATTTTACATTTTGTGGTAGATCTGACTTTTTGGGTCTCTTTATACCTGGACAACAATGAAAATTTGTGATTTCACAAAGACTTTTTGCTCAAATTATAATGTGTGATCATGATGATGGATACTATTACTTTTATATATCATACAATTTTGACCGTAACTAAGAAACACTAAATTCTACTGTCTGGTTTACAGAGAAGGCATCTCAACATGACAAATAGAAACCTGTTTTTATGAAGTGATACAAAATATGACAAAAAACAAAGGGTTTTTAAAAAAAAGTTACCAAAGTGTTTGTGAGATTCTAAAATTTTTATGCATTAAATTTCAAGAAATTTATAATAAATACAGTATGTATAAATTTTCATCTGTTTTTATTCCTACAATGATTTGGTATATCCCCTTCACATTGAAATATAAACACTGGTACATGGCACACTTAACAACTTTACTTTATAAGAAACATGACTAAATTCATCTTTTTTATAACGACTTCCTTTATCAATATAACAATATATTATTATCGTCTGCATATAAAGTTTATGTTTTCCAGTTGGTGCAAAAGCATGCACTATGTTAAGGACGAACAATTTCTCAAACATTTTGGCAAGCTTTTGACAAAAAGGTTGATCATACTTTGTTAAAAGGATAATTTATTACTGACAAAATTTATGCAAATTTTATGTTGGTACATGTACAATGAATAAAATTCTATGGTAGATTTTTTTTTGTTATATCTATTGCTATTCAGTGATATAACCAGATAGGTGGTATCACTTATTAGAATCAAGGAATTTGGTGTAAAAACCCTGGCCTTCGCCAAGTGGATTAGATCTTCAACAGGCCATATATGTTTTGGTAGTTTTTAAAAGGACAATACCAATAAGATGGGAGAAATGTGTGTGATCATCACAATTGTTGATATGGTTGGTTGTTGAAGCAACTCCAATGAAGCGCATTGAAGTGGTAAAATTTTCCGTTTGGATGGAACGTTTTGAGCTATCTTTAGACACTCCCATTTCTTTAGAAAGGAAAAATCGGTCAAATGATTCAATCGAACACCTGTAGAACAGGTATTCTATAAAATATAATAGCCAATGAAATTGGCGGCCTACATAAACACCGAATAAGCACGTGTTCGACTGATACATGTGCTATGCTAACTCCACTAACCATGATAAAATCATAATTTTGTAAAATTTGCTGCAATGCCTGTATTACATAAGTGGGAACTCTATATATAGATCTTTTTTTATTTAAAATTCTTCATTTCAGTGTAACTCATGTTGCTTGTCGCGGAAAATGGGGTGTCCTGAAACATTACGACGAATACTTCTTTCTCGTTTCTATAAAGAAAAATGGGCATGTCCTTATGTTATATTTGACGTTCAAAACATGACTCAGAACGTTTCATCCAAATGGAAAATTTTACCACTTCAATGCGCTTCATTGTAGGAGGAGGCCCTGATTCAAATTAAGATAAATAATATTCTATTTACCAGCTGTACTCTGATTATAATTTTTCCTGCAAAAATTTAGATTTGAAAATTCTCAATCACCCAAACCTGTTGCACTGCTCCATATACATTATAAGTGATCAGTATATTATTAGATAAAAACTGTTAGCTTCAGAACTATAGAACTATGTAGACAATGAACATTAATGGAGATTCACAAATAAAAGTTATCAACTAGGCCTATATAGATGCTTCGGTCTAGATCTACTTGTCATTTCTTTAGTTTTGTTAATCACAACTTAACAAATTTATTTATAAACTTCATAATCCCCCAAAACTAAAGATATCTTAATAAAATACACTAGTTTATTTTTGTCACAAAGAATCCCGCCTCATTTTAAACAAAGCCGGCCATTAAACTTGACGAAGTCACGCATGCGTATTGAGCAAATATAATGCAGTCTGGGATATCGAAGTTTACAAGGCACAAGAAAACAAGTGGTTTGAGTTGGAAATTAAAGTTAATCGTATCGTTTTGAAGTTTTCTAAAGTGTGACTATTTATAGGAGGTAAGAATTGATCAGTTAGTATTTATCGATTAGTTTGCACTGTAGCGAAGGTCAGGCTAAATTATTATTATGATGTAAAGGTTAGTAAAAACTATTCGCACATGCATGTTTGTAAACAAAAGAAATAAGCTTTTTAAAGTTATTCATCATGATGACAGTCTAACGTTTAGAAAAAATACTCTTTGGCATTCTTCTGTGACAGTAAGATAGTTTATTTCGTTACAGTTTAGTTCCGATATCGCCCAGAAATGCTAAAACTCCCGCCATGTTGAACTCTTCGAGTTTGTCGTCGATCGTCTTCGTGTATGGTTGTTTACATCGCGCTGATCAGATGTGGACTTACTGCAGACTACAATCTGACAGTCTGCACGCATATGACGTTTCAAATTAATGTCATTATTCATTATTAATTTATTTAAGCTCATAGTGCCAACATATTACTTGCATAAAGCATGTTTAGTTATAGTTTGTTTACACTTGACTAACATGCTGTATAAAGGGAAATAACTCCCATATTACTCTGTGTTGTGTGCACATGCAACACCTGTATAACGGTGAAATATATTTTATTTCCAGAATGTGTTATTCAGTTTTAAGGAAATGATTCTGCTGACTCCATTAATATAACATTTATAATAAAATTAAAGTTTTGCATGAAAAAAGATTCACTTGAATGATTGTTATTTTAGAATTTACTCAGCTTATGATTAAGGAAAGTTTATAAATAAATAGATGATTTTACAAAAAAAAATTCTGATTGAAAGCTTTATCTGCCTATCCCAGTTGTTGCAAATTAGCAGAAGCATTGATTGAATCCTATTTTTTTGCATATTCAAATAATAATATCTACATATCATAAGAGGTGAAAAACTTTTTTTTGTCATTTTGTTTGTGTTAATTGCCATTTGGAGAGGACAATCAAAGATGGAATAACTTGTGTCTATTCCCATTGAATATGTTTCAATAAAATATGTTTAGATCACAAAATTTTGACTGACTTTCACAAAGCTCTGAACTCATTGATATATCCCACCTCTTTGTAGCAATTCATCGTCAAATCCTTCCAAGGGAATAGTTCGGATAGCTGTCAAAGGTAGTAAAAAATCAAGTTTCACCTTCATTTACTCTGCAAACCCAGAAAATCTGGCATGCTGTGCCAGAAGTTGAACCAATTAGCTACTAAATTTTGATTAAACTCTCACCTATGAACCTGTCCTGGTAACATACATTTACAAGTATACAGTTTAAAATGCTGCTTACAATAGAATGAACTTTTCAAAACTGCTTAAATCTATTTTTTTTTTAATTAAAGTTAGTTAGGCAATGTTACTGACTGTGAAATGTTTTTAAAATATTTTTAGAACAGTTTCATTGATGTAAGATCAGGTATATTATGTAGTACATTGTATACTACTGTACAATACACTAATCTGTACTTTAAAATTATAATTTTTTAATTTTTTTTGGTTTGTTTGGCAAAATGAAATTGCTGTTACTTGCATGCCTAGATACAAGAATGGAGCCTGAAAAAGGCTGACATCTCAATCAAATCAGAAGATTTTAAAATTCTTATTTATACTGCAGCATTACACTACTCAATGCGCAACATCCATTTGTTTTAAGGTCCATTTATTCATTAAATTGTTTCAAAAATTTTTTGCAGGGATGTCCACTCCATGTGAATATCTGGAGTATGAAGTTCATTTGACGTCACAGGATATCAAGGAAGAGCCTGCTGATGATGTTATTGTTATTGAAGTAAGACATTTTATATAACAATAGAACAGAAACCATGCAGCACTGAGCAAAACTTGGGTGTCTTCACTTTAGCAAGACTATCAGAAAATATGCCATTACATTGTATAACAAATCAGAAAAAAACCCTTCAGGTCATCATTATAAATATTTTTGTTTGTAATGTACACCGACCCACTTTTTTGATCAGTCAGTCAGAGTACATCAAACAAATAATTTTTAGCTCACCTGAGCCGAAGGCTCAAGTGAGCTTTTCTGATCACACACTCATGTTGCTTGTCGCGGAAAATGGGGTGTCCTGAAACATTACGACGAATACTTCTTTCTCGTTTCTAAAGAAAAATGGGCGTGTCCTTATGATATATTTGACATTCAAAACATGACTCAGAACGTTTCATCCAAATGGAAAATTTTACCACTTCAATGCGCTTCATTGTAGGAGGAGGCCCCGATTCAAATTAAGATATATTCTATTTACCAGCTGTACTCACAGGCGCTTGTTTCATACAGTAAGCTTAGATTTCTACTATATAATAACACAGTGTTATTATATAGTAGAAATCTAAGCTTACTGTATGAAACAAGCGCCTGTGGCTGTACTCTGATTATAATTTTTCCTGCAAAAATTTAGAATTGAAAATTCTCAATCACCCAAACCTGTTGCACTGCTCCATACATTATAAGTGATCAGTATATTATTTTAAAAAACTGTTAGCTTCAGAGCTATAGATCTATGTAGACAATGAACATTAATGGAGATTCACAAATAAAAGTTATCAACAAGGCCTATATGATATAGATGCTTCGGTCTAGATCTACTTGCCGATTTCTTTAGTTTTGTTAATCACAACTCAACAAATTTATTTATAAACTTCATAATCTCCAAAAACTAAACATATCTTAATAAAATACACTAGTTTATGTTTGTCATAAGGAATCCCGCCTCATTTTAAACAAAGCCGGCCATTAAACTTGACGAAGTCACGCATGCGTATTGAGCAAATATAATGCAGTCTGGGATATCGAAGTTTACAAGGCACAAGAAAACAAGTGGTTTGAGTTGGAAATTAAAGTAAATCGTATCGTTTTGAAGTTTTCTAACGTGTGACTATTTATAGGAGGTAAGAATTGATCAGTTAGTATTTATCGATTAGTTTGCACTGTAGCGAAGGTCAGGCTAAATTATTATTATGATGTAAAGGTTAGTAAAAACTATTCGCACATGCATGCTTGTAAACAAAAGAAATAAGCTTTTTAAAGTAATTCATCATGATGACAGTCTGACGTTTAGAAAAAAATACTCTTTGGCATTCTTCTGTGGCAGTAAGATAGTTTATTTCGTTACAGTTAGGCCTAAGTTCCGATATCGCCCAGAAATGCTAAAACTCCCGCCATGTTGAACTCTTCGAGTTTGTCGTCGATCGTCTTCATGTATGGTTGTTTACATCGCGCTGATCAGATGGACTTACTGCAGACTACAATCTGACAGTCTGCACGCATATGACGTTTCAAATTAATGTCATTATTCATTATTAATTTATTTAAGCTCATAGTGCCAACAATTACTTGCATAAAGCATGTTTAGTTAATAGTTTGTTTACACTTGACTAACATGCTGTATAAAGGGAAATAACTCCCATATTACTCTGTGTTGTGTGCACATGCAACACCTGTATAACGGTAAACCGTATACACTGAAATATATTTTATTTCCAGAATGTGTTATTCAATTTTAAGGAAATGATTCTGCTGACTCCATTAATCATTTCATTTATAATAAAATTATAAAGTTTTGCATGAAAAAAGATTCACTTGAATGATTGTTATTTTATAATTTGCACAGCTTATAATTAAGAAAAGTTTATAAATAAAATAGATGATTTTACAAAAAAAAAATCTGATTGAAAGCTTTATCTGCCTATCCCAGTTGTTGCAAATTAGCAGAAGCATTGATTGAATCCTATTTTTTGCATATTCATATAATAATATCTACATATCATAAGAGGCAAAAAACTTTTTTTGGTCATTTTGTTTGTGTTAATTGCCATTTGGAGAGGACAATCATAGATGGAATAACTTGTGTCTATTCCCATTGAATATGTTTCAATAAAATTTGTTTAGATCACAAAATTTTGACTGACTTTCACAAACCTATGAACCCAGTGATATATCCCACCTCTTTGTAGCAATTCGTCGTCAAATCCTTTCAAGGGAATAGTACCGATAGCTGTCAAAGGTAGTAAAAAATCAAGTTTCACCTTCATTTACTCTGCAAACCCAGAAAATCTGGCATGCTGTGCCAGAAGTTGAACCAATTAGCTACTGAGACCCGAAATATTGATTAAACTCTCACCTATGAACCTGGTAACATACATTTACATGTATACAGTTTAAAATGTTGCTTAAAATAGAATGAACTTTTCAAAACTGCTTAAATCTATTTTTTTTTTTATTAAAGTTAGCAAGGCCATGTTACTGATTGTGAAATGTTTTTAAAATATTTTTAGAACAGTTTCATTGATGCAAGTTCAGGTATATAAGTAGTACATTGTATACTACTGTATAATACACTGATCTGTACTCTAAAATTATAAATTTTTTAATTTTTTTTGTTTGTTTGGCAAAATGAAATTGCTGTTACATGCATGCCTATATATAGATACAAGAATGGAGCCTGAAAAAGGCTGACATCTGCAATCAAATCAGAAGATTTTAAAATTCTTATTTATACTGCAGCATTACACAACTCAATGCGCAACATCCATTTGTTTTAAGGTCCATTTATTCATTAAATTTTTAAAAAAAAATTTTGCAGGGATGTCCACTCCATGTGAATATCTTGAGTATGAAGTTCATTTGACGTCACAGGATATTAAGGAAGAGCCTGCTGATGATGTTATTGTTATTGAAGTAAGACATTTTATATAACAATAGTACAGAAACCATGCAGTAAAACTTGGGTGTCTTCACTTTAGCAAGACTATCAGAAAATATGCCATTATAACAAATCAGAAAAAAAACCTTCAGGTCATCATTATAGATATTTTTGTTTGTAATGTACACCGACCCACTTTTTTGATCAGTCAGTCAGAGTACATCAACATGATCAAATAATTTTTTATCATATTGACAAAATAAGTCTTTTTACAAACTTTTTTCATGTTGATGAAGCTAAGATATTGTAGATCTAAAAAAAAAAAGAAAAAAAAAAAGAGACTGAGTGACATTGTGTTCATGTTTTGAATGACTGTAATAGATACTAACAGTGTTTACGTACACATAGTGATGATTTTATACCAAATCTTGAATAGTCGTTTTAGGAATTAATGTTTTTTCCTCTCAGTTTACGCTTTCTATTTCCAATTTGTGTTAAAAGTTTTGTCAATTTTTTTTAAAAAATTTTAATTATAGTATTACTACCTTAGTTTTAGTTTGCAAAATTATTAACCTTGTCACCTTCCTGATTTGATCTTAACCTGATGTGGAATAACAGTATTAAGTATTCAAAATTAATCAACTAAGTGATAAAACTTGTAGGCCCTGTTAGTCTAGTAATTTCAGGGGACTAATAAAATATCTCTAAATAGTGGGCAAGTCATATTTGTTGCACACAGCTATGTTCACAGCATAATGACAATTAATTGGAAAGCAACCATGTATGTGGCATAAAAGCATCTGGAGAAGTCTCCAGCAACACAACCTTGTAGTATATATAATAAATATGAAAAGTTCAGGAGTTTGGATCCAATCTTATTGATTTGCCATCAACATAATGTATAACTGTGCCTCAGCTCCGAGGAAAAATCAATATACAACCTGTTAATGAAGTATTGAGTGTGTTTAGAAGTCAAGATAGTAATGAACTTTAACCCCTCAATTCATTTCCAGTCCTTCTATTAGATTTTAGTATAATTTAATTCTAATGAATGCGCAAAAGTAGACTTTTAAAGTAGAAAAGAAAGGGGAAAGAAAAACAAAAAGTTTTTACTTTTTAGTAAAAAAAAAAAGTTTTAGCTGAATATATGATTAAAGAAATTATTTTCTAAATTTGAAGGTAAAAAAATACTCATTTCAGTGTTGAATTAAAAATTGAAGAGCAAACAATGTTCAAAAGGAATAAAGATGAAATTTCATTCTTTGAAGTAGAATTTCAAACATGATTGATCATGATCCACTTTAAAAACTGTTTTGCAACTTTTGCATTTGAAATTCTATCTTTTGTCTAGTGAATCAGATTGCTAGCATCTGTAGCAGTGTTTCAATAAAGTTAAGTCATGTGAATGTTGATTATCTGTGTACACCTAGTTAGATATAAAGTTATGGTTAAAGGTAACTTTTGATAAGATTTTTAGTTATTATTGGTGTTAACTCTGATATTAATCTGCCTAGCACTTTTTTGTTGCCATGGAGACAACAGGTGCATTGGAAGCCAGGCATTATGACACTACACGAACATCTCTGTGACAAACAAAACATCCTCATTTTTCTGTCACCTTTTCTCTTTCTGACTTTAAACTAATGGAAAGCTCAGAAACTTGAGATTTCTTTTTGTATTAACAATTTAATAATATATAATGATCTGTTTTTATTTGTAAGGTTGACAATACCTAAGCCTCGGAAACTTGTAAAAGTTTTCCTGACAAAAATCAATAGTCCAGATCTCCATAACTACCCAGGCTACAAGCATCCTCAGAAACTGCCAGTGTGTGTCTTAGAAAATCAATACTTGGGTTTACTTTCAAACTTCTACATTATCTTTAGTTGTCTTGATCTGTTTATTGTATTTAGAATAGTTAATAACTTATGAGTTTATTGTTAGTTATACACTGAGTTGCCCATGGGCATTTTTAACATCTCAGAAAAATACTTCATTCTTTGTAAAGTTTTATATAGCAATAAGTAACACAAATGTTTTCCACCATCATTCTGCATAAAGAAAATAAAAGAATCTTGAGCTGAAGTTTGACAAGTGAATCTATTTTAACTTTTACCTACAAAGTACTAATTAGTCAACGACCAGCTGCTTTTGGGTGTTCAATAATTCACAGTAGTTGATAATAGGAACTGATTATAAATCCAAACAAAAACTTGTGACAACCAATCAGATGCCAGCAATAGAAGGACAAAGGCCAAATAGGGAATAATGTCAGTTGCCTGCATAATGAGACAGATGGCAAGCATTATCATAAAGCAGTCCTCTTGTAAATTCTGGAGGAACTAACTCAGCAAACTTTGTCAGAACTGCTGAAAAAGTAAAATAGGGGAAAATGACTGTGTAAAATATGAAGTTTTGACAACCTAGGACCAAGTTGTATGAAGATTGATAATGTTGAGGAAAGTTCAGAAAGTTTTTGAAAGCCTGCTATAAAGAATATCAACAATCTAAAGTAAGTAATTGGAGGATGTCATGGTGTCTAATTAGCAAACAAAGTAAGGAATTGCAAAGTTTATTGCACTTGTAGTTTTGGGATTTAAAGTGATAGAGGATGATTTACTGAAGAATATGTATTGATTTAGCTTCCATAAATAAGCAAAATCAGATATCCATAGTCTGCAATAGGAATCGAGAAAAGTTTTATGATAATGTGCCTACTGAATCCAAGATGGCTGACTTTTCCAAACTTGTTGAGTACTGAATGCAAAATGTCTGAAAGTTTAAACTTTACTTGTAAGAGTTTATTCTTTTAAGTTAAATAATTTTATATTTTAGTTTATATATAATGATGTCATATTCTGAAGAAAGTGCTTCTTTTTTCATAGGATAACAAGGATCCGTCTCATGAGACCAGTGCTTCATGTTCACGTAAGTTTCTTTTTATTCTTTCTCTTCATTCAATTTCAGATAGTACATTTTTAATGAGAATTTAGAAAAGTTAATTGGTTTTTTAATAATAGAAGTATAAGTTAAATACTGTATTTAAGAAAATGGGGGATGAAAGTTTGCAAATACATGTATGCAATAATTATACAATATACATTATTTACTGTTCTGAACAATGATATGGAACTTAGACAGATGTGCTACAAAGGTAAAATTTGGGTGACAGGTGCTGGGCACATAAAGCTATTGGGTACATACAAAACAAGCCATGTTTTGTCACTTCATTGAATGTTACAGATGAATGGTTTTCAAAAGAAAATGCAGCTTTTTAACAATTTTCCATATTGGTTACTAAGTTAACTTTCTTTAGATGAGTGTTTGAATTTTTTTATATAGGGCAAATTAAAAAATATTACAGAGATTAAGTTACATGATGAGATATTATTTCTCAACATAAAATTATATAATAAAAAAAATTGTTTCAATAATTTGAAATTATGACCTCTTAGTTTTTTTTTTTACATGTGTACTTACTTCAGTAATGTAATATGTTCACATTAAAAAAAAATGAAATCTGACAGACAGAAAAAAATAATATACCTGTGCATCCTCTAGAAAGTGCAGGTATAATAACACTTGTATAGTATGCACTTAGATGGAATTTCCAGTTATACAATTAATCAAGTTCCTGGTAATGCAAAAGCCATCTCTCCCCTACATCAGTGTCTCTGAACAAGTCCTCTCCATTAATCAGCCTTTCAGCAAACATGTGTCGGCATGGTAGTTTTGATGTTTTACGAATGGGGCAGAGGCAGGTCTGTTTTGAAAGCATATCTGATTTCTGGCGTGCTTGTTTGATTTCTTCAAGAACAATATTTCCTGCATAAGGTGTAAGTTTCTGCAGTATTTGCTGTGTGGTGAAGTCCCTATCTCCCAACCTGTATGCTGATTTCAGTTCTTGATTAAAGTTCTCATGCTCAGATGCAACGGCCTTGGATTGATGCAGGAGCATGAGTCCTTTTATCGCTTCTGATAATGACATGTTTCTCGAAAGAACATTTTTTATTTTCTCGTTATGGGATTCTGTTCTATTGTTTGTGGTGTTTCCCAAATTTGTATGGCAGTTGGTCAAGTAAGTTGCCCAATAATCTTTAATTGGCAGCCAGTTCTTATTTATATACGCTATATAATGTGCTGGAGCTTGGCGAGTGATGTTGGCAAGTGTGTCTTCAAATACGTCATCTGTTCTTGCATAGACCAGCTTTTTGCACAAAGTTATTAACTGGATTCTTTCAGATTCTGTGGTGGGCAACTTTCGTATTTCCCGCAACATTGCCTGGAGAACATGGAATTTACAAATCTGGATAGAAGCCTCTGGCATAGTTGTTTTAATGCTGGCAATCTCTTTCAGATCTTTATCAAGTATTACTACTTCAACCTTCTCCAGATCAATAATCTTCTTCACCTCCAATAGCAATGCCTGTATTGTTGTTTTTTTCTCATTGGCTACAAAGCTGTAGGCTACAGGCTGACCTTGGCCATTACCATCTTCTACAACAAATGTGTATAATGGCAAGCGAAGTTTGTTTGTGCAATAAGTTCCATCTATAAACAGCACCTCTGGAAATTTTGAAAATGTTGTTTTCATTTGTCCTGTAACAAGGATCAAAGCCTGCAGGGATCCATCTTCCTCAGTAATCACTGAAATGGATGCTTGTGGATCATCATTCACTGAAATTAAATAAAGTGAAGATAACAAACAGTGATCACAAATTCTGCAAATGTGAAAAGTTTACAATATACAGACAGATGGACATCGGACAAGATGTGATTAGAAAATCTCAGGTGAGCTAAAAAACAAAACATACACTAGAAAACTGACCAGTGAGGAAGGGCCCCACTGAGGGGTATGAATATAAGGATGCAGCTCACGGAAGGAGGATTTTACTTGATTACATTTAAAAGCAACAACTGTATTTTTAAAAATTTCAAGATAATTCCTGAATGTCCAAAACCCTGTAAATGGTAATTAACAGAGAACATACACATCATTCAAAATTGACCTTAACTTCAAAACAAATTTCATTTGCAGACAGAGGCAGTATAGTAATTAATCTCAGTGTGACAGATAAAGATAATGCTAAGGATTTTCTTCAAGTGGTTAATTAATCCCACTTGAAAAAAATATTTTTTAAGGATATATACATTTGGAATAAATTAAACTTACCCTATAAAAGCAGATTACATGCAAATACATGTACATTTATGTACAATTTGATATGCCTGTTTTTACAAGACATGAAAAGATTTAAAGGAAAAATATTACATTTGTACTGTATACAGTTTTATTTTTACTGCAAATAATTTTCAGGTTGAGTAATGTATTTTAAAAGGATGAATTCCAAACAACTTGAAAATGAATTCCCCTTATTAAAAGAAATGTAAAAATTTAGTGAAGGATAACAGCTTTGTATACAGTATTCAAGGATATTTCTTTTCCATCAGAAGAGCTCATTATTGAATTAAATTTTGCAAGATATTAATTTATTTCAACACTTTGTCTTTTCTTTTTAATATGGACATGTAGAAACACTGGTACTTATTGCCAAAAGCTCAGATTCATGTTGTGTGGCTTTGATATTTACATTGGAAACCAGCATCAATTTTATATTTTATGTACATTGTGCAATATTTTTAATAAATATTAAAGATATATACATGTATCTCTTGTGTTTAAAAGTTAATTATGATGAAGGGACCAGAGCTACATAATGCTTATACAATAAGAGCTTGTAACAAAAATATTCCAATTGTTGATGTAGAAATGGTTGTAATTAGTCAAGTTTTACAGTTCATGACCCCTCGCCCTCAAACGCAACTACATGGAGGGGAAACGAGATTCATTTTTTTTTTTTTAATAAACTATATGCATTGTTATTGTCAATTTAACTACTTCGGAATTTCATAATTGTGTCTAATAATTCAGGATATTTAAAGGGGCTTGAAATCATCAAACTTGATCAATTACTGTGAAACCATTATTAAGTTTATTAATACAAATATATATTTAAACAAGAGGCCCAGGGGCCACATCGCTCACCTGAGCACATCAGTTAGGAAAAATCACAAATTAGATTAAAATTGAAAAGTTTACTGAGGGGGTGGGGGAGGGGACTTGAATTCTTATACTACTTGAGAATGCCCCCCTATCAATTCTGCATATAACTTCTTGAGAGAGTTCTTGAGAAAAAGATTCTTATAGATTTTTTAAAAACATTTTGTTTCTATATATTACTTTGTAATAATTGGAATTTGACTCCCCATCGTTTCCCTCCCTGCTCAAAAGGGTACTCATGATTTGAACAATTCAAATCTTCAATACATGAGGATGCTTACATGTCAATATAACGTAACATAGCTTTTCTCTGCTTGACTTTCTTTAAAATCAACAAGACAACAGAAACGCAGATATACCTTGGGTAAAATTAATCTATATAAAGCTAACAAAAATTAAATTAAGAAAGATTTTATATTTATTTTCAGATTTTATGTACAAAAATATACAACAATGCAGAAGTGTCCTGCATAACAAGAGTACAATTTACCAAATCGAACCATGTTTTGCCGAATTCAATTTGATTTTAATAAAATGTAAAGAAATTTATTTTATTCCCATCTTAATGTTTTTTTCATATGAACATATAAGTGTACTCATCTGGAATTGTTGATCTTAATCAAATTTTACTCAGCTTTAGAAACATCTGCAATCAATTCTAATGTATTGAAGTTAATTAATCTGAGAATATACCTTTATCAAAACATAATGTGGTCACACTATAGTAATTGTCAAAGAATTTGGTAAAACTGGTTGAATTTGGTAAATCTATGAACATAACAGGTGATAAAACATTTTAACTCAATGACAGCAAAATAAAACAAAACAAAAATTACCTTTCAGCACTTAAGTCCCCCAATCTGGAATAAACAATATCTCATTAAACCTTTTGCTTTATTTCAAGAACATTCAAACAAAAGTTACAGATTTATCTACGATTTTTTGGAAGAAATTTTGGGACTTAAATGCTGAAATGAGGAAAAGCATTAATTCATTATTGTTTGGCAAACTTGCTAGAAAAAAACAGAATCAAATGAATATCAATAGTTAATTCAAGAATCCCACTTTCTTCTTAATTTATAGACAACAGGAAATAAATTTACTTTAATTTTAAAATACACAATAAATCTATAATAACATTTTTTTAATCTTACATTTGACAAAAAAAAATCATACATATTATCATTATTAAAAGTCAGCATCAGCATTCATTTAAAATTGTTTTTAAAAAAAAAATTGTACATTCATGTAGATTTTTGAAATATGCTTGTCACTTGAGTTCAAAATTGTAATTGCCACAAAATTTTTTCAAAATGCGCAAAAATTCTGAGATGATGCTAGACTGACTTTCTAGTATTGACTTGAATATGTTTTCCATCAGGCCCCACAAAAACTGTGATGGGCTTGGTGTTGGATTTGTTGGCAGGAGTCAAAATGGTGCCATGACGCATTTGTGAGGCTGGTTTGGACATCAAAGGATTGGGTATTGTCAAAGTAGTTACCGACCTGGTGAAGCTCAGCTGTTTGGCCCCCTTACGATTCAGTATGTTGGGTGAGGTGGAGGTGCCTTCGTCAGATGTGGACGGCTTGGATTCACTTTTCTTATAAGTAGGTCGCCTCAGGATGCTTGGTCGGATTGGTTCTCGCTTCGGCACCTTGACAACGGGTATGGCAGCTGGTTCCTCTCCTTTAGAACCAGACACACTTCCTGCATCTAACTGGTTGTACTTTTCCAACTCCTTGGCGAGATTGTTGCGAGGGGTTTGTTGGGATACCAGAGAGGACAAATCAGTGCCCAGCTCCAACTGTTTTGTAAGGATCATAGGGCGTAAAACCCGATCAGAATCTGTTCAGATAAAAGCAACCAATGAGAAATTGATGTAATGTATTCACAGAGAATATAATAATTCTGTAGTTCACAAAATTTTCGTGACTTCTAATTTTCGTGAGAAAGTAATTCACTCTTTAGAAGAGTGACAAAATTTTTATGAATTGTGGTAATTGCTCTCTATAATCTTAAGTAATACTATTATATCCAAGAATGAATTTTTTGCAAGGAAAATGTCTAGCGTAATTATGGGAAAATAAAGTTCTCATGACTAAAAGTGATGTACATATTAAAAGGTAGAAATAAAATTTAGAGACAGTGATACCTGAAAATTACACATAATGGTAAACTTTAATAACATGTCATAAGATAGACATGTACTGTGCATGTAATTCAAAATGCAATAAAATTACATTCTTAATCTATTTTCATAATTTTCTGAGAGATCTGCAATAATTTAATATTAATTTTTTAATTTGTGTATTCTAAATGAACATGGTCTCAAAAATTCAATGTCCGTTTCAATTTGAAGTAATTCCTCATCATTTTCCAAATCTACAAAATTCAATTATAAAAACTGAAAATACATGAATATCACAATGAAAAAAAAAATCCTCATCTGATAAAATCTTAAAGAAAAGTTTGCTACTTAGTTCTCTACTGAAAATAAATAACCACATGACAAGACTCAAAAAAATTATATCTATTAGGTATGCATGCACAAGTACCTAGAAAAAATAATGTTTCCTTTCATGCCAATCCCTTTGAACTGTGGTGCATATGGTCCCGTTTAAAATATATGTAAATACAACTCTCTCAGCTAATCAGAGATTAGACTTGGACATCTAATGACTATATTTTATAATCCTGTAATGTACTCACCTTCTCCATTCTGTAGTTTGCAATGAATATTGGTGAGCTCTGCTGGACTGAGTTTGGCCTTCTTCATGGCTGAGGTTGCCCTTGGGCATCCAGAGAGGCTTCTATGGGATAGGAAGCTGCCATTGGAGTGACCTGATCCATCACAACCAGGGGTGGGGCACCTGTCACAGAAACACCAATCAGATAACTCCTCTTATAGAATGTAACCTTTCTAATACAAATTAATGTATATACACATATCACTAATAAATATTTCTTTTTGTGTAGTTGTTTATATTCATTGGCCATAATTCACAAAACTGTAATTTTTAACCCGTAATTTAACCATTGAAAAATATCCTGCCTATTTGAAAACACGAAAAATTGCATAGGTCATTGCAACGCTGTTAAAGCATATATTTTTGCCCTGCCTAAATTGTGGATTGTAATATAAGCAGCATTTTTTGCTAAAATTCCCTTTTAGCAACTCATCAATGAACAATTAGTTACTAGATAGTATATGTATACAGATTTTATAATGATGGATTCTTTTCAAGAATCTATAGCATGAAAGTCATCCTTACACAACTCCGTCCATTTTGAGGGATTTTGCTAGGTCTGGATCTTGTCCATCTAAGCTGGCAAGAAGCTGTCGTTGTATTTTGTGTTTGTTGGCAAGAGGGCATCCTGATGCACTAGATAATTTAAAAAAAGGTAAATTTTTTAATTCTAAATTAGTTGGAGGAACCTTATTCAATACATTTGCATTGAATCCTAAAAAAATACACCGGTAAAAAAATTCATTTCAAATAATAAAATGCCCTTTTTGCTGAATTAAAATATCTCATGCATACAAAATTTGTGAAGCACAATAACAAAACAACAAGTGTTTGTGATGCACTGATTCCCCCCCCCCCCCCCGTCTTGTCATGTGGTTATTTATTTTCAGTAGAGAACTAAGTAGCAAACTTTTCTTTAAGATTTTATCAGATGAGGATTTTTTTTTTCATTGTGATATTCATGTATTTTCAGTTTTTATAATTGAATTTTGTAGATTTGGAAAATGATGAGGAATTACTTCAAATTGAAACGGACATTCATAGCCTCAAGAAAACAAACACTGATCTGGAGTCAGAAATGATCAAGATGAGGTCGGAAGTGTCCTCTCTAGAAAACCATGTACTTCAGCAGGAAAAAGAGAACAATGAGATAGAAGAACAGAATAAACATCTAGAAAACTATCTGGATGTCCTGAAGAAAGAATCCATATCCCTCCTGTCAAAGCTCAACATACCTCACTTTAACCCAGCATTGGTCACGGATGAAAATCTGGAGGCCTGCATCCAGCAAATCCAGAAATTATGCTCAAGTCAGAGGGACAATGGAAGCAGTTATTACAATGCTGTTAGTATAGGGGCATCAGAAATCCAAGTAGCCTGAGTGTTCAAATGCTTTTTATTGGATGCCTCTTCTGTGAAAAGTGCAATTTATGTTAGTAATGGTTAGTGATCTGGATTTTGTTGTATCTGGAAAATGTTTCCATGTACATGTACCGTCTCATATTTATTACATGTATGTGTACTGTCACCTATTTATTAAGTCAAATATTTAATTTAATTTATTTAATTTATTGCTTGTAATTTTTATAATTTGTTGATATTATTATTTTATGTTTTTATTGCATAGTATTTATGTATTTATCTGCTTTACACTAAATCCAGGTACATATAAATGCATTATTTATTTACTACAGACATTCCTGAATTGATTGTCAGAATTGTTGAAGTGCAATATTTAAATTTACTGTAGTAGACAATGATAAGGAACATAGAAATCCAGATTATAGAAATATACATATGTATAAACGACAACAATTTTTAATATTTACATTCCTTTTGTTATTATAATGCCAGATTTGTAATTAAATTGTTACATATTTTTAGTTTTAATTTCACATTCCTAGAGGTGCTAGATTACGCTTATATCATTAAAGCACATTCCTGTTAATTGCTTTTTCAATGTACACAGTGCATACATTCCAGATTTTATTCAGGACCGACTTTTATTTTCTTCATAACCTCAACATGTGCTTGTACTGTTATGATAGTGGTCAATCAGGACATTTCAGCTTCTCATATGAAATGAAAATGTTGCCTGGGTTTACCTAATACAACTTCCTTTAAAAGGAAATTTCCAAAACTGCAAATGTACTTTGACTTTGAAAAAAATATTTTTTAAGGATATATACATTTGGAATAAATTAAACTTACCCTATAAAAGCAGATTACATGCAAATACATGTACATTTATGTACAATTTGATATGCCTGTTTTTACAAGACATGACATAGTCTTTTTTTTAAATTAAAGATTTTTTTTTCAAACAATGATTTTTTCTCTTTATTTTTTAAATATTATATTTTAAATTATTAATTTATATCTTTTCATCAATCTGAAATTCAAGTTTTAATCTGGTTCTCTACAGATTAAAAAGATATTTTAAAATCAATACATGTTTGTAAAATTTAAAGTTAGTTTACTGAGAAAAAAAATGGTTCACAAAATACTCTGTCGTGACTGACAAACAAAAGAGGAAGTTTTTTCTACATATTTTTTTCTTTCCTATTTCCATTGAATTTCGAACAGCATATTAAGTGTATCATTTTGATTATTAGAATCTCTATCAATGGCAATAAAAATATAGAATAATTAATAAAGTTTTTTTTAATAAACTTAAAACGTTTCTAATATTTTTCATGATGTGTAACATGCCAAAAATGAAAAATTTTAAAGTAAAAAAATGCGGATCTAAAGTTTCGTGTATGAGGCCTCGTTTTGGAGAAGAGATTTTATATGCATGACACAGTTCATAATCTACAACAAATATTATACAAAGTAACTTATTGTAAAAATTATAATACAGCTGAAGTTGTAAATTATGAGACTGCTAAAATAATTTAAAGTTTTTCTATTTGTGCTATTTAAAAACTTCCTGCATAATGCTTTAGTAAAGAAACACTGTTATTTTCGATGTCCTATTTCACTTGGAACAGCACTACAAAACGAAAACGCGATAGTCATATTTCAAAAACCTACTAAAAACAACATGGAAATTAAATTATTCTCTCAAAAAATTGTTGTATTAACGAGAACAAATATTTTTCTATTTGTTAAAAGTAAAATTTATGCACACTAAGTCGTTTTCTAAGTAAAAAACACAAAAATTGTTGTATAAAATACCTAAGTTTAGAACGCCATTGCGAGGAGCGCCTGACGGCGGGAGTAAAACGCATTCGCCGAAAAATCCATTCGGATGTTCTCTGAACTTATCGGCAACTTTTATGAGCTAATTTTAGATCGGATAAATTCGTTAATTATAATACTTAAAATTCTACATCAATCATATTTTTCAACAGAAGTATAATTTTTTAATAGACTCTAAACAGATTCTCATTGAAAAAGTTTAAATACAAAATTTGTCAACTCCAACTTTTTTCCGTAGATATGACGTCACACATGAAGAAGAAAAACATTGACCATTTTGCTGCAGGTTAACTTCAACCATTAGGCCCTACCATTTACTTATTAGAGACTGACAGTTCTGCATAAGATTTTATAAGGTAAAGATGTGTAAGATTCTTACTAAATAAATGGCACATGAAGTCATGAAAGTTTTCTCTATGTTTATTTCAGCTTTGTTTGGAGAGATTTTGACGTATTGTGTTATGACAGCTGATCTGAGTTTTGCTTACCCATTCAGGCCATTGTGTAACTGAAGTTAAGGTTATTAGCAAATATTTGCAGATTTGTTATGATAAAAGTAATATATCGTTTGCTATTTTAAACGCATGTAATTCAAAATGCAATAAAATTACATTCTTAATCTATTTTCATAATTTTCTGAGAGATCTGCAATAATTTAATATTAATTTTTTAATTTGTGTATTCTAAATGAACATGGTCTCAAAAATTCGTGTATATGATAAGTCACAAATTGAATTACATGCATTACTGCTGTAAATAAAAGTTTGTACACAGTATAAACTCAACAAATAGAAATTCAATTTTCAATCAACAATATTCATCTAAACAGAAAAACAAATGAACTTGTCTCTACTCACTTCTACACAGCTACAATTCTACACAATGAGTAATCCAATACAGAGCTGATTACATGCATTAACTTATTGTAATTCTGTTATCTAACTCTTATAATTATAAAAATTCTTGATTTATTTTAAAGAAATAAAGTTTATTTTAAAGAAATAAAGAAAACATTACTTTTTAATAGTAATCTCAATAAAGCAATATCTACTTTTTGCTGGAAATCTCATCATTTTTAAAAGATTTTTTATGCATGTTTTCCCCTCTCTCTCTTGAACTTTGGAATAATTTAACATTCACTGCTTAAAACAAAAGTTTTGCCCAAGTATCCTTTATGTGATCTTTGAAAGATAAGGTTAAAACAATGATGAGATCTTATTCTAGCTAGCTTGATTAATTTTTACAACACCGATTCTGATTAAAGAAGCAGAAGGAAATGGAGTACAGACCATTCTCTCCAGAGGTACATTTTTGTGCAGCCAATCGGATGAGCTCTTTCTCATTACAAGCGGCTAACACAGCTTTGGAGGGGTCGTCATCTTTTGGGAGCAAAACAAGGTGCAGACCTATCCAGTAACATGAGAAAATCAAAATAATGGCAAATAAAACTGTGATAAAGCTGGTATGAGCATGCATAGCTTATAATCATACATTCAAGGATCCACATAAGGCATTCTATCGGACATTTTTTGCATTGATTTTTCTATATACTGATAAGATTCAAATATCACTTTAGTATTATTTTCAGCAATCATATTTTTTATAAATCAGAATTAATACAATATTAAACAAAAAAATATGTTAAATTCAATTCGTCAAGTCTTCCTGATTTACCTATAAGCTTGAGACACTGACCTGATTTCTTTGCCGTTTGCTGCGTTGTTTGTACGAGTTTTCCCATAGCTGCTATGGGGCATCCTGATAAACTGATAAATGATACATTGAGTTATGGCCCATATTCTAAAAAGTTTACGCACACCGCACGACGCACACCGCACAAATGGCCATAGCATTAGCTCTTTGAGCCTTTGGCTCAGAAGAGCTAAAAATTCATGGAGTTATTATCTATCAGATGATCATCTTTTCCAATGAAAAATACCGGAAATAGATTTATAAATCACCTTATCACTTTATTGTAGTTTCATGAATATTTAAAACAAATTTAGCTTAAAGAATTTCCTATTACCTCCTATGGGTAGTTCTGTTTGCATTCACGTGACCTTTGCCTGTACAACCTGGGGTCGGGCACCTGTAGGTATGTAAATAATGATGTAAGAATGTGCACTTCCATAAGTAAATAATGATAATGAATAAAAAGTTTAAAATTTATTTGCTTTTTTCTTTAGAATGAATAGAGTCAAATTGAATTTTGCACTAACCTGGCTAAGTTTTCATGCATAGCCACAACTGAAAAATACAAAGTTGTAAGATTAACAGTTGTTTAGTACATATCAACTGATAGTGAATAATTCTATCTTTTGTATTGCTATAGGTACTACACATAGTACTTACTTTCTGGGGGAACTGAGCCCTTTTTTGGACAACCTGACAAACTGTAAGAGAGATTTGCGTTCATTAGCTGTGTACAGGTACTTTATATATCAAACTTTTTCTCTATTATATTCTGTATTTTCTACATAATCAGTCACAATGATCTCTAATAAAAATGGTCACAAAATTACCTTCTGTGATGAGAATACAGCCCTGTTATATGTCCAGAACCATCACAGCCAGGAGTTGGACACTTCATATCTGTAAAAAAATCTTCAAATTATGAAATTCATTTAAAAGACAAAACTTTGTGGAAAAATATTTTTCTTATTCTTAACCTTGCTCAAGACTTTATAAAATTTCTCCAGGAAGTAACTATGTTAAACTTTGATCACCAATTGTTGCTCCATACTACCCAAGGGATTTTTATTTTTACAAAACATCTGACAAAGAATGTTTTGTCATCTTCTGGGATCATTTTTTTTAATGATCCCAACAATTTTTTCCATTTCTTAATTGTCTCCCATTGGAAGAGGGTGTTGCCCTTCATTTGTATGAACTTCAATTCCCCTTCACCAACAAACACTATGTGCAAGTTTGGTTGAAATTGACCTTGTGGTTCTTGGAAAAGATGATAGTGTAACAAATTCCTGACAACATGAGACAACAAGCAAATTTCAATCAGAAAGCTCACTTTAGCGTTTGATGTGAGAAAGTTAAGTTTTTACTTATACCTGTCGCATTTTCATCACTTTTCTGAGATTCATCCACACTTTCTTTGTCTTTATTTTCATCGGATGACTTCCACTCAGCCACCACATGAAAATCATCATCTTCCTCATCTTCGTCCTTTATTTCTACTTTGACATCCACTCCATCTCTGTTTGAAGTTTCTGGTTGGTTTCTAGCACTCTCTGTTGTCATCTCTTCTTTGACTTCCACATTTTCAGCTTTCTTTAATACCACAGAATATGCAACAGTCTCAGTGTCTGATTCTATTTTTATGTCCCCATCTTCAGTCTTCAGAACCTTTGATGGTTTTCCATTTCCTTCATCTGGCTCTAGCTTCCTTTTTGGACCAACTGTTCAATATAATCATGCATTCTTAGTTTTGTCTTCTATAAAACAACAAAGTTAGCAATCCACCTTCTAACTAAATTTCATGATTTTCTCAGAAATAATACACAGAAATTGTAGGTTTTTTTTTTCATTTTTCTTAAGAATGGACAGTGGAGGATAAATATACCAATCTTTTTTGTAAACACAAAAGCTTTCTCCCTTCAGAACCACTGTCCTCTGACCATAAATTTTCTGTACTTTTTTAAATACTCTTCATGAAATAGTGTTTTGTAAGATGTTATTTACTTTGCACGAAGAAGTCAGATAGAATAAGTATGACACTCATAATACACTGTAGTGTAGTCATCATTAAAAAAGTGGCCAAACAAGCAATCTTGAATGACAGGCATTTTATAATCAAGCAAATTAAATGTTGAAACAATAACTATAACATTAGTTATTTACTGTAGATCACTTAATTTTTGTGGCACCTTATTTTCGCGAGATAGTCATTGACTCTTGATATTTTAAAGCGAGACAACAAAGTTTACGACAACAACAACAAGGACGACAACAGACAACAGACAAATTTTGATCAGAAAAACTCACTTGAGCCTTCGGCTCAGGTGAGCTAAAAACTTGTAGGGATAAAATGTCATAAATTCACTTATGTTCAAAATTGGGAAGAAAAAAAGTCTTTGACACCCAGGTACCATGTTTATTAATTTGTGGAGGATGTTTATTCATGGATGTAGGATGCTCACAAATTCCAATCATTGACTTGCCATTTAATCTAATGATTCCTCATGGCATGCCATAACTCACTTTGATGCTTCCAATGAAATATATGGAGATAACGAAGAATATTCAAGCTCAAAAGTCCATAAAACAATACAAAATTGGAGCAGAGCAAACACAGACCTCCAACACAACAGAGGTGGGATCAGGTGCATGAAAGAGTGAGCATCCCCTACCGACCAGTCACACCCACCATGTGCTCTGTGTCATGATCGAGAAATCAAGGCATCACCATTTTGGTCAAAGTGTATACTTTGTGATAAAGATGTAATAAAATACAACTTTGATTCTCCATAGTGGCCGCATTATACCTATGGGGGAGGGGTATCATTATCTCCCCTTGTAAGGAAGATTTGTCCTTCATTTTCATAATTTTAAGTTCCCTTAATCCAAGGATGCTCTGTACCAAAATTGGTTAAAATTTGGTTCTTGAGAAAAAGTTAAAAGTTGACAGGCAGATGATGGACAACAGGTGATCAGAAGAGCTCAACTGAGTTAAATAATTTCAGCTCAGTTGAGCTAAAATAAATGCTTGGGAGGTTAAAGTGATCAAAGGCAAAGCATTTAAAGTAAGCATTTTCATGGGTATCCTTAAGGCAAGTTCGATCTTTAACAGTTGAAATTACCTTTCAAGAAGGAAATATTGAGCTAATTAAAGCACAATTTGATTTTTAAATCTTTATTCTCAAGTTATTATAAATATCAATTTGAGAACTCTGAATGAAATCTAATGTATTCACAATTTTCATACAGATGACAGCAATAAACATGCTCAGAAAGTCTCATCATGTTAAAGCATTTACAAAATGTTAATGTACAAACAAAATAGAAGCACTAAAGCAAAGTTCACTTCATTGATCATATTGACATTAACTTAACAAAAGTTACATCACATGATTTCGTGAAATGCACAAGGTCTCTTTAGTCTAGATACAAACTTTGAAAAAAGAAACAAAAACAAAATCATGCATTCAAAACCTTTCATGCTACTCGATATTTACAAGTAAATCAAATTGATACAGGTTTGAAAGTTTTGCCCTAACTTGAAAGTTTCTATTAATTTAGAATACAAAATCAAACTGAAACAAACAGGGAAAATATCAGAGACAGAAAATGAATTAAGTTAGATAATAATTGAATAAAGAAGTACAAGTATTATGACAAGTAAATGATTTCATTTATGCAAAAAATATGACTAGATTCTGTGCAATCAGTTCTTCAATACATCATACATTAAGTACTTTCTTCACAAAAAAAAAACTGAATATGTTTAAGAAACAACACACATAAGATGCATCACTTCAACCCATCTTTGTGCTCGGCAAAATACAACATTCCGGACATTCAGATTTCTGTGTTTAATATGTTTCTATACAAAGATACAATAAATCTTTTCTTTATACAAATCCTGTAGAACTCAAACACACAACACATTCTCTCAAACTCCTTTCTCTCAAACTCCTTCTCTCTATAAACTAGAGATGTAATTTCCAAGCTTTTTCAAACAAAAAATTCCCTCTGCGAATTAAGAAGAATCTTGAAAAATTTAATTTCATTAAGACAAAAAAGCTTCAATTTGTAACTATTTAGCACTGAATAGAAATGGTAACTAAACAACAACAACAACCTGAGTGATTTGTGAGAAGTAGCATCAAATGCACAAACATGTATATCTAAGCAACATGAGAATTATCCCTCCAAAAGCAAGACAACTACATGTTTTATCAAATCAGTGTACATTTAATTAACAACTCTCATAGCATAATCAATGAATATTCATTTGTAATAAAGAAAAGCATTAAAATATGTGCAGATATCTGCATATGTCCCAAAATATACAAATCTACTGGTGCATTAACAGGTGAATTGTGTCCATAAACCTTGGTGTGTTCCACTGATTGGCTCTTCCTTAATTTCTATAATA
Source organism: Saccostrea glomerata (assembly GCA_003671525.1). Classification (NCBI taxonomy): domain Eukaryota; kingdom Metazoa; phylum Mollusca; class Bivalvia; order Ostreida; family Ostreidae; genus Saccostrea; species Saccostrea glomerata. Next base: position 3,118,173 of record PRKT01000001.1, on the reverse strand, counting down.
CATAAGGAAGAGCTTCAATGCCTCAGGCAGGGGAAGAGTGTCAATCTTCTGAATCATGTACTTCTTCAATAGGTCCTCGTACTGTGGTATAACACTGGACTCGGGCTCGGATTCACTGTCTACCCCTGGGCCAACCCTCCCACTCTCCTGGCTACTGCTGCTCGGTGAAAGCTTTTCACTGAGACTCTCCGTCATCTCAGACTCCATATTCTCCTCGAGGGCAGAGGCCTCTGACAGAGAACCTATCCCAGAGGTGGCAGTGGTGTCCACACTTGTCAATGAGATACACCTCTGTTTTCTCTCCCTTGCAGCAAGATTGGAATTTATGCTTGCCAGCACATCATCATTTTCCAGTTCAGAATCTGAGGATATCACAGAAATTCTATTTTCATCGTCATCTTCATCGTTTGGCATGGAGGAATTTTGCTTTGTGTCATTTGTTTCCTGATTATTTCTTTGATTTCCATTTTCTGGTGGACTTTGTGACTTAATTTTGTCTGGTATATCACTCTCCATATCTTGTTCTGAATTAAAGATCTCATCTTCATCTTCACAAAGATGATCACTGTCTCTCTGTTCAGATTTGGAGGGCTCTTCCTCTCTCATCTCCTCTAGGGCAGAAGCAGACGATGACCCCTGATTATTGGAAGAAGTAGATCTTGCCAACTCTTGTGCCTGGTTCATCACTTCCAGCAGTCTGCTGGCAAGAATCAGAGATCTGTCATGTCTGTTATCCATTCTCCTCCTTCTTGGTTCTGTGTGCTCCTCTTCACTGTCGGTTTTTGCACGTCTGCCATTTTTCTTCACCTTCTGAGACGTTCCCTTTGCAGAGGCTTTATCCTCTGATCCACAGTCCTCGTCAGATACCCCATCTACAGCAGAATCCTCCTCCATTTCATCACTGTTATCTGACACTTCACCATCTTTTTCTACCTCACTGTCATCACTTTCATCAAAACCATTCAAAATCATCATTCCCATACTCATGGGCAGCACATCCATCTTCTTTGGTCTTCGTCTGCAGTATCTTTTCTTGGGTTTCTTTGGTTTTCTCTTTTTGATGGTTTTCAGGTCGGGATGATCATTATATATGTTTTCTCGAATTATTTTCCTAATGTCTACTCGACATAGATCCTGAAGTCCTGGGATATGTACCTCAGCTGTTGAAAAATAAAAGATGACAGCTTTGAGAATATGATCTCACTGATATAACTGGTACATGTAATTACAACTTTTCATTTACTCGGTCAATGGATTTTTACTTTTTAAGTGCTTAGATACTCTTTCACAAGTTCACATTGATGATTATCAAAATATCTTTTTATGACTGTGTTATAGGTTCCATGTTACATCAGCCCTAAGCTATGACTAAGAACTCCCTTTCGCTGACATTTTTTTTGGAATAATATGGAACTGTGCAAGTAATAGAAGATGCTTAATTTTATGATTATTTTACAACAATCTTAATCATAACTTACGGAGTTCCACCACATGATCATTTTCAGTCTGTGTTGGTGTAACCAGAGTAGCGAAGGAGACAGACATGACACTTTTGGAGCTCCATACAGTCTCTGATGTCCTGGTAATGCACACCAGCTGTAACGATAAACTCACAGTTCATAAAAAATGACAAAACAGGAAAACAAAACATTCTATAAAGTTCTACTACACAATTATCTTTATCAGATAAAATCATACCTGATCATTGAGTGGCATCACAAGTACTCCTCCAACTTTGATCAGGTTCTTCATGTAGTTTTCATGCTCTGGGGGACAGGAGGCTCCGCAATACACTCGGTCATACATATTACAACTGGAGGGAAGCTGTAGACAGTTCCCAACCACAAAAGACGGGGGACAGAAGTCAAAACCATCATAGTTGTTACACTTGTGTGCAAATTCTCTCAGCCTGTCTTGTGCATATTCTACCACATCTGAGTGAAGCTCAATTCCATGATTTACTCCATAGGGACCTATGATGGGATTTAACATGTGTTAAAAGTTCATCTTAATCAATGATATTTATGATTAAGTCAAGTCTCATGTCTAATGCATGTTTAAGATGCAATATCTTAAGATACACTTGTTAAGTTGATCACTTCAGACACTTCCATATATGTATAGAAAAACACTCACAATTATATATAGCCTTGATTTTTGAATTTAGAGAAGATTTAGAAGGACAAAGCTTACAGTTACTATGGAATGAACCTCTTTTTAAATCCTGTCTAGAGAATTCATTTGGGAAACTTAAATAAATAGTCCTAGATGTACCTAATATGAGTCCCACCATGGTACTGAGGTATCCAGTCCCACTGCCAAGGTTCAGGAAAGACAACCCTGGCTTTACATCCAGACACTCCATCACCTCGGAGTATATACAGGGCGCTGACAGATGCAGGTGCCCATGTTTCCATGCCAGATCTTTGTATGCATTGCCTCTGTGTTCTGGTAGGTAGTAGTGAGCTCTATCCACTGCTCGGAATGCCTTCTCTACATGTGGAGATTTGATGTACTCTGCATCCACTAAGTTATCCACTAATTCCTCATTGTCTTCACCTGTGCTTACTGCTCCTCCCATTATTGGTAACCTTGAATGAAATAACTCATAAATTCTAATTCATTAACAATAGAAGTGAAATTGAAAATGCTTTGATAGTAAGTATTTTTAAAGATTATAGGCTGGCATTTCTCTCTCTCTTTTCAGTTTCATTTAATAATTATCAACACATTTTCCATTTAAATTTTAAATAAAATATGAAAGAAATAACCTAAAATTTTATCTGCCCTTATAAATTTTATTATGTAGATTATTTTAGTATAGTCAGAGTTACACGTATCTGAATATTTTTCTTTGAGTATAGATCCTATTAAAGTAATTTCCAATATCCTTGTGGAGAATGAGATCCTATTTTTAAGTGTTTCTTGCTATAAATAATACTTGATGCAATATTAATAATTTTAGATGATCAGTATTCAATATTTCAAATCTATCATGCTAACATCCTCCTGGAAAGATCAGGAAATCGAAAAAGGGGGGGTTAGAAGCCAGGGATTTGGGGGCTGTCTTGACATCCCCTTATAAAATGTGTTTCCTAATTTAAAGGGGATATGTCCCACCCTATGCCTTTATCTCTCAGTCCATCACTGGACGTCCATACATAATAATGAAACACCACCACCTTATGATCCACCCACTTACTGACCACAAAAAAAAATCGCACTGCGTATTATATATAATGTTAATGGCCTTGACAAAGGAAAAGGATATCTTGTTTTAAACATTTAAAATAGCAAACGATATATTACTTTTATCATAACAAATCTGCAAATATTTGATAATAACCTTAACTTCAGTTACACAATGGCCTGAATTGGTAAGCAAAACTCAGATCAGCTGTCATAACACAATACGTCAAAATCTCTCCAAAACAAAGCTGAAATAAACATAGAGAAAACTTTCATGACTTCATGTGCCATTTATTTAGTAAGAATCTTACACATCTTTACCTTATAAAATCTTATGCAGAACTGTCAGTCTCTAATAAGTAAATGGTAATGGTTGAAGTTAACCTGCAGCAAAATGGTCAATGTTTTTCTTCTTCATGTGTGACGTCATATCTACGGAAAAAAGTTGGAGTTGACAAATTTTGTATTTAAACTTTTTCAATGAGAATCTGTTTAGAGTCTATTAAAAAATTATACTTCTGTTGAAAAATATGATTGATGTAGAATTTTAAGTATTATAATTAACGAATTTATCCGATCTAAAATTAGCTCATAAAAGTTGCCGATAAGTTCAGAGAACATCCGAATGGATTTTTCGGCGAATGCGTTTTACTCCCGCCGTCAGGCGCTCCTCGCAATGGCGTTCTAAACTTAGGTATTTTATACAACAATTTTTGTGTTTTTTACTTAGAAAACGACTTAGTGTGCATAAATTTTACTTTTAACAAATAGAAAAATATTTGTTCTCGTTAATACAACAATTTTTTGAGAGAATAATTTAATTTCCATGTTGTTTTTAGTAGGTTTTTGAAATATGACTATCGCGTTTTCGTTTTGTAGTGCTGTTCCAAGTGAAATAGGACATCGAAAATAACAGTGTTTCTTTACTAAAGCATTATGCAGGAAGTTTTTAAATAGCACAAATAGAAAAACTTTAAATTATTTTAGCAGTCTCATAATTTACAACTTCAGCTGTATTATAATTTTTACAATAAGTTACTTTGTATAATATTTGTTGTAGATTATGAACTGTGTCATGCATATAAAATCTCTTCTCCAAAACGAGGCCTCATACACGAAACTTTAGATCCGCATTTTTTTACTTTAAAATTTTTCATTTTTGGCATGTTACACATCATGAAAAATATTAGAAACGTTTTAAGTTTATTAAAAAAAACTTTATTAATTATTCTATATTTTTATTGCCATTGATAGAGATTCTAATAATCAAAATGATACACTTAATATGCTGTTCGAAATTCAATGGAAATAGGAAAGAAAAAAATATGTAGAAAAAACTTCCTCTTTTGTTTGTCAGTCACGACAGAGTATTTTGTGAACCATTTTTTTTCTCAGTAAACTAACTTTAAATTTTACAAACATGTATTGATTTTAAAATATCTTTTTAATCTGTAGAGAACCAGATTAAAACTTGAATTTCAGATTGATGAAAAGATATAAATTAATAATTTGAAATATAATATTTAAAAAATAAAGAGAAAAAATCATTGTTTGAAAAAAAAATCTTTAATTTAAAAAAAAGACTATAAATTTTTAATGATATAATTATATATTTTCACAGGATTTCTTAAAACAATAAAAATCGAAATGAGTTCACAACAGAATGTGGATGGTAATCCACCACCCACCAAAAAACCAAAGCAAGATGTTGCAGCAAGTGAAAACATTCCTTTTACATCTGTTACCCTAGCAACCCCAGTGACCTTGATGACAACTAATGTCACTAGCAATAACACTCTGCAGCAAGGTTCAGTTATCAGTGTTACATTTTCAAATGGTAAGTTTTAATATATATTTCTGCCAAACTATTCCAGACACAACTAACATAAACTGCATGGCTATATGTCATATTAATAGTGTTTTAATATCTTAAAAAAAATAAAAAAAAGCAGTAACACAATCATTGCTTAAATCTCTCTTGGAGTATTCAAAACTTATCTTTCGTTGCTATAATATAAATCAGTAAATAATTATTCTTAACATGGAAGATAAATAATTAATGCTTTTTAATTAAGAACTTTTTAACTTCCTCAAAGAATAAATAAACATGATTTTATGTGTATAGGTATTCGCTGTCATTTACAGAATTATTCTTTTCTAGAAAAAAATAATATATCACTAATCTTAAAGGGCAGTAATTTATAAAACCATAGCCAACACATATAGTTTAAATGGTAAATGAATAGTCAGACCATGAAAATAATAACACTTTGAATGTATACAGGACAAATTTATCAAATGATCACAATAGGATTCTAACTGCTTATATACAAGATTGACTTCTTTAAGGATATCTGATCCTCAGCCAGGATGGATAACTCCAAAAATTAATATTTAATTTGAAATGCATCAAAATGAAGCATGAAACTAATTTTTTTTCATGCAACAATTTTCATTTTATTCATCTTTATAAGATTCAAAGTTTTTGGAAGTCTAAGAAAAGGTCTTATAAAAGTTGACATTTGTATCCTGTAAAAGGGAAAAAAATAATACAGTTTTAGAGAAATAAGATTTTCTTGAATCCAGGCCTTATATATCAATGCTTATTAGCATGATATGAAATAAGAAGTGATTTGTTTTGTCTTGCAATGATAGCAAAAGCCTTTTACACAATGTATTATAGAAGATATGACTGTAATAATAAACAATAAATACCAAATAAGTATAAAAATCAAGACAATTTCTCTGAATGCCTGGATACCTATTGTTTTTTAACCTAAAATATATTTGTTGATCAATTTGCAATTGGAAAATGCATTGCTGATATTCAAATTCGCTTTTTCTGCAAAAATATTGGAGATTTGATAATTTTCCCTATATAATATTTTAACTTTAATCTTTAACTTTAAAGAAATACTGTGGATAAATTTACATAACTTTGTGGATTCAGAGATACTTTTATGAGTACTTTTGATTACTTAACTGCTAATTCTATATAACCCTGAGGATCGGACTACCTTAAATCCATTTGACCACACTAAATGGTATCAGTCTATACATTTACATATTCAGATTTACTGGTCAAAGATTGTAGAAGTTTTTAAAATCAATGCAGTAGTAGAGCTGTAGCCTAAATTTGCGTGGTGAATGATTTTTTCTTAAAATGTTAGTACTCTCCTTACAATGTTTTTTCTGGATATAGTTGGAAAAAGGTTAATTCTACATAAAAGAACTAAATGAATGAGATATGTAATTTTATTGATTTTTTTTATTATTGGTAAACCATGTTGCTATTTTGACAAAATATAAGTATTTCTGTCAAATACTTCTATAGTTATTGTCTTACTCAATAAAACTTCTTGCACAGGTGGTCTAGATACATAAATTTGCATAATTCTTAACTTCAATTAATGGTGTTGTCATGGTTTCTTAGAATAAAACACTTCTGTTGTATTATTTTAAAATGCTACTCTGTCTCTAATTTCAAGAGAACTTGGTACACACTAAGAGTCACATTCTGTTTAATATTTATTGATTTTTGTGCCAGTGAGCATATAAAGATTATGTAGGAATTGGCTTTACCTTATCACTCAGTCATTGTGGTAATTGCCTACGCTAGAAGAAAATGTTTGTTATGTATTTCAATAAATATATTGCATATAAGGGGTTTAGATGAATTGTTCACTTCTTTAAATAAATCATGTATAAATGAATTTGTACATAATTTAAATTTTATTTTTAAATTAGTATTACTTTGTAATTTTGTATCCAAAGAAAGTAAAAACTGTAATACACTAAATGGCTGTGGATGAATTTTAAACAAGCTGACGATGTAATTCCAACTGATAATGCTTATACAGATGTTGTGTAAACTAAAATAATTACTTTAAAGTCAAGAAGAAGCAATGCTTATGTATTGGTTGTGGTTGATAATAATTGTATTCAAAGAATGATATTGGAGAGAATCCCTTAAGTTCTTCAACTGGCTAATTATGATTTTCAAGAAATACTATTTGAAAAAATTGAAAGTCACGTTAATTATAATACAAGTACATTAATATATACAAGTCTAGCTGCATGGATTTTAAATTTTTGATCCAAATTTGCACAAATATGTCCTGTAAACTGCTTAAAAAGTTGCATATATTTCAGGTTATAAAAAATATTCAAAAAAGTGTGGAAAAATCCCTTCTTTTTGTTGCATTTTTGTGACAAACATAAATAGAATGATTGTAAAGTGAGATAATGGACATTATATAATTTGCATCATCATTAATTTAGTCATTTATTCACTTCTTGACAGACACATTTGTAATTATATATAACTATATGGATTTATGCATGCATCATCTTATATCCTATCTGCATTTCATCAAAGGCAATTTCTTTTGTTACACATTTTAATGGACTTGTAGTACAAACTGATTGGTTCAGGGAGATTTAGGACAGATAAATTCAATCTTTTAAAGTCTTTACCTTCATGCATGAATTCACTTGTACAGGTGTTTTCAATGTGAAACCAGCTGAACTGGAACAGACCCAAATTGGCTCTTTGAAGCCAACCTCAGGCCTGCAACCAGGAACCATGTCAGTGGTCAAGGGTAATAACTTCATCTCGCTTTTAAATTTTTTTTTTTCCCATTTCAATGCCATTTAGACTTCTGTCTTTTAGTCATGCATGCATACTTTTATACTTTATCTTATTCCCCCCTTCCTCTGCATTTCTAACAAAATTTCATTGCTCAAAAAAAATACATTACCAGCATTTTATTTAACTGCACAATCTATATGTCAGTAGAAATTTTGAAGATTAAGTATCCATGTTTTTAATTGTTTAGGGGTAGATGAAAACGATTTTGAGTGTTAAACTTTATGGTGTTTTTATTTTAGGATTACCAGTGAATCAAGCTGGTATGAAGCTACAGAGTCAAAATGTTCAACTCAGGGGAAATAACCCTGTCACTTATTTTGCTCAAAATATAACGGTAAGAACAGTGATTAGATTAGATTCAAGATTAAATTCTGTTGAGAGGTGTGTATATTCTTGTAGAATGTACAGAAAAAAAGTAAATAAAAATAATTTTCTGTTTTGCAAATGTCTTTAGGGATCCCAAGCACCAGGCACTTCGGTCACTGTTAAACCAGGCACCATGACTCTAGTGCCTCAGCAGGCGTTGCCATTACAGACACTTCAGGCCTTGCAGTCCAAAGGCGCAGGACAGACCAACATACTACCAGCCCCTGTACCACTCCAACAGCAAAACTTAAAATCTGTAAGACATTTTCAAATAAAGTTTTATGATACCTTGTTGTTTATAAGCTGAGAGTTGGTCATTAGTTATTTCTCTGATATACAATGGTAGTAGAAATTATTGAACGACCAATTGTATTAGAATTAGCTAGAGAAATATTCAGTTGTTTTTTATAAAAAGATGATTTAAGGTATTCAATGTATAACGACCATATTTTGTACCTAATAAATGAACGGTCCAATATTTTTAATCATGGTAGCAATTTGAAGATATTATCAAATGAAAATGCTCCACCAAAGGAATTTACAAAATTTTGATTATTGTCCATTTAATATCACTTTGAATTTTACATTGAAGTCTATGGGCAGTGCATGTTTTTATAAGATATTGTAAAAAGCAATTTGAATTTCTTTGAAATCTCTTGGTGAAAATATGCATAAACTCCCTCTTTATTAAAATATAAAATAAAATAAATTATTTACCGCAGAAATTTTGTGAAATCAAAAATCTTCTTTTCATCAAGGACAGATAACTCTTCAAAAACTGTAAATATGCAAAATGACCGTCTCCTTACATGTTATCAGTCTTGTGAATTTGGTTTATTTCACTTTTATCGTTTTCTAGCTGTGTGCTTTTAACTAGTTTAAAATTATTTAAAATCAGTCAAAATCCCTTCGTTATACATTGAATACCTTAAATGTCTAAAGTTTTTATTTGCTAATGCATTTTTTCATTAGGTTACAAAATTATCTCTATAGTAAATGTCAACCAATAATTTTTCAGGGCCAGATAACATTGGGGCCTGTGACCTTGGCTCAGTACTCACAGGCATCAGTAACCCAGCCCAGCAATGTCCTTCAGACTGCCCAAGGTCAACTGAGACCTCAGATGGTCTCCAAAATGCTTCCTCAGCAGAACTTCCAAGTAAAGCCCCTAAATATGGGGAAGAGTCTGATCCCTAATCAGCAGATCCACATTTCTCACATCCACAATGTCGGGGGTAAACCAGTCGCCATGTTGGCCCAGTCTGCTTCTCTGGCTCAGCAACAGACCCCAGTCACCACAATGACAGCTCTGAAGAGATTTCCAGGTAACATTTACTGAAGTTTACCACAGTTGTAAGGCTATAGAAGAATTGACAGGTGCCCCTTAGTAGTCACACTGTCTCTCAGTGTTGGTTTATTCTTTATGATATTCAATAAACTTTTTTATTTTTTTACATTGAAGTACCAGTATCCCCTATCAGCATGACACCCAATAGCAATATTGCCAATGCTTTACCAACAAAAATTCGAATTCAGGGGAGTGTAGCAACAGACACAACAAACTTGCCAAAACAAGAAGCCAAAGAAAAAGTTACCATAGGTACAAAACATCTACCATCCCAAACAACAGCAGCCAGTGTAGGTACACCTCAACAGAATGGACTACCCGCCAAGCCAGCAACAGTGGCCATATCTACACAGTCTCCCACATCAATGGCTTCTGCCATCCCCGTTGTGCAAAAAGGCAGCCATTTTCATGTCCAACCTGCAGCAATGACACAGGTTGGAACAATATCTACCCCAAGGTTTACCCACATAATTCCTAATAATGCATTAACAAAAGTGGGAGTAATGACTGTGCCATTTCAAATGACTGCCTCAACCAGTGCACCATTATTGATGAGAAGTCCAGTTCCAAATGTGAGCAAGGTAAACGTCTCCACACCAAGTGAATCCCAACAAGAGCCAGGGAATAACCAACAGGTGCCCAAAAAGGGCAGTGTGAGTGAGGAAATGGACACTTCAGAGAAAAGTGAAGAAAGGGAGGAAAATAAGCAGGAAGGTGGGAAGCAGGGAGAGAGCAGTAAGGAATCGGAGAGGAAAAATGTCACAGAATCAAGTGCAATGGAAAATATGCCAAATTTCTTGACTGATGTAGATTCTATAAAGGAGAAAAAGACAGTGAAAAATGAATCTCAGACAAAGAAGAAGACAAGTGATACTCTGAAAGAAAAGGAGGAGAAAACATCAGAAAAAGAGGACAATAAAAGCCTGGTGCCTCTTACTGTGCAGAATTTAGAGGACGATCTGAAAAAGAAGCCAAAAGAAAAGAAAGAAACAAAGTCAAGTGAAAAGGCCAAGCCAGAGGTCACAGAGAAAGACAAGGTTACAGTGGAAATCAAAAAGGAGATGAAGACTGAAGAAGAAGATCTACCAAAGGATGACAGCTCCTCCTCAAAACAGGAGGAGAAAAAGGAAAGTGAGGGCAAAAGATCTGAGAAGGAGGGCAAGAAATCTGAGAAGGAGGACTTTGATCCTGTGGGGGCTATGGACTGGAAGGATGGAGTGGGGGAGCTGGAGGGTAGCAGTCTCAAAGTAAGTCATCTGGTGGTGAGGTATTGTGTATTACTGATAAGATACATGGTAATGGTGATCTTACATAAAAGCACCTTACTGTTAAGGCCGTTTCACAATTGGCGCACGAGCTCTTTACAACACTTTGCGATCGGAAAATTTTAGCTTCGCACGAGCTCTCGCATAAGTTGCACGATATCTCGCATTCATTGCATGTGTTTTAGTGGTCGCATCAAGTCTCTTCAAAATAGTCAACATGCACACTATTCAGACGCGACCAAATGCAATCCAAATTATCGTAATTCAACGCACGGAAGTTAGTGCGAACGTCTTACAACGTTTTATGTACTCGTAAGAGTGATGTATGATTTTTAAAGATCGTAAGATGAATCGCAATTGTCTTTGAGTGTGTTTTGCGACCATGAGACTGTTGTCTCATGTAATCTTGCAACGTTTTACTATCATTGCTTGATTTATCACCTTCAATTGCCATTCTTTGCAACAGGTATATATACCGTGTATAATTATAAGCATCTTAACTTTGTCAACTGTAGAGCGTCGGAAATGGGTGGTATATATACCCGACCCTCTGACTCGCACGAACATTCATCCTATGGAATACATGAGCGCACGAGCACCGCACGTCCAATCATGTTGTCGCACGTTCAATCGTCCGATTACCTAATCAGTCGTGCAATCCTTTCGCATTATCTTACGACACTCGCTTTCATTCTACAACAGTCGCATATAGAGGCAAGATATATCACAAGATTTAATGTACAACAGTCGCTTTAAATCGTGCGCATTTCGTACTAACACTTTTTTCATATGCGATTATTTTGGCAACAGTTTACGATCCTATACAAAATTATTCCGTCGCACGATTATTTTGTCGCTTCTGCTCGTGCGCCAGTTGTGAAAGGGCCTTTAATAAAAACAAAAGTTAAATGGTGGAGAGAAATCAAGTTTCTTAAATAAAAAAAAAAAATAAGGTGATGAAAACCAATGATGATGTACAATTTTTCAATTTATAAACTATATTCTAAAAAAGGATACTACTTCAGTTTTTAACTCTCTTTGAACATATACTTTTTAGTTTAAAATGAACGAGTTTGGAGGTTTAGAAATGATAACAGATGAGCTGGAATGTAACGAGACTCTGGACTCCAGCACTGAAATGGATGTCTCCGAAACACAGGAGAAGGAAACAGAGGCCACCCCAGGGTGTAGTGGTGACACAGAGACCAAATCAGGGGGAAGGAAAAAGGAGGGTATGTTTTGGCAGTTTTCCTTTCATGTAGTTTGTTTACATTACCTTTTCAGCAAGTTTCAAGCATAGCAACAAAAAAATTACATAGGCAACAGACTTTGACCTTTTCCAGTAACAATTTCATACTTTGAAGTGCTGCAAGTCACCTTACTTGATGCAAAGAGACATGAAAAGCTAAAACATTTTTTTTTATTCCTAGATAAATTGCCAGATTCCAGTGGAGAAGTAAGAGATGAAGTTTGTCAGTGTATGAATTGTGGAGAGTTTGGGTTTGCGAGTGAATTCTGCAAATCGGGTCGATTTTGTAGCCAGTCCTGTGCCACAACCTTCACTACCAAGTAGGTCACTTTTACAATTATAGAACACACTTAGAATCACTTATCAGTGTATTTTTTACTCATGAAGTGAACTAGACACTTCTCAGTTATTAGATTCTTATATTTGAAAAAATTGCTATGAATACTGACTCATGGGACTTTTGAATTGATAAACATCCATTTGATTACAAAAAAATGCTTTTTCAAAGGAAAATGAGAGGGAGAGGAGGACATAGTCATTTCATGTCTAAAATGTGGAAGAAGAAAAAGAAGCTGATGATGTTAAAAGGAAATCTAGATGAAGATGGGGTCCCTATCAAAACTGGACCAGGTAAGTTGCTATTGGTAGAGTCAGTTGCTTATGGTTGCTTTTGTGAGGAGCTGGTAGTTAGTCAAGGCAGTTAGTGTGAAAATGTAGTTTTGGTATCTGGTATTTTTTTAAAACTGAAAACAGGATTTCAAATGTCTTTTCTTTCTTTAAAATTTCAGGTAGAAAACCCAAATTACATAACTGGGCTTCATATTTAGAGAGAACAAAATCCCAAGGTGCTCCATTAAAATTGTTCAAAGAAGTAAGTTGCCAGTGGTTGATATAAACAGAGGCATGATTACTGCACATACTGCAGAAGTACTTTCTTTTGCTGATACTATGATTTTCCAGGGCTATGAATGTTGTCACAATTTTCTGCATAATTTTGTTTTTTATTGCAGCCCTTTCCGGTGTATAAGAATGGCTTTAAGCTGGGTATGAAGCTTGAGGGGGTTGATCCCAAGCACCAGTCTCTGTTCTGTGTTCTAACGGTGGCAGAAATCTGTGGTTTTAGAATCCGGCTTCACTTTGATGGGTACTCGGAGTGCTATGATTTCTGGACAAATGCTGACTCTGGGTTCCTGTTCCCGGTTGGTTGGTGTGAGGAGAACAACAGAACTCTTCAGCCTCCAAAAGGTAAGAAATGAGTATAAATTTTT
>PRKT01000001.1:3045419-3104095 GCA_003671525.1 Saccostrea glomerata | reverse complement strand
ATCTCAAATACTTATTGGCTTAGAATCTTCAATCTTTGTTTATTAATGCATCTTGAGTCTTCAGAAAACTTCAATCTTAATATAGGTCACTGTGATGTACTTATGGTTTTTTTATAGCTTTATTATTAAAAATATTTTCAGTCCTAATTGGCTAAGAATCATCAAACTTTGTCAGTTGATGCAACTTGGGTCTTAGGATACTCAGGGTTAGAGGCTTCAAATAGAAGTGATAGATTGTACAATTTATCAGAAGAGCGATTCAAGGCCCTTGGGCCTCTTGTATATCATCTATCATTCTTGTAATGTTTAAAAAATTGATCTTCTTTTAATCTTTCATAATCTTATTGTATGACTTCTTTACAGGATTTACAACAGATGGATTTCACTGGCTCAACTATCTGAAGTTATCAAAGGCAATTGCAGCTCCAAGGTCTTTGTTTAATAATCTTCCTCAAGAGGTAGGTGTATTACTTTGTTTTTTCATCTCTGAGATTATTATTATCTTTATTGCTATTTTATTACTTTATTAGCTCACCTGAGCCAAAGGCTCAAGTGAGCTTTTCTGATCAAAATTTGTCCGTTGTCTGCCTTTGTTATTGTCGTCGTCGTTGTAAACTTTTCACATTTTCATCTTCTTCTCAAGAACCACTGGGCCAATTTCAACCAAACTTGCTACAAAGTATCCTTGGGTAAAGGGAATTCAAGTTTCATCAAATGAAGGGCCACACCCTTTTCCAAGGGGAGATAATTTTGAATTAGAAAATAATTAGAGAATGGCATTTTTTTTAAAAATCTTCTTCTCAAGAACTACTAGGCCAGGAAAGATGAAACTCATGTGGAATCATCCTTAGGTAGTGAAGATTCAAATTTGTTCAAATCATGACCCCCTGTGGTGGGGTGGGGCCAAAATGGTCGATCAGAGTTTAACATAGGAATATATAGGAACATTTTTTAAACATCTTCTCAAGAACCACTGGGCCAGGAAAGATAAAACTCATGTGGAATCATCCTCAGGAAGTGTAGATTCAAGTTTGTTCAAATCATAACCCCCGGGGATAGGGTGGGGCCAAAATGGCAGATTTTGGTTTTACATAGGAGTATATAGGAAAAGTCTTTAAAAATCTTGTTCTCAAGAACCACTAGGCCAGGAAAGATGAAACTCATGTGGAATCATCCTCAGGTAGTGTAGATTCAAATTTGTTCAAATCATGACCCTTGGGGCTAGGGTAAACTTTCAGTTCTGATCTGATATGTGCTTTTTCTACCCAATGTTCTCAGATGAGCATTGTGGCCCCTGGGCCTCTTGTTTTTTTTCCATTCATTGTAATCACTTTCTTTGTAGCCTGTTTTCATTGTAATCACTTTTTTTGTAGCCTGTTCCCCCTCACTTATTCAAAGTTGGTCAGAAGTTGGAGTCAGTTGACAAGAAGAATAGTAATTTAATCTGTGCTTCCACTGTTAATGATGTAATGGCAAACAAAATCCTGATCCATTTTGATGGCTGGGAAGACACCTATGACTATTGGTGTGACATTACATCCATGAATATTCACCCTGTTGGCTGGTGCGAGGAAAATGGAAAAGCACTCTCTCCTCCTGGTGGTAGGTTTCTGTTTGTCTTTTGACTTTGTTAAGTATTTTGTCCGATTTCTAGTTCAATACGTTTAGAATCAACTTTAAAAATTTTAAACCATAAGTATTATGCTAAATTCAACTTTTATTTTTATAGAATATGAAAATGTTCACTTCAACTGGCAGGAGTACTTGGAGAGGAATGAAGCAGAAGCTGTGCCAGAGAAAGCATTTAAAACTGTAAGTACATGTGTACTGAAAAATGAGAGAATTTGAATTTTCAGAAATTGTATATGCATGTGTGTTTCATTAAAGCATTAACAGAGATTATGAAAAATAAATTTAATATGCATATTTTTTCTCCAGCAATCCCCTGTTGGCTTTGAGATTGGTATGAAGATTGAAGCTGTGGATAAGAGGAACCCGGTTTTGATCCGTGTTGCCACGGTGACAGAGGTAGATGGACACCTCCTGAAGCTTCACTTTGATGAGTGGGATGAGTGCTATGACTACTGGGTGGAAGACGATTGTCCTGACATCCATCCTCCAGGCTGGTGTCATAAGACAGGCCATCCACTTACTGCCCCACCTAGTAAGTGTACAAGCCACCAAATAATATCACAAGGAAGTTTGAAAAATTTACGTAGAAATTTAAGAATATTCAAAACATCAACTACAAAATATTTTAGAATGCCAAACACATCAATTGCCAAATAATTTATTCACTTGAAAATTTTGAATTGAACGAGAACTTGGTTTATGGTATGTCTGGCATTAATACTGACTTGATATTGTAGCACCAGCAGATCTTGTCCCAGGACCCACTGGCTGTCCTATACCTGGCTGTAAAGGTATAGGACACATCAAAGGGGCCAAATATACAGGTCATCACAGGTAAGAAATAAGATGATGTTACTACATGTTTTAAATATTTTATTCATTGTATTTGTAGTAGAATAGGTTTCATAATACAATAATGTTTTTTCCAGTGCGTTTGGATGTCCATATTCCCCTTTAAACATGAACAGGGAGTCCACCCTGCAGGATCGACTTGGATCCACCCGAGCTGAGGAGATGGTCCAAACCCCAACACCTTCCTCCCCAATTGACCCCAAAATGATCAAATCAGAACCTCCAGACTCACCAGAAATTGTCAAGTCAGTAGCTGTTATTGAAAATTAATTAGTTACTTTTAAATAGTTCAAATAAGAATTCTTAAATAGTTCATAATTTTCATGGCAAATAAACATGACATTATTGAGTAAACATGCAGTAAAGTAACTGACTGAAAATGCCAAAACTCAAAACTTCTTAATGATTAGGTCAGAGATCTTAGGCATATGACAATAAGATTAGACATGCTGTTATGCATTTGAATGTTGGTAGACTGCGTTGAAATGAAGCTTTGAAAATGCATTTCAGAATTGAAGTTTATTGATTGAATTTATGATAGAGTAGATGGAAATTTGGATGCTAGAGCTGTTTTTTTATGTAGAAGGTTATTATATTGTAGAAAATGCCCGACCCCAGGTTGTGATGGACAGGGCCATGTGACCGGGAAGTTTTCGGCCCATCACAAACTGTCAGGCTGTCCTAAAGCTCAAAGCAATCAGTTACAGCAGTCTATAGTAGCAGAGAACACGGTCCCCAAAAAGTCAACACGTGGACGTAAACCAAGGTTAGCTTTCATAGATACATACTAAAGTGAATCAAATGATGCAAATTCTAATGCTATATATCTTGTGTTCCATGCTTGATAATTTAGAGGAGAAATGTAGGACAAGTTTGTTTTAACTTGTGAAATTTCATCAAAATGAAATTCAGAGGGATTGCATTTAGAACTGAAATGTATTTAGCAACAAAATTTTATGAACTGCAAAATAAGTTTTAAAATTTAATAGTATATCTTTATATTTTCCCTAGGAGTTACTATCTAAATATGGGAGAGAGGGGACCCCCTCCAAAGACCCCCAAACTGAAGTATAAACAAGAGAGAGGTAATTATTAAAAATTGTATGTTGAAAGTTAGTTATCAGCAAAATAAGCAATACAGCAAATTAGAATTAATCATTTTGTCTTTTAGTCAAAGGTCAAGATTTCAGTGAAAGGTTAGTTGTCAGCTAAATATTCAAAACAGCAAATTAAATTGTATTATTATTTTACCTTTTTCTTGTAGGCCAAGATGTCACTAGTCCACAAGACATCTTACAGAATGGTGTACACAACTCAGTCTTCAAGTCAGCCATGGCTACTACACCTAACCCCAATGTCTCTCTCTGCTGGGAACAGCATGTTAAGCTTCTGCCAGGAGTTCATAGGTTGAAGGGGTCAGATGTAGCAAAATGGAACATCGAACAAGTAGCAGCATTTGTCAAAACTCTCCCTGGCTGTGAGGAACATTACAAGACATTCAAAGAGGAGGTAATTCATTAAAAAAAAAAACAGAATGTAGAATGAGATCAAGTTCTCTTTCTTGTTCTACATGTTTGGGATACTCGTCAAAGAATATGGTCCATAAGTTTGCTAATTTTCCCCTACTTTTTCAAGACCATAGGGGCATTAAGATTCAAGTAGAAAGGTTATTGGCTCAATCCCATATGCAACTTACCTAATTTGTCCAAAAAAATAAATAGATAGAAACTGTTCCTTCACGAAGCACTCAGCACATTAAAGTATAAAACATTGCAAGTTTTTGGATGAGACCCAGAATATATTTACTCTGGCACAGTTTTTGGAGGATATAATGGAGTTGCGCTGAAAAAAGTATCAAATTAATTTTTGAGGTTGCAATCTACCCAAAATATCAATCCATATTGAAAGGGGATGATCCATTCTCTCAATGACAATTGGAACTCTGTGCATTGTTTTTGTACATGTAGATTTGAATTACAATTTATCTACTCTCTTTAAGTCCTGTTTACTGTAAAAGCACATATTTTTGTGGGGTCAAATTTTCGTGGCTTGGGGAAAAACTCTTGGTTCATGGGGATTTGAATTCTTGGATGGAGAACTTTTTAGCAGTTATGTATATAACATTTTACATTTCGTGGTGCACATAAATTCGTAGGTCTCTTCATACCTCGAAAACAACGAAAATTAAACCCTCCCCAAAAATTTGTGATTTCACAGTAATTTGCCAACACATGGAATCAATTTATCTAAAGCCCAGTACATGTATAGCATTTATATACTGGTAATATTTATTTCTGAATGATATTTTGATGAACAACATTCCTGTGAATTGTTATTTTATAACATGTACCAGCTATTCTTTCATTGTGAATCTTCAAAAGGCCAAAAATTCGTAAAGTTATGGGACGGTATGACTTAAACTGAGAAAATTTAAAGTTTTAAATGTATTATGATTTTGTTTGATGTCTTTACAGCAAATAGATGGAGAGGCCTTCTTGTTGATTTCTCAAGCAGACCTGGTCAAGATTTTAAACATTAAGTTAGGACCAGCAATCAAGATCTATAACAGCCTTATGGTGTTCAAAAATTCCCTGGACGTGTGATACTCAACTCTATTGTGATAAACGTTAATACGAGTCAGATCAGAGTGATTGACTTTAATTGTTGTACCTATTCTGTAAATATCTTCTTTTTTTGTTATGAATTAGTATTGCTTACAAAGTGCTTTTTTTGCTTTTGTTGATTGTTATATACAGGTGTTCATTTTAGTTAGATTTTTATTTTAAGAATAAGATAAAAATGCAACTTTAAAGCAGCAGCAGCTAACTATTTCTTTATGTATCAAGGTGTATTGAGAATTTTGTCATTGTAATAGGTGGTGCATGTATACATAATGCTGTTCTATTGCCTGGTAGTCTGATTTTTATATGGGAATATAATCTTCTATCATCTGTGTTTAATGTTCGCTAGATACTGTATGATGTTTTTTTCAGTTCATTACTTATTATAGGGGAAAACTTGATGGTAATTATTGAAATATCCAACAAATTTTATATGGAAAAGCCTTATACAATGTAAAGGCAAAGCCAGCTGCCCCATCCATTAATGTTTTATTACCTAATCAACTATGTTAAAATCAAATACATGAATAATTAGATTTTTTACATATAAAGGTGAACATTGGTATTTTGAACATTGATATCTAGAATACCATGGATATGTTGGAGTTGAAAGTCTAAACCACTATTTTCAATTAAATTTTAACCTTGAATCTGGGATATCTAATAAAATGTATATTGTCCAAGATACTGAGGTTTTACTGTATTTCATGTTAGGAGGTTTCAAAGCTTCATTATATGTAAAATTACTAGTACATGTATCATGAAATACTTTTCTCCTTTAGTAATTTGTATTGATCATTCACTTAATTTCTTTTATTTAATAAAATTCCCTTTACACATAGATTTATATATAGAAATAAATTATCATTTAGATTGCCCATACCTTATGATATTCTCACTAGTCAGAAATTTGTCAAGGTCAGGATCCATTGTATCGCTACAAAAGTTAGATACATACATGTATATATTGCAAGACTGTTTGTCTGTCATTAATAGAAAGTACTAGTAATTAATCTGCTCATCTTCAATTAATAGAGATATATGATGCATTCATTTAGTAAAAAGAAAAATAAACTGTCTTAATTACACATAAAGGATTGATTCCAAGCTTATATATTAGTATTTGTGTGCAAGTCTTTGTGAAAGAAGTGGAATTGTTACAGCACATTGTCTGTATTTGAATCAGCTGCTTGAACTTATCTATTACCTTGACCAATGTACATTTCATTTTATACATGGATGTATTTTAAATTTATACATGTGTGTCAAGAAAGTAAATGTTTATAAAGTTAATTAAGCTTCTGTTTAATCATAACTTCTATGGTTTTCTTCGAATTCAAATTTTGAGAAATCAAAGCAGAAAATTGTGGTTATAGCCATAATTTTTTAGCGTTGAAATTCTCATCTTCAATTCTTGTTGCCTATAGAATGTGATTTAAGTGCATTTTATCATTGAAAGACCAGCATAAACTATTATTCAATTCTTTTCTTTTAGAGAAATGAAAAAAAATGCTTGAAAATATTTTTTATATACTTTGATTTTTTTTTTTATGGATAAAATTTCAAGAATCATTTTACATATAGAGAAAAACAAACCTTAGGAAAAAACTTTTAATTGACCATTTTGTCTGAAAAAATAAAATTTCCTTTTGATTTTTGTTAGGAAGTTGTACTTGGAGTCTAATCACTGATTTTTTTGAAGATGTAAATGTATATGATGATCCTGATCAGTTTGAAGTATTGTTCATGTGTCTGTTATTCATTCCAAGAATGTCTTCAGTTATTGTGTCAGGCTGTTACAATAAATTTGATACTGTACAATGCTAAAATGTTTTTATTTGTTTTACAATGCATTAATTTTGATTTTGGTTCTTGCAGAAGAAGTGAGTTATGATCCTCTAAGGCTGCATACTTTAAAATTGTTTCAGGTGTTACATATTAGGAACAATGTATATTTTACAAATAATTATGATAGAAAACATAAATTCTACTTGGTTATAACATTTGAGTGCATCATGTTTTTTATTGTCCCCCCCCCTTCAAAAAACGGAGAGCATATTGCTTCCATACTGTCTGTTGGTCAGTCCACCAACAGTTTGTTTTCATTTTATTTGCAGAGGTAACAAATTAATTTTAATTTTAAATGCACAATTGTTGTATTTTTACGTAATTAAACAGGTTTATAGTTTTTAATTAAATTGAGTCAAAACAATGTACATTTTGGTGTTCCTAGAGTTCTGAAAATGCACAAAGTTCCTACCATAGGTCCCTGGTTCCTACAGTGTATTTTTACGCGCGATGACAAGGTTTTTTCGTGTGTTATAGAGATTTGAACGTCGCGGTTTTCTTATGGATTACAAGATGTGTTTGTGAAACACTATGCGCCTGATGGCAACAAAGTTTAAAAAAAAACATTTTTAGCATAGGTCACAGTCAAGATCACAAGGTCATTGATCTAGGTGTCATTTGAACGAACTTGATTAACGAAGTATGCATACCAAATATGAAGTCTCTATCTCTCATGGTTCAAAAGTTATGATGAAGGTTCAAAACTATTTTTAGCATATATGACACAGTCGACATCACAAGGTCATTGACCTTGGTGTCATGAGGTAAAAGGGCTTAATTATTGGAGTATACATGCCAAATATTAACGTCTTTATCTTTTATGGTTCAAAGGTTATGGCGAAGCTTAAAGTTTGCAGAAAAAACTATTTTTAGCATATAGGTCACAGTCACGGTCACTAGGTCATTGACCTTGGTGTTATTTGAAAGAGCTTAATTAGTGGAGTATGCATACCAAATATGAAGTCTCAATCGTTCATGGTTCAAAAGTTATGGCGAAGGTTAAAGTTTGCAGAAAAACAGATAATCAGACAGACAGGACAAATACGCCTTGGTTCTTTCGATGCGGGCGCATAGTTACACGGAATGTAAATATTTCTATTGACAGGGTTATGCCTTTTAAACAGAAGGGCGCAGGTGTTTAAGAAACATCTCTCGTTTTTACTGTTCAATGCTTACGCTGTATTTACTGCAAAACTGAAGCCAATGAACATAAAGAACATTTTGTTTGTTTAAATTGATTGCAATTGAGAAATGATTGCATGCTTAGAGCATCAACTAGAAATTACAGGGTACGCAGTACTTAGAAATTTTAATGTGGCCACGCATGGAAGAAGTTGAATATTTTGTAAATGGACCAACTTCAACCTCGTCTACAGGTTTCTCAAATTTCTGATCCACTCCGCTCTACATAAACGAAGCGGATCAGAAACTCTTGACTAGGGAAGATGAGGCAACTTGGATCATTTTTCCCTAGCATGTTTTTTTGTTGATATGGGCAAATGGTCTTTGAAATGCAGTAACCTCCTCACACTTGCACTCCATATTTTGAAAGTGTTTGAAATCTCCCGAAGTAAGTTGACATACTGTACCCCCTTTTTGTGTGTGTCACAGGTTTGCAGGTAAGTTGGCGATTATTTTCTACCCCCCACCCCCGGTCAAAAAACGACGCCACTTATCCACATTTCAAATTGCATGCCTGTAAGTCTAGTGCATGCATTTATAATTTTCAAAATGGTTGTCGTTGTTATGGAAACAGGAACGTATGCAACATGAAAATTTAATTAAATACAAATTTAGTAGTAAATGTATGGCTAATTCCCTCGAAACATAAAATCGCTGTTGTCATGCTATGCATACATTTAGTGTTTAATTTGGTTTCTTCCTTGATGTATTATAACGTATGATGTATTGTAATGCGTGTTATATAACTATCTAATAAGGGTCTGTCATCTTTATCATAAATGATAAAGAAACGGATTAGTATAAGTTTTTGAAACTTGTTTCCGAATCCTTTGTGATCTTTGTACTTTCTATCTGTATTTCTTGCTTGTCATGTTCAAATAAAATATGGTTTAAACTATCATAACGAAGTGTTCACCCCACGTTTCTGGGTTTATAGTAAGGCTGTCCTGGGTATGGCAAGTTCGGGATGATGCACCGTTTTACTCGCAGTGGCAATTTTTAGTCTACAATTCTATAACTGGATGGTTCAACGACTCCCATTAGACAGAAGAAGTATTATAAAAAGATTTTTTGACAAGATCAAAACAAAATGCAGTACCTCCTAGTTGGATTGCATTACCAAATGATTGGAATTCCACATAGGGTGGCAAAGTTCTTACGACAACTGCTTATACTGAAATACTGTGGGTGAAATAAACACATAGTGATCGATTTCGAAAAAAATATATACACATTATACAAAATTTTTGAAAAGAGCACAAAACTCGTAACATTGAAAACAAGAGTTAGGATCAGGCGCCTAGAAGGAGTAAGCATCCTTGTCACGCCCGCGATGAGCCCTATACTAATCAAGTAGTCTGATTAATCCATACTCAAGTTTAAAGCTGCACACGACCCGTAATTAGGTATACGTCATTTTCGTTATCATTATCTACGATACACCTGACTGTTTTATTGTCACGGGTATCAGCTTGGACTGGCAACCCATGTTTGTGCTGGCTATTTTGCATTACCTTTTATTTACATTTTATTGCAGTAACGAATATTTTTGTGTTTGTTTGTATACTGCACTGACCTGTGCAACTGTTGTAAGTGTCTTTGGTATCTTACTTCCCCACATTGGAGGAAGTACACAGTTATTTTTTTTTGTCGCTACAGCAGTATAACATACGTCCATGTACACCGGTGACAATTCATTACATTGAACAGTATCTAAGTGACCGTCTAAATTTATAGGGGCATGCAGATATAGCGAGAGCTCGAACAAATATGGCGGACAAATTCATTTTACGAATCGTGTTCAGCTTTAAATTAAAACAATTAACAATTGGTATGAAATATGCCAACAAAAACGACCCATTCATAGATTGTATTATCTAACAAAGTCATTATATCGATATACTGAATTTATGATATGCTGACTTTAAACAATGTTATTGAAATCCCTGTTATATCAATTTATTTGTCAGTAGCATTTTTTACGCCGTTTAGTTGTTAGTTGGTTCTAATCGTCTCCAGCCATTAAAACACTCAAATAAGAATTTGAATCTGTGGTGTTTTATTTTGAGTTCACTGGGATAAATCGACATGTGAATGAAAATCGTCAAAAGCTCATTTCAGATACATCATTCCGTACATTAGTATCACTTTTGATTTCGACGATTCGTGTTGCCATGGCTATTAAATATGTGTATAAGAATATCTGTGGTTCAAAACGCAATTTCACTGATCAAAAAGTGTTTTTGTACAATATCAATAAAACTTTATATACAAGTAGAATTATACTGTTTTAAAATAATTCCCATCTTGCCTTTTGATTTGAACTGAATGATTGCCATTTCCTTAGTATAGTATTAATTTCTAAAGATTCTTTCAACCCCTATTTCTATCGATTCGTCCACTTACAATAAAACTCCGAACATGTTCACTTCACTGTGGATATGAATTACAGAGGTTAATGAAAATACTAGAACATTGGACATGTACGAAATTCTATTAAAACCCCTCCAGTATTTTGTTCCTTGGTTTAACAGCGTGTGAAACTGACACACAACTCTATTCATTCAATATGGCTTTACCATAGCTACTCCGAATGAAGTGTGATAACCTGTAAAAGTGAAATTTTTCCTAATACATGTAGTTTTATTTAACTTGATTGTCATGCACAATTGGTACAAGTTTTGTGTATATCGTGATCCATAATACTGCAAATGAAAAAAAGATTCTAAAAATGTAAAAAAAAAAATAAATAATAATAATAAAATAAATAAAAAAAGATTTTTTTTTCTTCTCTCCCTGTTATAAGAGCTACAGTTTCATCAGAGCCATCTTGGTGAAGATTTGTTGTGGATAAATAAAATGAGGGGATAACCTGGTATTTTGAGTACGAATTTTGCCCCCCCCCCCCTCAGTTTTTGCCGCAGTAAATAGAGTTGTCACATAAAAGAAAAATGTAATGAGTCATGATATTTATTGCTAGTAATACGTATATATTAAACAAATAAACTTCGCAAAATTTAAAAAATCCATCCGCCGACCCACTTTTATTAATCTAGCTGTTATTAGGAAAATTTTGTTTGTAATCAGTAATAAAAATTGTGTTTATGTTCCGTTTAATGAAAATTAACTTATACAAACTATTTTTAATTGAAAACCTTAACTATAGTTTTAAGTAGTAAATTTACGTTTGATCAGTTTAATCTTGATTTTAATCGTCCGTCATTAAAACTTCATTGTGTCGTTAATCATTCAACAAGAGCTGGGTAATTGTCTTGCCGATTTATTTTTTCACATTAAAATACAAACTTTTCCCTTTAATTTTGATATCTGTCATAATGGCTAAAGGATCAAGATCTTGTATGAAAGCTGCGAAAAGCAGCACATGATATTACTTGCATATTTTTGAATTATTGGCATCGGCCTTTTTGTTATCAAAATTTAGGAAATAAATTTTTAACGGCATCGCCAGACGTTTTTGTTATCAAAATTTGGGAAATAAACTTGTTTTTTTAAATTGTCTCTTTTAGACGAATTATAACCCTGATCCTCCTTTCACAAATGTACAGCAAATTGCAGCTTGCTGTTTGCTAAACTAAGACAAAGTACGTGACAAAAAGTTTCAATCAATCGTTAATGTGAATATAAACACTTTCAAATCCGTGTATCTGTTATTCCTGTGGTGAATAATTCCTTTTAATTGTCATGAAGTATATACCGATAAGGAGTCCTGGCCTTCAACAGTTATAAAGAAAGTAAAAGACACTAAATACACAAGAAATTGTTCAAATGATTCGAATGAAAGCCATAATCACTCGGGTAAATATAAGATTTTAAGGTTAGAAGAACACATACATGTGCGTTAAAACGACGGTTCTTCGTCCACAATTTTAAAGTTTTTAATTTTCTCCTCTAGACTTTCGCTCCTTCGTCTCTGTTTTTTGAGCCAATTCTTCTGCGCCTGGCGGTACTGGTCAATGAATTCATCATAGTCCTCCCTAGATAGTATCAGGCGACCGTCCGGTGCCGTTACACCGGACTCATACATTGACATATTTTTCACAACAGCCAGCTTTTCTGGAGACAATGTACGTTCCTTTCTTCCTTCGTCGTTTTTGGGGGTCTCTTGCTTTATATCTGGTAAACGTAAATCACTGCCACTGTTGTGTCCATCTTCTGTTGATTCTATAACTTCTTTATCTTCTTCAACTGACTGAAGGTGCTGAGGTCTCGAGCGACGTTTTGCGCTTTTTGCCATCGGAAACGATTTTCCACAAAATGTGACGTTACGTCTCAATGACGTAATCTCCTCATCCAATGGGGGCTCTACATCCTTAAAAGACTTTGGAACCCCCATTTCTGGTGCGGTTTGACTTCTAGAAATTTCTCTTTCATCTGTTCTTGGTGGATCTTTTTGCTGTCTAGGCTGTATTCGGGGAGTTTTGGATACTTCATCCGCTCCCTCCTCAACATCCCCCAATGAAAAATGGCGCTTGTATCTTTCTCCAAAGCGATTTCTTTTCTTTATCCGCTCTTTCACTGTGTGAAGAAACATAGTTTTTTTGCTTTGAGAAGTCGCTATTTGCATCTTCTCTGCCTGCTCTATGGACCGAATGCGCTTTTCCAGTCTCTTCTTTAAATCAAATTGCACCTGATATAAATTCCTCGATCTCAGCATCTCATAAAGTTCGTGCTGGTGAAGATAATCCTCTTCACAAGAAAATCTTATATGAAACATAAATTTGGACATCTTGTCTCCTCCTTAGACGTATTACCAGAAAAATTAAATTTTAATTCTTCCTCTTCAAGTGTCGACCACAAATTAACACCTTCCAATATCGTTAAGGCTGTGATCGACCCTAGTACCCCAAATGGGGTGTTTAATTATCTGTGTCGAATCTCGCCGTTAGATAGAGCTCATAAGATCTGTACATTCTGCCTATCAGTTCGTTAATTGCCCGGCCATATATCGGCACGTATCCATGTACCTATAACCCAACAACTTATCAAATATGGATAAAACACCACATAACCGCCACTAATTGTCGCTGTGTTCACTTTGGTAGTGAGGGTATTGTCTCCTAGAACGATGACTGTTTCTCAAACTCAATCAATTTCTCATCTATTACCATATGAATAAAAATGACTAAAACCGAATGCAGCGGAAAATAAATAAATTTGAAAGAAATTCGATCCTATCTGCATTCTTCAAAAAAACTCAATATCTAATATTGATTCATGTTAAGCACAGGGTCTTTCCGGTGTTTGGGTAAGAGTTTAAAATGGCATACCTATAGAAAGCAACGTTGAATCAACAGATTAAATGAGCTAGCAAATATTGGTGGATTGTTTCAATAACTTTTTCTGAGGCCAGAAATCAATTTTGTAATCCCCCCATTTTGTCACCATGCAGACCCAAGTGGCCACGGATCTAATGAATCGGAATATAAGCTTCATCAAGTCTTGTGAGGCATAAGTATACAGATAAATGGCCAAAAACATCAAATCTGCTCTTTTAAAGTCATTGCACTAGATATTCATTTTCCTCTCCATTGCTTCTGTTTTCGAATAACAAGAAATCGTTAGTGTTTCATCATAAAGCAAGCAATAAAAACTATTGAAATTCTACATGGTTTAAATTACTTGAGGTATTTACATAAAATGATCAGTAATCCAGTTAGCAAATATAGATTTTAAAGATTATAAAATACATGTACTTACAAATGTTTTTTAAAAAAATAAACCCTCTTCTTCTACGTATATATGGGGTATCTTGCCGGACCATGTTTATTTTATTTCTTAATAATAATATTTTTGTTTTTATTTTAAGTTTTATTTTTTTCATTTCTCCTTTTTTTGTTTTTTCAAAATAAGTTAACGTTAACATGTGAATCTAGTCTTAAAAACGACTGTCAGTGAATCATTGACAACTATTTCCAATAATTTGCTTCGTATTTTATTGTCATCCTAGGAAAGGCAACTGACAGCTGAAAAATCGTTAACAAACCAAATTGCACCAAATAAAACATATTGAGCCGTTAATATATGAAAATCTATAAGAATGCCAATATACAATATGCCCACGATAATCACTGCTAATTGAGAAGCATTAATCAAAACATATCTCAGCAAAGAGAAAATGAGAAATTGTGTAAATAAATATAACTTGTCTTGTTTTCTGAAATCTTCTTTACCCGAACTAGTTTTTGTCATCAATTCTATAAATGACTTCTGTTTACTTGAAGGAGATTTTCTGCAAATCCCTTTTGCTTTTCCATGGAAAAAATCATGCTTTTTTTTGAGAAAAAAAAAAGCGTTTTTCTGCGATTTTTTTTAAAAGGTACGACTAAGTCTTCCGAAAGCCAGGTTTTTGGATAAAAAATTATATGCAATCAGGCATTCACTTTTAATCCATATCATATTAATAGAGATTGGTAAAACAAAATCTAGATTGAATTATATTCTATTTCTCGTTCGTATTTTTGCGGTAGAAATTTTAATTTTTTCCACAGGCTTCAAAGATTCTTGAATCAAACTGAGATGAATGTAATAAAAATTGTTGCTCTAATGGATTTTTATTTCCAGCTATATTGTGAGACTTTTTAATAAAAAAATTGTCTTTCACTAATTAACAATTTTCAATTGCCAATGAGTCATGTACTCATTGAAAATTGTTAATTAGTGGAAGACATAA
This sequence comes from Saccostrea glomerata, assembly GCA_003671525.1. Lineage (NCBI taxonomy): Eukaryota > Metazoa > Mollusca > Bivalvia > Ostreida > Ostreidae > Saccostrea > Saccostrea glomerata. The sequence continues at coordinate 3,089,269 of PRKT01000001.1, read as the reverse complement.
TGAATCAATAAATTTAAATGTAATTGTTCCAGGGTAAGGGGGGGATATACTTTACTAGGAGATGTTTAAAATATACCCCCTCTACCCCCCCAAAAAAAAACTCTGCATAAGATGTCAAAGATGTTTCCTTGTATATTTGAGGTTCAATTTGAGCTGCGTTCTCAACCCAGAAACTGAGAGGCTATGATTTGAGAAATCTATGGTTCAAATGATCTAAAAGAGAAGTGATTGAAAATGAAAATTGAATTTCTCTTCCAGTCTTAATCATCTCAGCCAAATTGATTGCTTCCTTCTCAATTTAAACACACAGGAAGAACTTGAGAATAAAGACAAGGCCAAATATCGCTTCTATTTATTCATGAATTTATCACATTTATTCATGATCTTAAACAAATATCACTGGACGGATATGAAACATACATTAACAATTAAAGTACGCACTAAAATACACTTTCTCTCATGATTAAATAAAATGCACTATAAATCTTTATATCACAGTCTGATAACAAATCCTAATATCTCCCTGTCATTCAAAAACAGCTGTTTTAGAGGTTTACTCATCGATTTCTAATCAGTGAGGCCACGTAGACCCACACAGATAAGACATCGTTAGGGTAGGGGTGTATGTAGACCGCCAGGGCAAATTCTACATCACTGGTCTCGTGAGCATGGACTCGAGTCGAGAATACTGCATCCACAATGGACGTGATCTCACTGTACGGCATGTTGATGGGGAAGCCAGACACTTTGTAGGAGGAGAACGAGCTCTCCAACTCCGAGAGATACTGCTCACCTGGGTTACGGCCAAGATTATTCTCCAAACTGTAAGAAGAAAAATAATTCATATATCCTTGCGATTAAATTGAGGAATAACATCAACATCTTTTACTTATATAGAAAAAACTGGCATATCATTAATTCCTTCTTATTACAATGTAGCCACATGGATTATTAAACTGCACAATGTCTGTGGGCATAATTTATTCTCAAATCATTTAATCCTTTCTCAGACACATAACAATTTTTTTTAGATCTACCGGCAGCTGACTTAATTGAAAAGATCCCTTTTATCTGAGCTGTGCTGCAACCCCCATCCCAACCCCCAAAGAAAAACAGATGATTGAAAAAATATCACTTATTAAGAATTCTTACACGGGGAGGAGCTTCCTCATGATTTGGGTACAGTGCCGGTTCCAGCGGGTAATTAGCCGACTCCTCCACTCCATTATCTTGTTCTTCAGCAGAGTCTCAATTTTCTCTTGAAGGTCAAGAACTGCGTTCTTATTGGTGGGTTTATAGTACAGTCTCTCAGGCTGAAAGGTAGTTTTAATTTAACATTACAAGTACACTTTGAACTCAGGATACTTGATTCCAATTATTCAAATCACGGCTGAAGAAACGCATGAAATTTTTTTTTTATTAAATCATAAAAAGGAGGGTTTATATAGAGATGTGCCATAAGATAGAGTCCTTCATGATGCTTAGATGACCTTGAAGGACCGTGGATCTCTTGTCCGATAAGCAGTCAGATAGCAAAAGTATGATAAACATTGTTCATTTGCACCCTCATTTTATCATGTTCTACATGAAATGATGTGATCCTTGTCAGAGTATAAGAATATGAATTTATCTTGTGAAAACTGTTTCAATCAATGTATGGTAGCCAAAAAATATCCAAATAAACTGTAACAACAATACCTGATAGCTTGCTATGCCTGTGTTAGGAAAACTGCGGGAGAAAAATGGCCTCCAAGAAGAACCTTGAGAAAGGTCAAAGTTCATCTGTGCAGGTTTTTCATATTGTTGAATATTTCCCCATATCTACAACAAATATTCAAATACAGAGTTACATGAACTGTTGCCCAATTAAGTTAATCATAAAACATTACTTTTTTATCCTTAAATTCTAGATATCTGTGGACCTACATTTTCTGCATTGATCAAGCAGCTTATAGACTGTAGAGGGCAGTAGCTGTCATGGTAACTGAAATGTTCGCCAGTCCCAGCATTCCAGATCCAATAATCGTTTTCCTGTTCTGTCATCACATATGCTGTGGGTCCCTCAGGGATACCTTTTCCTGAATAAGGCAGAAAAAATCATTACCTTGACGACAGGTATCTCAACACTAACATGGTCATCAATAACTGAAATTTTATGCAAAGTCAATAATTTGTCCCCCTAAAAAAACATCTTTACAGTTGAACAAACATGGCTTTAAAATCAACCCTTGAATACTATGGATATGTAAAAATAAACTGTAAGTCTCCATCATTTTTCTTTATGCATTTCAATCTCCTTATCAAAGCTTTTGGTTTATATCTTTTATCTTTTTTTCTTCATATATCTTATAGGGTAAACTGATCGCAAGTCGAACATGACCGCAAGTTGAATGCATTTTTAACGTCACCTAAACCTTATGATAAACAATAAATGGTAGGCAACTCTTGATTATCTCCCTTCTTTGTTACCCATCTAATCAATTAGAGTTGTCTTTCTTAGGTTGACCTCTTCTGTTAATAGTTCTAGGTGCCGGGAAATTTGAAGGTTATTTCACCAAATTTTCTGTTGTAAATGAATTATCGATGTTGTTTCGAAACTTTAAACAATTAACAAATAAGCTAATCAATATTTAGAAAGACAAATTCATACCTATAAATGATTTTAAAATCTGTTTTATATAGGTTTGGATGCATTATTCGCAAAATAATCCACCAACCTTCATTTGAAATAATGTTAAAAAATGGTATGAAGTCGAAGACCGAAAATGATTGCAAGTCGACAAGTGTTCGACACCAGAAACAGCTAAAAAAAAAATTCCTCAAATAAAATGAAATACACGCATTATAAGATAAATAATTAAATATTTAAAGATATAAATGATTTAAATTTTAAAATGAATAATAAGGATGTACATAAATTAATTGTTTTCCTTTAAAAATACCACCATTACTTTAATTATTTGATGAAGCAGACCACGTGATCAATATTAACAAATTTAGAATTAAAAAGGACATGTATGTAGGCTATTTCTTTGGCAATGATGTCCAAATTCAATTTTAAAAAATTTGTGCTAAATCCTCATGCAGGAAAAAAAATTGAGTTAGATTTTTTTTGTATTGCCACCTCCCCTGCCCTTTGAAAAAAAAGACTGGCCTGACAATGTTTTCAGCGCGATCCCCAAAGCCCAATAATGCATAACAGGTGTGTTGATGGGTTCCAAATGCTTTGTCCAATTACATTACGTTAAAAAGTATACATATCTAAATAGCGAATAAAAAAGATTGGACGTTCTGTAAGCACAGGGCATATATTTTCGAATATATAGTTATTTTAATTAAGTCTGAAAATATTTATTGATAGGTCTAGCTGCAACCATGCCCTAATTATTTTTGTAGCATGGTAAAATCATCTTGGTTTACGCATTGGGGGTTGGGGTTGGGCCCCACTTCTGGAATTTCCGGGGTTGGGTGGGGGTGGTAGAGGTTGTGTGTTACTACGTATATCCCGTTCGCAGATTTGTATTGTCTGAAGATTTATTTACTACATGTAGTATTTATTTATTTGAGATCGATTCCCTTCCCTATCTTCACCTTTGTCAGGTAGGTAGGTGGTCATGATCCCTCCTTTAATAAAATAATGATGATGCATGCAAGTATTTGCGCCAATTCAAGGGGTGAAAAAGAAACGAAATCTGTTGAGATCTCAAGAATATCTGGACCGTGATTTAAAGAAAAACAAGAGTTTATAGAAAGTTAAATTTGAATGGTCTTAAAGTCCGTATGAACAATTTTAATTGCGTGGAATTTTTTTGTTTGTTTTGCCAACCTTAAACTTCTACGCAATATTGTTTTTCGTTTTATGCATTCTGGTTTTATTAATGTGTATACTTATATAGGTCTTGGCCACTGCTTAATTTCGTTTGAAGCAAATACTTTAGAAAACAGCGATCAGAACTTTTAAAAATATTTTGCTGTAACTTCAAATTACGCTTTCCGACATGTTAAACGGAAAATGAAAAAAAAAACAAAAAAAACAAAACAACGAAACATGCATTGGCGTCGGAATCAAGGGGTTGGCATGTTCAAACTTCTTAATCTTTATATTAATATTCAGTACTGATTTTTTACCCAAAGCCTTTCTTTCTTTGACTACACTGCAACACTGCTCTTGAAAGGGGGGGGGCTAAAACTAAACCCAATATTCAATGCCTATATCATGTCTATTTTTGCAAAAAAGTGGATGGGCGCTAAGCACCCCCAAGTGTGTGAGGGGAGGTATACCCCCCTGTTCTGACGCCTATGCATGTCATGGCCCATGGGCGTCGGAACCGGGGGAGGGGGCATACCTCCCCCACACACTTTTTTTGCAAAGATAGACATAACATAGGCATTTGGTTTAGCCCCCACTTTCAATTAGCCCCCCCCCTTTCAATTTGCTTCCGACGCCCATTACAGAGGCAAGTAAAATAAAATCAACAGAAAGGCAGAGGTTGGATGGAAAATTGTGCAATATAACGTTAACCAGTCCCCCTTGTAATTTGTTCAACTCAGAATAAATGGCGTTCGACTTCATATCTAGCTGTTCGACTTGTGGTCGAATGTGTTCGACTTGCGATCGATTTAGAATCTCGGGCTTTTTCCTTTAAAAACAATTGTTTCATTCAGTTGCCACAGTAAACAGCATGCTAAAATGATGCTTTGGATACTCATTTCGATACATCTCTGGGTTTATGACACGCATTATGCACCATGTTGTCAACCTTTACGTTGAATATAGACAGGAGTTCGACTTGCGATCAGTTAACCCTTATTAACAAGTAAGTCATGATAAGGTTACCAATGATAAGCCAAGTTGTCTTCTTCATGTACATGAAGTAATTGGCCAGTAAGACTGCATGTTCCTCCTCATCTCCAGCCATCATCTGTAGGAATTGCTGGAACACAAAGAAAACAGGCAGAAATATTAATACCTCAGTAAATTACATGTACTGGTACAATTCAACATCAAGATTAATGTATCATGGCAAATCACATGCTGAAATGCCACATTTTTTCAGCACCTATGAATCTTTCTTTAACTGGACTATGAAATACAGATTGGAACGGACATGACTTGAAATTCTTGTGAGTTACAGAAAACCTGATCCTGACCAAAATCTATTAGCCTGATACCAACTTTAAGAGTATATATATGTGACACTGCTTTCTATGGAACATGTCTATTGTTCAGGTTAAGATTTACTGACTTACATCACATGTGCTCCAGATATCACACAGTCCTGGAAACACCACACTGTCTGACACGGATGGGATCATAGACACATATCGCGCAGCTATCTCCTGTAAATACAAAACATACACAGTAGTAAATATATCATAAATATAAAACCATTAATACTGGATTCTGAAATTACAGCATTTTATCAAATACACACTTGTAGCTCATTAAAACCCTAAAAATTAGATTTCGCAAATTTCTGTTCAACATTTCCTTAGAAAAATGGACAAACACATAAACATTGATGAACAGCTAGCAAGATGCTGAGAAAACTTTAATCTGAATAATTTTCTTGAGCCATTGGGTTTGATGAGCTAAAATTACCTTTGATAGGTTAATAGAGGTATTTCAATATCATCTTTCTTACCATTTTCTTAACCTCTGTGTCTTGATTTTCAAATATCTCCGGTGGTGGCTCCAGGGCCTTGAAGTATCGAGTGACAAACACAGTTTTACCATTGACATCTATGACAGTCGTCTTGTATTCTCTGTCCTTGAACTTGGCATTCAGGGTCTTCTCCCAGTTATCAGCATACTGCAGTAGTTTCTCATCTTCTGTTGTTGCAAACTATGTAAAATAAAATATTTAAAATATGTGTTTAAAACCATAACTCTTAGAGTACCTGCAATCACAGATTGAATTTATAAAGGTAAGAGAATTTTAGATGTAGTGACTTTAAGGCAATTTAAGAGAAAATATCCTGGCCAAGTTTTTAATGCTGACAATTATTGGAACATCTTTTACAATATCCATGAACAGGCTTACCCTTTCTCTCATTGGTTCAGGAGGCTGCAGTGGGGGTTCTATCGTCAGAAATATACTGACATAAGTATTGTCCTCCTGGGAGTTGGAGGGACCTACATCCTCATCAGGCCCCTGTGTGTACCCCAACAAAACTGGGGGCTTGTTCAGCTTAAAGGTGCCCTCAATCTACAAAGATAGAACAGGATTAATGGGCATCATCTTTTTTTTGGCAAAGTTATAGAAAATGCATGTAATCAGTTAATGATGAAGTCCTTTTTACTTACCTTTCCATTGAAGTAGACAGTAGAGAATGGAATGGTCAGCCCTCCCAGCCATTTCTTTTCTATCCTCTGATGTACAGTGGTCCCCCTCTGACGGTCATCCTAAAGGACATTTATATACAAATACAAAACATCTATTCAATCAGAATCATATTTGTATATAACTATGCATATTGAGAATTGACATAGAATACCTGCATGGGTCTTTAAAATAATGTACCAGGTATAACTAATTTCTATTATATCTGAACATGAGGTTTATCTCTTGATATTATTTTTACCTCCTGTATATCTATCAACACTTGATCAAACAGATTAAGGTAGATGTTATCTGTTACAGTCTGTAGATTTCCTGGTGTGTAGTCATCATTTGGTGCCCTGAAAAAAAGATTCATCTTCATTCATTATCTTATTAAAACCAAAAAATAGATATTCTTCTTTATTGTTAAATGCATGTTTGTCACTTTGCTAGTCAGATCTGATATTGTATAGTAACAGGTGAAAAAATATCAACTCCTGCCCATGTGCTTTGTTATAAAATGATGTATTTCTTACTTAAATGGCATCTCCAGTTCTTCATTAAAGCTTGGATTTGGTCCATCAGCAATCTCTGTTTGGAGGAAGACATCTTGGAACATGACTTCAATGTAAGGCTGCACCTGGGTCTGTCAAATTAGATTATACAATATGACCATGATTGTATTGTACTGAACACAAATAAAATAATAGAACAGAATCATAATACAAAAGCATAATACATGTAAAAAAACAACAGAAAAATGTTGCGATATTTATCTGTTGATATTGAATTGATGGTACTGACCTCCCCTACGATGTTCTTCACCGCCTTATCTGGCTCCCGGGCCGTCATAGCACCACCCTGACTATAATACAATGTAAACAGGTAAGTAATGCCTACACAGAAAATATAAATATGTATATCAAAAGTTCAACAAAAGAAGAAATCATGAGATGTTAATAAAACTCTGTAATGTAAAAATATAAAGGATACATTTTTTAAGATACAATTCTGCAACTACATCTAATGAACAGTAATTGAAGCAGTATAGCATACGATCTTCATATGTAGCATTCACTAACTACAATACTATTCATGCTTGTACTACAAGAATGAAATGTTGAGGATGAATTCTTATTTTTTGTGAAAGAAAAAAATTCTCAGTTTATACCTAGATTAAAATTGATTGTGTATTATTTACTTTTTTAATTAATGCCACCACCATGGCTCTCTCCTTTGTCATATGAATAAAGTATTTAAAAAACAACAACAACACACAAGTATGAGAACAATTCTAGTTAAAAACTAGTTAAATATGTATTGTTAGATAATGTTGAATGTGAAATGTACCAAATGCGTGTGAATGGTAACATATTAGGCACCTTATATGTTTTTGAAGACATATACATTTTATAATACATGTAATACTACTTAATAGCACATGGACTGCTCAAAGACTTCAATGTAAAATTCAATGTACAATTATTGGAACAATAATCAAAATTTTATAAATTTCTTTGGTGGAGTGTCTTTTTTATATCTTCAAAAAGCTACCATTATTAAACAAAAATAAGTCAAATTATTATGGAAATATCCTCATGTGGCAAAGATTCAAAGATCTAAGCCCTCATAGTAGGATGGGGCCACAATAAGCAATAACAGTTTTACATTGGAATATAAATGAAACATTTTCTCAAGAAAAGCAAAGCCATTAGCCCCATTCATTTTTCTGTTTCTAACTTGCAGAAGTTGGAAACTTTTGTCATTGTCCTGGTCTTTCATTACAATAAATCTTATTTAGTTAAAATGACTTTAATCCACACATTGAATGCAAGCTTTCATTAAATTCTTTAGTTAGAATGACATTTCTCCACACATAAAGAAGACTTAAAAAATGATTTATGTTCAATTAAGGTCAAGATCTAGTAAATGAAGGATGCCTACAGATTTATCAAATTTAAGAAATAAATTCCTGTAATGATGCTTTATAACATAAGCTTGGTCAAAACAGGTGTTTCGGGGCTTCATTTGTAGAAAAACAAGATGAAAAACCATATTTTAAACTGTCATTTTCAATGAAAAATTAAGAAAACCAGTCAGGAAAATGGAAGTTTTTTCCATATCAGACAAAGAAAATGTATCCAGATTGCCTACAGTTTTTCAGAAAACGATAATTTGTATGTTCTTTGTCTCGTCTTTACAATAATGTCAACTTTAATATAGGTATCCCGACTACTTTTCATGTAAATTCAAATTGAATTCCGTGAAAATACTTTATTTTCCACATAATTCTATTAGAAGCGTAAATTACGGGAAAAAGAAAGTTGAAAGTGATTATGACGTCATAATGGATTGAACACTGAAAAGTTATTCTAAAGTCATTTACTAGATCTTGACCTTAAATGAAACAAAAGCCATATGAGTCCATACTATATAAACTAGCCTATTTTCAAATAGTAAAACTCAAAGCAGTTAGCTAAAGTATACCCAAAATGTCTGAAGGAAGAAAAAAAAGAAGTAAACAACAATTAATTACATCTCATAATATCACCAGAAGTATATATCATATGTGAAAATATAAAAAAAATTTGACAGTTTGGAAAAAATATAAAAATGTAGATTACCGATATAAAACGATATTCTATGTTTATTATTGGTCTCAAAATTAGAAATATGTATAGGAAAAATAGGAGAAATAAATTATACTAATATCACATTGATATAGAACTAGACAATAAAATTAACAAAAACAACATACATTAACAAGAGGATAATACGAGTGGAAATATTATTTCAAAATTGGCACTGGACAACTAACTCAATTGAGAGGACATTTTATTAGAAAATTTGTGGACATTTTAGTGAATAATACAATATCCATCACTTTACCTGGTGGCGACTCTCCGTGGGACGTACACAGCCCGGTTAATGTTGACTAGGATCTTGACATTTTCGATGGTTTGGGGAACTACTTTTTTCCTCTCCTTTCGTTCCACTCTCAATGGCCTTCTTCTTTCTGTTAGTTTGAGTACACTTGTACCCAGCAAACTGTAAAAACAATTGTCATTCAAAAATAGAAAATTACATGAGCTTCTACAAATATAACTCATGATACTATGTAACTGTGTTTAATCAAGAAATGTTCATCACTTAGAGAATCAAAAGGATTTTTGTTCCATGCAGATACATGTCAGTTTATTTCAGTATTGATATGCTCCATGATTACTAGGAAATCTTTTAACAGGTTTGTCCAAACTAACATGAGAAATGAAATTGACATACGCTATATTTGGCACAGCCTCCTCATTGATGACATCATCGAGGCGTCTCTGGTGGGCCAGGAGACGGAACCTTCTAATGACCTGCTCCCTTACCTGAAACATTCAATTCACAAGGATCATACTCACTTTCAACCCTGTCATTCGTCATAGTTATTACAGTAAAACCTCAAAGTCTCATCACCAAATGCCAGGAACCAATGATTTTTTTTTCAAAATAAATGTTTTTGTCCCCTGCTGAAAGTGGGGGATTTTAATTTCTGTCTTAATGCCCATCCATTCTTCTGCAGTTCCCTCTGTGCTTAATGCTTCCATTTTCATGTGATATCTTGAAGTTTTTGCAATAAAATTTTACACAACTCTCCATGGCTTAAGGAAAATCCCCCAATCTGAGCATCCCCCCTTTTTTCCTTCAGCAGGGGACACAAATTCTCAAAATTAGCTTGTTTGTTATATCTGTTAAGTTTAAATATGATTAAAAGCCATGGGGAATGAAAACCCCTTCAGTCTCAATTCATTATAAATAATTATGTATGTTGTAAGTGTGCTTGCTATAAGCATGTTTTAGAGTACATGTATCAACTTACTCTCTGCATGAACTTTGAAACAGCTGCCCGATGAGTTTCAATATCTTTATCCTCTTTATATTTCTCTTCTTCTCGTTTCTTCTTCTCATATTCCTAAAGAGATTAATTTTCATAAATTAATGAACAACATTTATATTAAGGTGCTGCTAATTGACATTTATGAGCCTACAGTACACAGAATTTCCAGATTTTAATTTCTCACGGATAAAAGGAGAAAAAATCGAGTTCTTCTTACTGTGAATGTATCCCTGGGAATGTCTCTGTCGAGGAGCGGAACCATTTTATAGTTTTTGAACTCTGTCACTTCGCTGTCTCTGAGATGGATAAGCTTAAATCTTTTACTTTCCTCGATAGCTTCATCTTCACAGAAATTAAACTCCTCCTGCATTTGTTCCAAGCGAAAGTAATCTTTTGGTGCGAGCAGGGTTGGGTCACCTCCCTTTGGCTAAAAAATAAAACCAATATATTTTTCTACTCCATATGAAATCAAAAAGGGGGCACAAATTTTTGTTAATGTTTGCACCTTGAGCATGTATACAAGGTCAGCATTGGCTGGATCATTTGGATCCAGTCTGGATTCCTCGAACCATTTAGCCAGTTTCTGGATGTCCACTCCAGATGCTCCAATAGCTGAGACAGGATCCATCTTCCTCATAGCACTACAAAACAGATCCAAAAGTGGAATAGGAGTCATCTGTAGCAATTATTACTTTTTACTTAGGAAAAAAAAAGTACAGTTCGAGACACGAAAAAGACATTAACAATGATTCAACATTACATCATAAGAAAAACATGTTTGGATTGCTAGAATTTAACACAACTGACATTTCAGTGAAATAAGATTAAATAAACTGTGCAAATTGTGTGACATTTATCAGCGATATTTTACTCAGAACATGTGTGAAGTCTCGTACATGATTTATCTTAACAGCTATTTTTTATTTTAAACATTGAACTTGGCTATCTCTAAGCACAGTAAAAGATCCCAACATATGTTTTGAGTAAGGTACTTATGATGAAACGTCACGTAATTTTCACAGAATGAGGGTTGTCCAAAGAAAAAGCGAACTTTTTGAATATTTTAAATACTATTCAACCAAAACTAATAATTTTTTACATGCTGTTGGAAAATGATTATCTTGTTATTTTGACAAAATATTTTAGGCCTGTGATGTCATATGCATATAAAAATTTAAAGCATTTAAAGTGTTAAATATCGGTGGTCGGCGCACATCAATTTTTTAACTTTTACAAATAGCATTGTCAATAAAGTTTTTTTTTTGTTATCAGGCCATACATATATATAATGTCACAAAATTTACCTACATAAATACTCTATAATTTGGTGTACTTGTGTTTAAAAATTCATTTATTTGACATCAATAATGACAAATATATGACGATGTATGCCAAAGCACTTTAAATTAAACATTGGGGCGTAATTTGTTCAACTTGAATCTACACAGACTAAAGATGCTTCCACATTTCTTTGACTAATTGTTCTTAAGAATATTTTAAGATTTTCCCTTCACATTTGATCTTCCAGGGTTCTCCATGAGCTGTTTTACTGTGTTGCTCCCGACACAGTAAAATTTTCTCCGACACAGTAACGATTCAAATTTTATGCTTGCGACACAGTAAAAATTTTGCCGACACAGTAAGATCTGTGATAATTAGAAAATCTAAATACACAAATTCTCTCAAACAAAAAAATTAATCAAACAATTTTACCGTCTTTCAATTCTAAAAATTAGGGTACTTAATTATGTTAATCACTAGGGCTTCACCTTTCATAATCAATTATCTCGTAGACCCTCGGCGGACTTTACGCATGACGAAACAGAGACAAATAATTTGTTTTCACACTACCATATTACGGTTAATTGGTAGTTGCAATAAAATACATCGTATTATTTCAAAAACTTTTTAACGTACGAAAGTCATTTAATTGATGTAAATAAATTGCTGAAAATTTTCAACATGTTCAACATATTGTTCAAGGAACTTTTAAAAATATTTTACTGTTCTGACGTTTCTTTTTTTTAATGCGGTAACTTGATCAAGAAAACTGATAAATAATCACGGCATATCTCCTTTCAAAAATGTTAAGTAGTCGACTGTATCGGTCAGAATTTCCTCTGCATTCAGAACATGTTTTTATTTTTATCAATATGTACGACCATACCATTTGTGTAACGAATAAGCGATTTTAAATAAGTGTGTGCATGTATTCTTTTGTACTTATAATAAATAGTTATTCAGTCGCGAATTTATCGCGAAAATACCGCAAAAGTTTAGTGCTTCGCGTAAACTCTGCAACACAGTAAGATTTCAAATGATGGAGAACCCTGATCTTCTATTGTGTCCCCATCCTCCCCCTGGGGTACATGATCTGAACAAATTTGAATTTACACTACCTGACCACATTTCTGAATTATTATGATTAATCATGGATTTGAGAATTTTTCCTATATATTCCTAGGAAAAATTTGAACATACTTGAATCTACACTTCATAAAGAGCTTTCACATAAATATGGCAAATCCTGGCTTTGTATTTCTTGAGAAAAAGATATTGAAAGATTTTCCCACATATTCCTATGTAAAAATTGATCCTCCATTGTGGCCCACTCAGACCCCTCGGGTTAAGATTTGAACAAACTTGAATCTACATTTCATAAAGACGCTTCCTCATAAGTTTATATTTTCTAGCCAAGGGGTTCTTGTGAAGGAGAAATTTAAAAGATTAATTTTTCACTACTTCATTATTATCTCTACTTGAAAGAAAGCATGGCCCTCCATTTAAACAAACATGAATTCCCTTCACCCAAGGATATTTTGTGGGTAGCTTAGATGAAATTTACCTAGTGGTTCTTGAGAAGAAGTCAAAAATTGATAAGATTACAGACAGATATTTGAAAAAATATGATCAGAAAAGCTCACTTGAGCCTTTGACTTGGCGAGTTATTTTAAAAAATCTAACACTTATTATGAATATAACCTGAAGTATTACATGCACATATCTTTCAGGAATATGTTAATAATAGTATTTTATGATTTATATAAGAGTAAATAATTTCTTTTTCATGCTACTTTTATGGACTTACGCTTGATTGTCCAGATTCTTTTTTCCTTCATTTATTGACTGTTTTAAGATAACGGCAAACACTAAATCTGGGCTTGACACTTACTAGAACAAGTTGCTTTGTTCCTGTGAACTTGGTGGTACCAGTGGCTGCCCTTGTTCATTGACCGCCCATGCAACAGAACTCCTCAGCTCTCCCGTGGTGTACAGAATCTCGGTCACCTCTTTTTTAGCTCCAGAGGTAAAAGGTACACCTGTAAACATCAAAACCTTACATTTAAACTTCAGAGTAATTTCTAAAGATTTTTATGCTGATCAACTTAAATTACCTAGCATATGATTTTTTTTATTCTTGATGCTCAGTGATAAAAAAGTGAAATAATTGAGACAACAAATTTCTTATATTACTTGAAATTTTTTTACAGAAGTCTTTTATATACGTACCACTACCCACACCTTCGTGTCCATGACCAACTTTGTGATCACTACTGAAGTCCAAGTTCTCTAGCTGTACACTCTGTGAGGTGACGGAAGCGTCTGGAATACTAGAGTTTATCTCACAAAGCATCTCCCCTCCAAAACCATAGCTCTCATATACCTTGATAGAGGCAACAGAACAAGTCCATATATTAATTTATACAGTATGTAAACTTATCTAATATGAAACATCTCTTTAAGTTTATACTGTACATATTAATTCAGTTGAAAGCAGAACAGTAAATGGAATTTAGACATATTTTGTGATTTACAAGACATGGGAGATAAAAAAAAAAATTAATATTATTCATTACCTGATATGTGATACTTTCAGGCCACTGTACTATTTTCAAGTTGAATATCTGACCAAAGTTTAGTTTGAATTCCTGTGTCAATGGTCTACAAAGATGGAAATTTATAATGCAAAATACAAATGAAAATTCTGTAGATTTCAAAATTACATTAATCTTATGACTCTGCAAAAAGCTGGCTGAAACCAAAATAATAATTGGTATTGTATAAAAATCATGGTAAAGAAAGAGCAAATTACACATTGCAACTTAAAAGTACATGTATCTCTAACAGTATGGACAATAATTGAACTATTAATAAATTCATTATTAGTGAAACTGTAATATTACACAAAAAACTGTACACATGTAATTTTACACAAATATCATGAAAAAATGATGTAACCATACTTTGCTGTTGTCCTTGAGACTTCTTTGTTGTTGAATAAAACCTTCAGGAACATTTTACATTTACTGACATCTTCTCGTCTTTGCTGCTCTGCTCTGTAATTATATAGAAAATAATCTGTGGTCAACAGTCTGAAGAGAATGACTTGTTCTCATGTATGCTTTATTTTTACCTCAACAGATGTGTAACTACAGAATTTTTTGGAAAAATTCTTACAAACTACCATTATAAAATCATTACTTCCTGTCCTCCTATTGAGATCTGTGCCTAACTTTGAACATTTAGTGTCTTTGTGATTTGCATGCTGCCCTTCCCAGGACATCTAGTTGGCCAGTGTGATTGTGCGGTTGTGTTACTTTGGATGACCATTTTGATTGGCAGGGTGCTTTATCATTTACAGGAACAAAGCTCTATGATTAGTAAACTGCTTATTACACCTTATACCCGAACTTTGCTGACTGTATTTATTGCACATTTGCTGATCTCTCTGATTTTATTATTGGGTATTTACTGAGACAAGCCTGTGCCCCTTACTTTGGACATTTACTGGCCTCTGTGATTGACTGGGTACTTGTCACATCGGGGTACATTTTTGGTTCCCCCGGTCTCCTCCTGATTTCCTTAGCTTTGGCGACGATTTCTTTCCTGGCCTGTTCCTTGTTGAATTCCTCTGGTTTATCGGGGAGCTCAATTTCAGCTTCATTTAATATCTCCTGATCCTTGGCTTCTTCCTCCTTCAAAGAGAAAAAATTATCTTTTCTGCATGGAATCTGTGCATTTTTCACTCTTATACAAGTTAGTTAACTTCCTAGAAGCAATGAAGTATGAGACATTTCATCAGTAAAGATATCTAACCCTACATTTTGTACAAGTTGAAAATGATGACATGTCAAACCACCTACCGGATTAGGTTCATTTTCAGCACTGAGTCGTGAAGCTTTAGATCCCATGGAACCTTTAGAACCTTTTGATTGTTTACGGCCTCGCTTGTGTATCCTAACTCGGGCCTCTTCCTATAATTAACACAACCACAAAATTAATTTCTTATACTTAAGTGTTTCTTGTAAGTTATTTAAGCATATCAATACCGGGTATTTTTCCAATTTTTACAAAAGGAAATGTCAAAGAATTTAAAATTTTTCCTGAGAAAGTAAGAATTCTTCATACTTGAATTCCTTTATCAAAGATTAACTGTACATCCATTTCAAGTACATATTGATATCACAAGCTTTATACAATTATTTGATAAATATTAAACTTTTTTTCCCCAAAATCAGACACAAATTTTAGAGTTACCTATCTTTTGGCACTGACCTACTAAGAATTCATCTTTTAAACTTTAATTTCATGAAAATACTCAGTAATCAATATTAACCCTAACTTTTGACAGAGTATACATGGTATTTTGTTTACTTGTCTGAAATAGTTGCTTTTTGTATGTGGTGTCTGTTAAAGTTATACATTATCGCTAAACTTTGTGGTGTCTATATGTAAAATGTTTAGTCTGTTGATGGTCAAGTTTGAAATATTTGGTGTGGTATCTTGTTAAAGAAGTAATTTCTTTTCAGCGTATACTGTGTACAGGGTTATTTTCGCCTTGTTTTATTTTTGCCCTTTTGCACTTGCAATCAATTTTGCCCCATTTTAAATTCGCCCAGTCATAGTTCTGTTTAAGAAATTATGATGTGTTCTTTGAATTATCCCCATTTTAAATTTGTCCAATAATCAAAAGGGCGAAAAGGACGAAAATAAGGGGGCAAAAATTTCCCTTTATATAGTAGTGTCTAGTTGCAGAACATGTTGCCTGTTTACAGAGTGTGCAGTGACTACCTTGGCTTTCCTCTGCTCTGCCTGCTTCTTCACTGCCTCATCGTACTCTGCCATCTTCTTCTTATAAATCTCCATAGCCTCCTCCTCCACCTCCTCCAACTCATCTTCTACCTCCAGCTTCCACTGTGTAGTGTCAAGTTCTTTGTTTGTTTCCTCTCTATAGTCATATTTAACAAAAAAATTCCTCATAAGGTTTGCTATGTGTACAGTGAAAACTGTCTATTCCAATACATGTACTTGTGCAATCCATCGTTCTGTGAATTCTCACATTAAATTTCTTTCCCATTTTGCTATTTTTATCTTTTTTTACTCTTTGCAAACAACTCTTCAGTCTATTCTGACATAAAGAATTTGTCACCCAGTGCATGTCGCTTTACTGCATGTTGGTGTTACTGTATTTATTAAATGATCAGATATTACAAGATAATTTCAGATTTAAAAGTTCTGTTGCTGATTCTTCAAGAGATTTTTTGTCTGAATTAGCATCTTCATTAAAACTCTTCTTTGCTTAAGGACAGATAGAAGTTCCTCAATAATATATAATTTTTTCCAAGATTTTGTTATTGAAGAATTACTACTTTAACATGTTTACTGACAAAAAATTGAGGTGCCTTACCGGGCATTTGTACGAGGTACCAGAGGATGGCAATTCTTATATAATCCTTTAGGAAAAAAACTTAATTTGCCATAATCACATTTTTGTTGTTTCAAATTTTTAAAAAACAATTAAAAACCGGTTTAGAAATCAAAAAGTAATTTAAATATTGTATATTTTTCATACATTATGGAGATATACAAAACAGATTTTTGGGGAACGTCTAGTCTGACCTTAACTTGATACTTACGTGATGACCTGTAACTTGACAGGAGTGTTGACATATTTTTGCTTCTCTCGCTGTTGTTTGATTTCTTTCCAGGTTTTTATGATGGCCTTGAGAAGCAGACGGTCTGTCTTTTCTTCTTTATCTCTCAGGCTTCGAGCTCGTCTAGAATGTAAAACATCTTAACAACATATACGACATGTATGCAAAAAAAATTAACTTTAAAGTAATATCTTGAGTTATTCAGAAAAAAAACTAAATCACAGAAATTATTTAATAATTCTTTATCAATTTACCTGATTTCATCTTTGTAATCTTGGAGTCTCCTCTCAAAGTTTGAGCGATCTGCGTAGTTATGTTCCGACTACAAGGAAAACAAAGTTCTGAAGACTTTAAATATGGCCAAAAATACATGATGTACAAGTCAATCAAGTGTTGCATCTCTCTTTTTTAATGATTTCATAAAAACAATAGAGACCATTTGATCAGAAAGTTGATCGAAAGAAAACCCAATGTACCCAAGTTATGCTGAAGATTAAGGTATTTAATGTGTAAAGTACAAGGTTTATTTTCCTCTCAGTTTTCAACAAAAATGTTACATTTTATGCATAACTGTATGATGATTACATATTCCAAAAGGCTTTCAACACCAAAAATCTCCCTCAATAGTCTTTTTACCAGACATGTCTTATACAAACCTTGTGTGAAGTCATGTGGTCTCTTAAATGAACTGCAGACAATTTTAATGCTTTCAGCTAAAAAAAGGAATAAATAAGGTATCACTGTAAGCCAATTCCTTTAATTTTACATTTAGATTTGTGGTTCATTCATTTTACTATACCAGGTAATATTGTTGGTTGTATATGGTTGTTCACAATTTACATATACTAACTTTTTCTGTGAGATACTCTGCCATGTTTTTCTTCTGCCTGTCCAGATATTCCTCATACAACTCTGTCAGTCTTCTTGCCAACACATGCTCTCTGCTAAATAGGTGATGATGAGAGAAAGTCAGTGAATTAATGTCCACATCCAGCTGGTAGAACCCTGCGTTGTCCAGCGAGCCGTCAATGTAGCGGTTGTCATACTCGTGCATGATGGCTTTCCTGTACTGAGTCTCCAGCTCAGGTTCCTGTTCCTCGGGGACAGCGGGCCGGGAGGGGGTGGGGCGGAGAGGGTTAGGCAGAACTATCATCCTACCATCCTCCCCAAACCAATCCTCTTTCTAAAAAAAAACAATTATAAATTTATCATGAAGTGTCCTGGTAAAATCAACACCTTGTTATTGATCCAAATAACATAAAAATCAATCTCTAGTGGTCAAAATCTCTAAGTATTACTGTATTAATATTGAAAAAAATCAAAGTTTTTACTAATTTATAAACCTTTGAAACTATCCATAACTTATATATAATTTTTTTTTACAAGATCAACGATGGCCCACATTAGTAAGATCAATGTATAAAATTGAATTTAAATGATTACGTGGAGTTCTTTGATGAGCCTGTTCTCCATCTTGTTTACGTTCCAGCCTGATATTTTGGGTCTTGTTCCTACGTAGAACCCCTCCTCCTCCAGAAACCGAGGCTGCTGGTCATGAAGTATCTTGGACTTATCCTCAGCAGTCACTGTTTATAAATATTAGGCATAAAATACAAATTTATAGATTTTTTTTTGCATGATTTTTGCTCAATGTCTTTTTGTATCAATTTTTTTTTACTTGTAGTTATTTTTATTATCATGTTAACTAATTCTATTGTTTACAACTTACTTGAGATGGAATAAGCTCAAAATAACTTAATTGAAAAAATATTTACATTTTGTACAAAAACATTTTAAAATCTTTTAAGATCTTGACAGCCAGATCAAATATCTTAACTTTTACTTAATTAAAACTCATCATATAAAGAAACAATTACCAGCATCCTAGATTTGACAAACCTGTTTTAACATGTATGACAAAATTAGGTGTAGTCTGACAAGAACAATGATTTTAATTTGTGACCCCACCAGACCTTCCATATGAATAAATAGATTATTTTCCATCAAACTTCCAGATGAATAAAACATGTTTCCCTTTTTAGCTTCATAACAGACTAGAAAACCACATTCATTAAGAACAAGCTGACCTGGAGTGACCGAGGGATAGAAGAGTTTTTCTGCCTCCTTTTTGGCCGTCTCTGGAGAGTCATCGTACTCGGTTTTCCTGATTGCGTAATATCCGTATCCCTCCTCATCCACATCCTCCAGTAGATACGTCTCATCTACAAGACACCACCATAACACGCGTTAAATAAAAACCAACAGAAATGTACAGTTTGTGCTTATTTGTGACCTTCCTCAACTGTTAATCCCTACCTTCTTCCTTCTCCTTTTTCTTCTTCTTTTTGTCCTGAAATAGCATTAAAATAAAATAATGAACCATTGCATGTTTATCAATTATCTATTTTGTTGAATAATTGCATTTTCACCATATGTATTTCAACAGAATTCATACTACACAAGGCACTACATGCTTTGTTTATATTGCTAAAACTTAGAAGTCACTACCCAATTACAAATTTACATGCATATGAGGGTTGTCCCAGAAAAACGCCAACATTTTTAATATATTTTGTTTCACTGAGACTATAAAGTTCAAAATTGGCATACATCATGATCAACATTTTTTGAATGATGCCTTCATTCAAAATTTCAGTGAAATATCTCTAAAAATAAAATTTTCCTGTCATGTAAACGAATCTATCGAATCAGCTGTCGGAGCAACTCTGATGACGTTAAAACATATCTCGTAGTGTTTAAGAATTTGTTCTGAAAACTGTGTCTCTATAAATATTTAAGGAATGAAGCTTATTTCAACTTATATTATATGATATAACATAACTTGGGGCAGTTTATGCTTTATAAACCATAAAAAAGCGTAAACTGTCCCAAGTTTTGTTATATCATATAATATAAGTTGAAATAAGCTTCATTCCTTATAATTTAATTTCAGTGCAGACAATGAGACAATTTTCCCCCATGAATAAGGCTTCACATTGATTAAATTTTAAAAGTAACGTCAAGCGGAGTAATACGTTTTTTGACGTAACCCATTGTGACGAAGCCAAGTTATGTTATACAAAATGGATAAAATCGTTTATCCAATCAAATGACCTGTTACAAGTAAAATTAAATTATTCATTTTTAAGCACACATTCGGCAATGTGTTTAATTTCGTTTTAGTTACCAAGTCATACATCTCAAATACTAGTGTTACTAAAAGATTGGGGAGTTAATTCTTTCAATAGACAATTTCACATTACCGATCATAAACCTACTTGATCGAATTATTTAACAGCGGTCTTCACGTATGCCTAAGATGTCCCGCTCTTGTCTTTTCATTTCGTCTTTATTTATGTGGTCTATTTTTTTCTATCGAATAACCAGTCAAGTTAACCTGAAACCTCTTCTACTAGAGATAAACCTGTTTCCCATAGTTATGCTTGTGTTTTTTCATCACTAACACCTTTTTTCTCTATATACAGGAGTAATATACTGCTCAACATAGTGTTGCTTGATAATTTGGTGCTCCACATTACCGCTTAACGTCACCATTTTTGACAAAGTCTAATTCAAAGCGCTTTGGTATATATCGTCATATATATGTCATTAATGATGTCAAATAAATGAAATTTTAAACACAAGTACACCAAGTCATAAAGTATTTATGTAAGTAAAAATTTTGACGTTAAATTGCCATATTGCCTGATGACAACAAAAAATGCAAACACAATGTTCTTTGTAAAAGTCAGAAAATTGTAGTGCGCCGACCACCGATATTTAACATCATTTAAATGCTGTTTTTATATGAATTTGACATCACAGGCCCATAATATTTTGTCAGAATATCTAATAGATGATTTCCCAGCAGCATGTAAAAAATTATTAGGTTTGGTTGAATAGTATTTGAAATATTCAAAAAGTTCGCGTTTTCCCCGGACAACCCTCGTACAATGAACGAGGGTTCGTACAATAACCTTTGAAAAATGATATTTCAAGTTTCAGCAAAATAGGTCATGACAGAAAATCCTAAATTTTATACACATAACCAGGACACATACAGTAATTTATGATCCCAAAATGTTCTACATTTTGTACACATAAAAAGTGCATATGCCATATTATAAGTAAATGGGTCATGAATCAAAACTGCCCAAATTTTGAAACATAGTAAGTGCACATAACAATACTGTAAGCTTAATCACAGAGCTCAACCTCTTACTCACATAAGAAGTACACATACCCTACACAACTGTAAACTTAATCATTTATCACACACAGAGCCCCTCATCTCCTCCTCACATAATAAGTAAACATACACTACAGTAAACTTAATTATTACCTCCTCCTCACTGGGTCCTGCCTCCTCCTCACCCTCCTCCTTCTCCTCCTCAGCCTCAGGCTTCTCTTCTTCCTCTTCCTCCTCTTTAACCTTAGGCTCCTCAGGCTCTGGTTCAAAGTCATGTGTGAAAAAATCAAAAGCTTCCTCGGATGTTGGCATAAATACCCCCTATAGAAGGAAATAAGGCATTAGATTCTAATGAATTAATTCTAGAATGAATTCTGATTTGACAATAATATATTATTCATTTCTTTTTAAGATTTTAAAATACAAATGTGATAAAAAATTCAGTTGATTATAGATTTTTCTTGGCATGTGCCATTTTGTTAAAAACAAATCCAATGCCAAATATTAAAAGCAAAATTCATTATGAACAGACATTAATGTCAGGAATTGTGTACTTTGAATGCCTTGTGTGAAGATCAAAGTTTGAATTCATTTGATTTTGCACGTTAGGAAAGAAATCTCACATTGGGAAGGAACATTGAAAGTTCAGACAGAACATGAAATCATAGGTCATTTCTTTGTATTTATACATGATTAAATTACAACAAGAAAAACAAGGGATTTCAGTGACTGCTGGACAATTGTGTAAAGATGTGCAAACAGACAGAAGCTGCTAACTGCTGATGTGGCTCTGACATTGTGTGTGTGGGGAGACTTAATTTAGGCAACAAAGAAATACCAGGACAGCTCTGTTACCTTGCTTTGTAACTCCATTCGGAACTGTCACAAAACAAAACTACTCAGATATAGAATCAGGTCGAATTCTTGTACAAATAAATGAACATATCCCCATTCATATAGAGAAAGAGAGTGAGAGAGAGAGAGAGAAAGAGAGTTATTTTAATCCCACCTTTACCAGTCATACCTATATTATAATGCCTCTACAGATAAGTAAATCAATGTCAATGTCACCAAAATGTGTACTTTTGTTTCTCCATCTGGTCATAAATATGTAAAACTTATGCCCAATGAGTACATAGTTAGCAAAGTACAAAAAAGTGGGCCTTCATTATAGTGCCTTCTTAAATTGTAGCATGTCAGACACCTAAATACAAGCTTAAAAAATGCTGCAATGAGAAGACAATTAATTTTAGTCAATGGCAGCTTTTGGCCAAAATATTATTATCATTATTTTAAAGTTTAAATTTTTTTTGAAATCTAATATTATCTATTACTTGTACATCCAATTGACAGCTCTATTGCTGATTATGTTTTTTTTTTTTAAAATATAAGAATGCTTAATGTTTCATTTTTTTTGTAAAATAAACATTTTTTATTACCAGGTATATTTAGTTTTGGATATCAAGATATTACTATTCAAAGAAAAAAACACAATTTTGTTTAAAAAAGGAGAATTTGAACAAAACTATCACCATTTAGTGTCACCCGGAAATAAGCAGATTTATTTGTCATATAAATAAATCTTTTATAACACACCCTTTCTCTGTCAATTTTGCTGAATAATTCGTAGAAATGACAAAATGATTTTTGATATTTTAACAACCAACTTGACAGCTTCTAAACAATAAAATATTAATAATTTCTCTGAAAATTCAACTCTACAAGACTGATGTTTTACTTGCATATTTATTCAATAATGTCATTTTATTTCTTTTTTAAATGAGTCAAGATGTAAACATTATGGACATTCCTTCTTTAAATTTATGGACTAAATCATGACAGCCTTACATTTTAAGAAAAAAAAATTAATGCAGGTTAATTTGTTTAGGTTTTAAAGATAGACTATTTGGTTTTCCTCTGATTTTACTATTTTGATATGTGTATTTGGATCTAAATATTAATTCTGGTACTTATTTGATAACATTAGTATTCTGCCACGCTCATAAAACATATAAAAATGAATAAATAAAGATGTTAAATAAATCTAATTACATGTTTCAAGAATTTTTTTTCTCTGGCCAAGGACAGAAAAATATTTCCCAAGGTTTCTTGTACTATTATGATTATTTCTAATAGCATGAAATGGATAAGTGTTCTTTAATGCATGTTATGGATTAAAAATTCAAAAGTAAACTTGATATAGAATTAGACTTGTACTTGACAAGGAATCTTCACATCAAATAACCTTTTCTCGAGCCATTTTTTGCAGGTCAAAGAAAACAATTTCTAAAACAACTCATGCTAAATTGTCTTTCTCACTTCAATTTGCAACAAGTCAAAGTTTGATTGTAAAATATGTGGTATATTTTAGACTGCATTCTCTTTATGTGCTGTAATTTTTTTTCACTGCTCTAAATTAGCAAATTAAATGAAAAATTAATAAAATCTTGACAACATAATTAAAAGTATATTTAATGAATTCATTTGTATAGCATTCCATAAATATTCATCCAAATCATTTAAAAACTTTTAAAAATTCGCATTTGATTTTCACTTACAACAATATATGCAATTTACCATAATGCATAACAGCTAGGATTATAGATTTTTGCTTCATAATTAATCTATTTATCAAGTATCCATTTATCAATCATCCTTTTCCATTTCTTACCATGTACCTATATGAGTATATCTGTTCATGCAATTATTATGAAGATGACTGAAATTAAATAAGAGATAAAAAAGTTTAAATTTGATTTGTATGCTCTCATAAAATTAACTTTGTCTGCATAACATATTAATTGGTTTGTCTACCATCTTTACATAGTAAAGTCATGTTCAGATCAGAAATCTTGGTAACATTATTTGTTACTGCATGGCTATATAATGTCAGACTCTTAAATCAAAAGTCACTCCTATGATACAATGTATAATATTTTCCCTTGTGTGTCAAAGCTATGGCCCTGTAAAAACAAAACTTAAGAGCACCCCCCTTTCATGTTCTTGACTAATATCTGATAACTTTTGATTTAGGCTTAGCATTAAGTTACTATCGTAGAGTTTCTAAAATCTTATAAAAAGCCTGGAAAATAAATACACCTTTTCCTTTATTTGGATCTTGATCATGTCTTAATGATCATAGTTATGACAAAGTGAGTTCTAACTTACAACATCTTTGTCAAGTAACAGTTTCTAAAAGTAAATGACAAGACATGGAATGGGGTGGATATACAGGACTGGATTACTCTAGTCACTTGATAAAGTTGACCGCTGCTTAAAGATGACCACTGATTTAATATTTGACCAGTGGTTAATGCTAATAGTGTTTTGAATGACTAACTCCAGTTGGACAGAAATAAATATTTCATCAAACACCTTATTGTAATGTATACAGATAAATCCAATCCATTATGTACCTTTTCTTCCAGAGGCTGTTTGCCCACCTTTCTCCGCCGGGATCGGAAAGCCTGGGTCTTTTCCTCCAGTTCTGCTTCATCAATCTGTCAAGTACACAAGGTTTGTGATTGAAACATAAATACCATTTCTGTCTGATACCAAGTCTGATACTTGGTCCCCAAAACTAACCAAACTACCACATGTAGTATTTGTGAAAAAAGATATTTATTAGTGAATTTATTATAAGATCATAGATATAAATATATGTATGTATACATGTATACCAAAGAATTTTCCAAACCCATTTACCATATCATATAAAATTATAAGACACTGTAACCTCATTTGCATATAACATATACGTTGTATATTTGTAATGATTGATTTCAGGTACCATCTTCCTTGAAATGTAACATTAAAAGCATGCAGACTTTGGTCAGTGAAGTCTTTATTATTCAATGCAAGCTTTTTGTGATTTCCAAGTCATTTCCTCTCCTAAAGTGCATCTACAGACTTCATGCATTTCTTTCTGTGCATCAGTGATCATTTATAATTCATCACTGTAATGTAACATTTTATTTATTTCTTTCAACTTCATTTTCAAAAATTGCTTTATTTCTCTCTGAAAATGAAAATGTACTTAAAAACAGGAAATAATTAACCTTCAAACTGATGTTAATTGCAGTTTTATTAAATTTTCCCTTGTTTTTGTTTATAATTTTCTTTTCTTTGGTTGCTTTTCTTCCTTGACTCCCGAAAGCTCATCATAATAAACCAAGATAAAATATTTTGTGGTCTTGTTATGGTAAGAATTATGGGAATGAGGAAATGGGCCCCACTTGACCTTATTTGCTATCATTCTTGGAGGACAAATGAAAAATATGTCAAGTACTGAAAAAGTTTATGTAGTCTGATTAATTAATGTTTGACAAAATGTCACCAAACATGTAAAGATGTATTTTACTAAAAAAGAAATCGTGACTGGCAGCAACAAAAAATAAATACTCATAATGTACATGAGACTGAAAAAGAGTGAGAACTATTTATTCGTTTGTAATTAGTATCCAGACATTTTACTGATTTATAATTTCACACTAAATCTAATAGTGGCTTAGAATCTGTCTTTGAATTTAATTGACAATGATAGTAAGTTTAAATGCATTATTTTACGGTAAATCTGACAATCTTGCCAATACATCAGAATACTCCACAAACGCTGATGTCAAATTTTCATAAGGTTAATTACGAAAAGCCAATTTTAAATGTTCATTCCATGACAGAATTACATTTTGGGTCTACTGCACTAAATCTCCCTTTAAAGTGCAGCTCTCAACTAATTTCAAACTGTCATTAAAGAGAAATACTAGGGCAGTTGGAACAAATTAACATAGACTGAGACTCCCTGCTTCAAATTTCAGAGCTCAGGAGTAGCTCCAACCCACCCCAAAAGAGAACTATTAGTAGAAGTTAATCCGTTACTAGGTGGGGATGTACACTAAAATCGAATTTCAGACCGATGAATTATCATCAATTTAAACACAACTATCTATTATACAGTTTATAAGGGTGATCAAGTGTATGGGATATCATAATACCCCATTTCCCCATTTATATTTGAAAGGATATCTTATTTCATATCTGAAAGTTCACTTCTAATATTGTATAAGTTTACATCAAAAATAAAATTTATGTACCAGCAACATAACCCTCCTTTTCAAGATATCCTATTTCTTCTTAATAGAGGAAGGAGACGCGTGTTGGCTCCATAATACCCCAGGAAATCAAGTTTCCTAATTTGTGTGTATTTTTGTGCTTTGGTGTTGCATGCCGCACACTGTGCAATCTTCCATCTCCCACCTCATTTGCCTAATAATCATGCATTTAGCAAACCCATAGTAAATCATATCACAAAAGGAACCAAGTCATAACTTTAGCCCACACCCCTGGATGAGCCTTTTTTACCTCTTCAAATTTCCTTGCCTGACCATGTTTCTGTAAAAGCATTGACAAATGAGTATTAAATAACAAAAATACTTCATAGTGCAGAGTGTCAGAAATATTACTCAAAAGAATGGCGAGGTTAAACCCTGCATTCTAACGCGATCTCATCCTTTGTAACCTTTCTGCAGGCGAATGCCACCAAGAAAGAACGAAACCTGCTAAATTATTTAAGGTCATGGAATTGGGCTAGCAAAAATATCATATGCCTCGTAAATGTCTTATGAATATGTACATCAATAAATACATCAAAGGCTTAAAAAAAAAAAGGAAAGTGAAAATGCAAATTAGGATGAATCAATGTTTTGCACTGGTGTGAAATTGAGAAGAATTTTGTGTCTCAATTTGACAGTTACTAGTTTACCGACATCTTCAAATTCATTACATATTTCTTTTCATAAATATTCCCCCCAAATATGTACACCAAGTGTCAAATAGTTCTCACTCTTTTTCAGTCTCATGTACATTATGAGTATTTATTTTTTGTTGCTGCCAGTCACGATTTCTTTTTTAGTAAAATACATCTTTACATGTTTGGTGACATTTTGTCAAACATTAATTAATCAGACTACATAAACTTTTTCAGTACTTGACATATTTTTCATTTGTCCTCCAAGAATGATAGCAAATAAGGTCAAGTGGGGCCCATTTCCTCATTCCCATAATTCTTACCATAACAAGACCACAAAATATTTTATCTTGGTTTATTATGATGAGCTTTCGGGAGTCAAGGAAGAAAAGCAACCAAAGAAAAGAAAATTATAAACAAAAACAAGGGAAAATTTAATAAAACTGCAATTAACATCAGTTTGAAGGTTAATTATTTCCTGTTTTTAAGTACATTTTCATTTTCAGAGAGAAATAAAGCAATTTTTGAAAATGAAGTTGAAAGAAATAAATAAAATGTTACATTACAGTGATGAATTATAAATGATCACTGATGCACAGAAAGAAATGCATAAAGTCTGTAGATGCACTTTAGGAGAGGAAATGACTTGGAAATCACAAAAAGCTTGCATTGAATAATAAAGACTTCACTGACCAAAGTCTGCATGCTTTTAATGTTACATTTCAAGGAAGATGGTACCTGAAATCAATCATTACAAATATACAACGTATATGTTATATGCAAATGAGGTTACAGTGTCTTATAATTTTATATGATATGGTAAATGGGTTTGGAAAATTCTTTGGTATACATGTATACATACATATATTTATATCTATGATCTTATAATAAATTCACTAATAAATATCTTTTTTCACAAATACTACATGTGGTAGTTTGGTTAGTTTTGGGGACCAAGTATCAGACTTGGTATCAGACAGAAATGGTATTTATGTTTCAATCACAAACCTTGTGTACTTGACAGATTGATGAAGCAGAACTGGAGGAAAAGACCCAGGCTTTCCGATCCCGGCGGAGAAAGGTGGGCAAACAGCCTCTGGAAGAAAAGGTACATAATGGATTGGATTTATCTGTATACATTACAATAAGGTGTTTGATGAAATATTTATTTCTGTCCAACTGGAGTTAGTCATTCAAAACACTATTAGCATTAACCACTGGTCAAATATTAAATCAGTGGTCATCTTTAAGCAGCGGTCAACTTTATCAAGTGACTAGAGTAATCCAGTCCTGTATATCCACCCCATTCCATGTCTTGTCATTTACTTTTAGAAACTGTTACTTGACAAAGATGTTGTAAGTTAGAACTCACTTTGTCATAACTATGATCATTAAGACATGATCAAGATCCAAATAAAGGAAAAGGTGTATTTATTTTCCAGGCTTTTTATAAGATTTTAGAAACTCTACGATAGTAACTTAATGCTAAGCCTAAATCAAAAGTTATCAGATATTAGTCAAGAACATGAAAGGGGGGCTTTTTAGTGCTATGTACCAATTATCAAACATTTTTATCCTGTATACTTTTATTAGCATAAGATAAAATATTCAGTGTTTTTTTTTTTTATATCATTCCAATGTATTAAACATAACCAATATAATTTTGATTCTTCCAATTAATACAGAAGTTTATTATTTACCCTCCTCTTCTTCCACCTTTTCTTTCTTCCTCTTTAACTTCTTCACTGCGTCTTCCTCAGGTGGTAATTCTGTTTCAGCAAATGTCACTACTGACTCTCCGAGCTGGGTTTCTGCTAGCTCCTCCTCCTCTGTTGGCATGGGAACCGTGCCATCCTCAGTGGCAGATAATTCCGCCTCCTCCTGTCTAATGGTCTCATCCACTTTTTCTTTACTCTGCTTCTTAATGGTGCGTAGTTCTTTAGCAAGGTCATCTTTTGGCGATTTCACTTTGGAAAGCTGAAATGCAAGAATTCATTGTATTTTACAACTAGTATATATGCAGTATCATCCCCTTCATATTTGTACCAGGGTCAGAACTAGATGTGAATTAAAGGTTGAACTAAAGGTATTTTGATCAAGCTCATCCTTGCCTGCAATTTCTTAAAAATACAAAATGTATATTGCTGGTAGAAGTTTACAAAAAAAAAAAAAATAATTAAATAACAGTTATTATGGAATTTTTAGATTTCTATCAATGACCTTGACCTAGTCCAAAACACCTTGGGTTAATATCAGGACAAAACCCAGGTCATAAGCATTCCATGTGTCAAAGGAAGGGTATAACCAAAGTTTTTCTGTTACAGAGTTATGAAACAATTAAGAATCTAACCATCTTTGTCGCATTACTCTTAAAACTGACAGAAACTCATGACATACTGTCAGCTAGGTCCAAACCAATCTTTGCTTAATAAAAAAAAAAACATCCAATGTTTCTTGTTTAAAAAGTTATGGACTAATTTTTTTTTCACTCACTTTCTCTGCAAGTGACCTTAAAGCCCAAAGACTGGGATCAAGGTCATAGCACACTTCAGGTGACATGTAATCTTTATTTCTGAGCTTCCAATGTTAAAATGTAGGTCTGGACTTAAATTTACAGACTTTGTCAGTGACATGAATTGACAATTTTTAATATTATTAACACAATCAATAATATAGCTAAAAATAAAACTTGGCTTATTAGAAAATAGGGTTGGTGATTTCAATTTTAAACAAAGTACAAAGAACTAATGTATTAAATTCAAGTTTTTAAACATTAACTTCTGTAGGATATACCAGTCTGTTGTGATTTTTTAAATCTTGTAGCTACTGATTAAGAAAGTGGCACGCAGAACTGATCAAAATGGATAAATACTGGGATAAAAATAGCAGTTCAAAACATCACACATAATAATAGAATCTCATTTTCATTTCACTTGATGAATTCATATTGATTTGTGAACCAATAAAGTACACAAAAAGGACTGTTTAGAATTATTTTGAAGACAAATGCAAGGTCATGCTCAATATGACATATTCTGTCAAGAGGAATGCCTTAGATTTCATCTTTTTCATTTCAGGATTTAAAAATAGTTCATATAAATGCGGAAACAAAAGGTTATGAAAAAAAATACATGTACTTTTAAAATCATGGATGGCACCATAGAAGGAAACAGCTATTATTGAAAAACTTTTATTCTACCTGAATACATTCCATTTGTATAAAATACATCCATACTAATTTCCTTTGTAGAGTCTGTTTATTAAACATGCTAAATCAAGAAATGTTCTACTGAAATAACATACTAGCTGAACATCTTTTAAAATGAGTCCAGAACATCTTGTTGTCATTTTATAGGTCAGGTATGGAATACATTTCAGACAAAAAATTCACTGATATACCAATGGGGGCAGTATTGTTTATGATAGACTTAAAATCAATTGAGCTTATCATTGTATTTCCAGAGAGGGACAAATAGCAAGATGATATAAACAGAAATCTCTGATGAGACTGTAGCTTTACTGGTAGTTCTTGCATGTTCTGGTATACAGAGAAAGGGACGGACAGCAAAATGATCAGAACAGAAATCTCTGATGAGACTGTAGCTTTACTGGTAGTCCTTGAATGTTCTAGCATACATAGAAAGGGACAGATAACAAGATGACCTAAACAGAAATCTCTGATGAGACTGTAGCTTTACTGGTATTCTCTCATGTACAGACACTGAGAGATTGCATGTTACAGTTGATGGAGTCTGATGCTTTTTATTTGGATTTTCATTTAAAATAATAGATTTGTCATTTCTAGCATTTAATATTTGTTACAGCCATTTGGGATGAACTATTCTCAGCAGTCGGGTAAATAATAAACTTCTGTATTAATTGGAAGAATCAAAATTATATTGGTTATGTTTAATACATTGGAATGATATAAAAAAAAAAAACACTGAATATTTTATCTTATGCTAATAAAAGTATACAGGATAAAAATGTTTGATAATTGGTACATAGCACTAAAAATATAGGGCTAAATATTTCCAAGTTTTTACAAAGGAAACAGATAAACTTTTTTTTTATTCTTATTTTACAGTTGTTCCTATTAAAGATGAAGCAGAGGAAACTGTTAAGAAGGAAGAAGAGGCCCCTCCCCCTCCCAAGCCTTCCTCGCCACCCCCAGAGGAGACACCTAAAAGTCCCCCGCGGGACGAAGTGAAAACTCCCAGAGGACTCAGCATGAAGGCTCGACTCAAAAAAGCCAAGGTAATTACGTCAAGGTCACCTTGAATAAAACATTAATTGTGCTTTAATGTTTAACATAGGCATGTTTTTTGTTAAACATTAGACATCCTTTTATATTAGATATAAGACTTTTTTGGTCTTAGACATGTTTGTTGTGTTAAAAATTAGATGTGCTTTTATGTTAAACATAGACATTTTTTTTTGTTAAACATTATACACATGTTGTCATGGTAAAAATCAGAATTTTATCCTAAAATATAAATTGTCAAATTGATGATCAAATAAGCTAATGAATTTAAATATTTTTAGGCTGTTTTTGATGTAATTTTGTGTTTAAAGAAGATTGAAAATTTTGGTGAAATTTGAAAATAATGGCTGACACTATTACAGGAAGAGGCAGCTGCTAAGGCTGAAGAAGAGGTCAAGGAAGAAGAGAAGAAGGAGAGACAACTCAAGCGTGACAAGGACAAGAAGAAGACACGCTTCGATCAACCTGAGGTAAATAAATGTTACTATCTGGTAATCCTTAGGCAAATTAGACGAGTTCTCATATGATTCTCTATCCATTATGTTGCATCATATATTGAATCAGATGTTGATACACTGCTGAAAAAAATGCTCAAGTTTATTTCAGGTTTTAAGTGTGTGTATTATGTCTAAGGTGCAGCAGATCTCTGAAATAACACATTGCCTACTGAATGGCAATCCCATCCAAAGAAATTTACAAATGTCAGTCATATATCAATGCAAAGTTGGGTTGATTTATGTAAATCTTGTGTACAAATTGAATTGTGCAATAGTGTAGAGGAAATGATTCAGAAAACATCATAAATCATCCCTCTAATATGAATTGTAATTCTGAAAAATTAATAGTTCGATGTTTTGGGAGGTTTGGTCAGTGATAATTGTCTAATAGGCTTAGATATGATATTTTTTTTATCTCATAAGCACAGTTTTAATGACTGATTCTGATTTGCAGATTAAAGATTTTTCAAATAATTGGAAGTTCAGTTTACATAATAAAGTAATTACTGATGTAAGAGAAATGAAAGAATGATTAATCTTTTCTTATAAGGTAATGCATTCTTAATGGTGCAAATGCTGATATTCTCCGAGGACAGCTATGTACTGAACAATGCAAGATCTAATTTGTTCTCATTCCATAGCCATTCCATGATGAGCATGTAATTAGGTATTATTTTGGTCTTCAAAAAATATATATTTAGCCTATCTAAGATCTAATGATTTTACTTCAGTCCAATCAGTCTTCTGGCACTAAAGATTATGTTAATTAAGTTAAAAATTATCAGTAAAAACTTAAAATTTAAAACTTACATAAATCAAATTTTTGGAAGCTTTTTTGAGAAAAACACACTATACAACTGCACCACAATGGCAAGTTTCATCAAGTCAATTAGATGTCAAAAATTATGATTTACAGGACCAAAATTAAATCACATAGATCATTTCTACAAAGACCTTGAACATGAAAGCTTTTTAGCATTGATTATGGTTGTCATACCACCTGGTGAATTTCAAATACAGATATAAAATAAAACAAAAAAATCATTTTAATAAAAGTCATAACATGCTTTTACTATCTTACTGATCTATCATACTTCACTATCTTACTGATCTATCATGCTTATATAAATAATATAATTACTAAGGAGTTCATAGGACAAGAATGCCCCCATCATGCCCATCCAATGTACATTTGTACAGCAACATAAACAGAATTGTAATTTGCTTCTTTGTGCTTTTTTGGTCGGAGCTGTTGTAAAATACGAGGAATGATTTTTACATCTATTCCAATACAGAACTGAAGTCTCCAGTGTAGATGTGTACTGAATGATATGTCCTGATAGTTCATCCTGTCTCACATTTACATATGTAAAAGCTAAACAAAGGCATTCAACATCTTAAGTCTCCTTGTAAAATTCATTCTCTCAGTTTTAGCAAATTAAAAAATGACATCTGAGTAATTAGTATGATAGGATCAAAAGCTCTTACAGCCATGCATATGGAGTTTATGAAATTTGATGAAATATCAGAATTACTTTTTCTAAACTTAGGTAAATGCAATTTGAAGAAAAGTGACTTCAAGGTCATTGTACAGGTCAAAGTAAGAAAATACTGTTACGTTGCTCTCACCAATGTGCATCTGTACAAAATGTACTGGCTCGATTAAAACATCTTCAAAACTGAGGTTCAAGATCATAATTAGGTCAAAGTCAAGTCAAGGTAAAAAAGAAATCTGGCAGTTTCATTTTTAAGCCTCTTATAAAGTTAGATTACATGTAATAAATGTATTATGAAAAATAGTTAAGGTCATGGGGAAGATCAAAGTAAGAAAATAATGCCTTAGCTGAATAGCTCTCACCAATGTGCATTTAAGTTTAAAAGTTTAAAGAACATGTTAAATACAGTCT
This sequence comes from Saccostrea glomerata, assembly GCA_003671525.1. Lineage (NCBI taxonomy): Eukaryota > Metazoa > Mollusca > Bivalvia > Ostreida > Ostreidae > Saccostrea > Saccostrea glomerata. The sequence goes on along the minus strand of PRKT01000001.1, from coordinate 3,055,528 downwards.
CTTTTAATTTGTGATAAATGATAAATTCAAAATGTTTGATAAGTGTAAGTTCAATGTTAGAAAACTTTGGCACAGATGAATAGCTCTCATCAATTTGAATCTTTCTAGGAAGTTTTGCTGAAAATATCTTATACACTTTCTTAAAACTTAATAGAATAAAGCATACTGAAGATATTTATTTCAAGGTCAAGGTATATGTACAGGTAAAAATATGCTAAATATAAAAAGTTCATGCATTAATTGCTCACTTCCAAATTACAATATATAGTACACATGTATATACTGTAAAACACACTTCTAAGGAAGTTCCAGGGCTAGAGACTTTGTATCGCTATAAGAGTAATTCTTTAAATCTGTTAAATTTACAATTAATTTTTAAAGTCACGGGGGATATAAGCTTACACTTTATTTCAAAGTTATGGGGGAATGAAAATCCCTTCGCTGTTAGCATTATTTGTTAAAAGTTTGTTTTTTATAATCGTGTTTTACTGTATTCACCTACCTCAAGAGACTGTGTACAAACAATGGCTTACCTCTTTCTGTTTGCTTAAATGCTTTGTTTTCAAGTCTTTGATGAGAGATTCTGCCTCCTGAGTTTCATCCACCTGCTTTATAAAATATAATACACATAATAAAATAATTATAATCAACTCAGTGTTCTAGGACCTTAGTCCTTAGTTTCATATCAAAGCTTTGGCCAGCTAATATGAGAGAAAAGATATATATATATAAAGCTAAAGGGTAACACTGTTCACCTAACTCAATGTAGAGACAATGTGGAGGCCCATAGACCACTATGCTTGATATTTTTGTCTTCTGATGTTATTACTCAGTAGCATTTTTTATCATTCAATTTGACCAATCCAGTCATTTACTTTTACACACGCTCCAATGCCCTGTAAACACATCAAATTGTGTTTTCTACAGAAAAAAATGAGTGCCTCTCATTGCCTCTCAAGTTGATGTTCCAAAAAAACTTCTCTGGCAACCAAATGCTATTTTACTTACCCTTATTATTGCTATTCCTTGACATAAGATTCTATAACTACAGATATTAACTTCTCCTTTTCTTCAGTATATGTTACTACATAGTGGTTTGTCTCTCCTTAGGAGACCTACTTTTGAACTAAACTGAATCCCTTTTAAATGCAGACACTGTGTTATATATTTCCCTATATAAAATTAATCCAAATGCCCTTACTTTTATTTATACTGTAAGATTTAAGGTTATTTATTTCGTCTTAAAATATGTATTGTTAAGTCGATGTACTTTTGAACTAAAATGTTTTGCTCCAATATCACAGTCTTCAGTAAATGCCAGGTTTCAGTAAGAATATTAAAAATGAAGAAAAAGATGTTCTTTTTAATTAACAGGAAAAACAGAAACAATTCCTTGCTATGGATTAGAAAAAAAATTAAAAACCTTAATGTGATTAAAGTCTGAAGAAGGCAAAATGATTTAAAACCAACTAATCTATAGACATGTCCTGTGAAATCACTAATTTTTGTGGGGATTTAATTTTCATTAATTTAGAGGTATGGAGAGACCAATGAATTTATGACCACAACGAAATGTAAAATCTCATACGCATTACTGCTCAACATTTTCCAACCATGAATTCACATCCCCACAAACAAATATTTTTTCCTCACACCTCAAAAATTTGACCCCATGAAAATATGTGATTTTACTCTACAGTATATATATTCTTATCTACATCTGTACATGTATATAAGAAATGAAAATTTATTGTACTTGTATATGAAAAGTTTTAGGGAAAGAAAAGAAAATACCTCCACTGAAGGTTCCCCTCCACTGTGCTGCTGGGTGTCAGATCCTTCATCCTATAAAATAAATGATATACTTCTGAATAAATTCATACTTTTACAATAAAAATATGCAAAGAAATTATTTGCTCTCAATTGGTTAATATGAATGTAAATTGTATTGTAATATCATTTTAGTTTGCAGTTATCTTTTGTTTTATTTTTGCATGAAATGCTTAATTTTCTTACAAAATCTGGGTAAGTATAGAGAAAATATAAATCTTTCTTAGCAATAACTGCATAGATGAAGATTCATGGCTTTCTTTCCTCTCTTATTGAGGCCAATGAGAGCACCTAATCTCAATTCCAAAAATTTCCATTTTTTCCAAACTGAATGTGTTAATATTTCTGTCATAATTATTATTCACCAAATAAATACAGGAATATGTTTATATGTGTATGTTCATAATAACTATATGTAAACTTGCTACTCATATTCCCTTATACATGTATAGCAAAACAAAGTTTTTAGATGATAACTAACACCAGAAATTTTCAACATATTCTAAAAAGCCTAAAAAAGCTCCCTCTTTTCCCAATTTTATCAGCCTTAGTCCCAGTCTCAAAAAGTGGCATAAAAACCATAGATATATTTTTATATCTTTGCTGAGGATTACAAAATACGACAAATCTTTGTTGATTGGGGAATGGTTTTCTTGTTTGCAAAGAAAAAAAGTAAATATTTGCACATGCCTTGTACACAAAAATAGATACTTATACATGTGTATAACAAAATGAAACTTACCATACTTGGATTGACAAGACCCCTTTCCTCATCTTCAGTATTATCTATCAAAGCCTTCTTTTTCTTCTTTTTGTCACTTTACAGCAGAAAAGAAAAAATAAATAATAACCCAAGAAAATAATAAACACAAATACCTAGCTTAAGCTAAAATTTTGATTGTATCCCCTTTGCAACTCATCCTGCTGTCCACAGGTACAAAGGAGAAACAATATTTTACTTAAAGAGGAACCAAAAATCTCATAGTCAATATGGAGAGCTGAACATCCAAATCACGTAAATCACATACTTATTCTTTTGACTGAATGTAAGCAAAGTGTTCAAGATTGAGCGACAACCACATTATTATACAATTATAGCCCTTTGATGAGGTCATTCCCTTGATATATAGACCTTAGAGAAAGCATATCGACCGAGCATGAAGTGCGATGTCGATATGCTTTCTCTAAGGTCTATGTATCAAGGGACTGTACCGAATCAAAAGGCTACAATTGTTTTATTATTTTTTTATCAGTTAAAAAGAAATGTCTTAAAATCCTTTTTTCTAATACTCAGTACCTTCTCATACAAGGCATTGTTATGTCATTTGCATTATGAGGTCATATAGCTATGAAAACCAGCTGCAGTATCTGTTTTTAGAAAGATCCAGTTTATAAAGACTATTGTGGCGTCTGCACTATTGTAGCTTCACAGAAGAACGTTTCCAATTTTAGTAACAGCAAGTTTATAAATTTTTAGAATAGAAACATTCAGTCTGTAACACTTTTTATACTTGATCATGTGATCCAGTTTGAGTCATTCAGATAGTTGGAACAATACAGAAAAATAATAACATGATTTAGACCAGTGTAGCTAAACAGGTTAGTCTTATTTTAGTGCACAAACAAGACAAGTGCTGAAGTGGGTTATGTGTAATAGTGTCAGTGTAAGACATATGACATCCTACCCTACTTAATTGAGCTAATGGGTTAACTAAAACCCTTTGGGATGCCAGAGGCCCCCGATTCAAACCCAAACTCAAACTGGAGGCAGAAACCTGTCTCTCTAACTAAAATATAATTTTTTCAAGATCTTCATTTGTTGAGTTTATGGCATCCTCAAAACATCAGGGGGCCTGAGTCAACATGTTGTTGTTTGAACCCTGACTTATTTCATTCGAAATCTCTCATGGAGAAGCACCAAAATTATTCAATCTCAAGCTTTCATTAACAGTTAGATAATGTAAACAGAAAGAATTCAGTTGACTTGACACCTCAAATGCATGTGTTACAAGTTGTTTATCATGGAAAGGTTTAATGTGATTGAAAGATAATAAAAAGGATCAAGATTTGAAATTGTGTGGAATCAGGACCCGAGGCATTGTGAGGATGAGTTTATGGCTTTATGCATCTTTTAACACTGCATTAAGTGCTTGCCTAAATACATGTATGCCAATATTTCATAAACCAACCTTTTTGGGTTGTATTTTTGCTAACGCATCGTACATATATGAACAGGTCCAGCACAATACCCCGATAAAGGTATATAGCTTGATAAAGCTATATAGCTTTATCAAGGTATTACAAATACCTTGATCAAGGTATTTTATGTCATGAAAATTTAAAAAAATCTTTAAAAATAAAGTCCAGTTCTAAGTTTTTGTTAGTAAATTCACCCATGCATGTAAAGTACTCAAACACAAACAAATCAGTATAAAACGTGTCGTGTGAGGAGACGTTATTTTGAGCTTCCTTTTTGATACTAGAGTTCTTTTCATGCACGAGTGGACACACTGACAACAACTCAAAACTTGACTTTCAGTATTTGATTTTTAAAGAATTTTTTTGAATTTTCATGACATAAAATACCTTGATCAAGGTATTTGTAATACCTTGATAAAGCTATATAGCTTTATCAAGCTATATACCTTTATCGGGGTATTGTGCTGGACCTGATGAATAGTCAAATACTTGCGACTTTTTGTTTATTTCTTAAAGAAAACTTTTTTTCCTGAAAAACTGCATATTAATCGCTTTATCAAGCTATTTTGAATAGCTTAATAAAGCTATAGAGCTTTTTAAAGCTATATATCTAAATCAAGAGATTGTGCTGAACCTGATTAATTTCCTTAACCGTAAGACGTTTTCCTTTACTCTTGGAATATCATTGTATATGAAGAAAAGATAGAAAATATTTATCAATCTAAACAAAAAATAACAACCTTAAAAACAAGGTACTTACGCCATCTCAATATACCAAAAATTTCATGCAGCGTTCGTAGCAACTACTGATGTCTCTTTTTCTAGAGATGTTCTGCGATTCGCGCAAAATTAAGATGAAATTTCACAAAACTCTCATTAAATACACCCCCAAAAAAACAATTTTTATCTTTCATTTTCCATTAAATATCCAAATGTTTTATCATTTTTCACAAGACAAAACTTGAACCAAAATAATGCGGGTCCAAATGTATCTCCGTGCACGAAAGAGTGCTTATTTTTTTTAAGCGGGTCGTACATATTGTTATTCGGTTAAACTATATTTATATTGTCCAAGATCTTTAAGTTATCGTGTATATCTCACATCTATTCAGTAAAAGTAAATGATTAACTTTTCTCCATTTTATCCAATTCTCCTGTTGAAGTTATGAATTCTAAGTAATTTTTTGCTCTTGAAAGTCTTTATGAAATAAAAATTCATAATAAAAAATAATTTTATTGTAAACTATAACAATGTCAATCGTTTGACTCAAATATTAAAAGGTTGCTGTATAAGAATTTTCACTTTGTGAATCACCCGGATATGTAGCTGCACAATCTGACAAATACTTGTCAATAGATCAGATATTAACTTGCCTCGCTGATGGACATGTCATTGTTGTGCGTGCTGTTTTAAGTTCATGGTCTTTTATTAATCTGTTTATGAAATGCTTTGATAAAATCAAGGCGTATTCCTCAATACCTGCTATAAATCAGATTGATATTTTACAATGACACATAGGTAAATGCCATCCATGTTCAACTTTAAAGAAATTTAATTGAAAGAAGATTATCACATACTTGATTTTTTAAACTGAACTTAATGCACTTTTTTTAACTTTGCAGATTTAATTATGCAAACATTTATTTCATTGTACTCTGTAAATTTTGAATACAAACCAACGCCCAATAAAAGGTATATCAGTGATGTACGATACGAAGTCGTTATTAGGTTTTCCCCATAAAACGTTTTTTAGAGAAAAGAAAATGGTGCTTAATTGTAAGATGTATGAAAACGATTAACTGAAAAAAACATGAAAAAATGTAAATATGTTACATTTGATAAATGGGAATCGGAAAAGGGGTGGGTGGGTGTGAGACGAAATTTAAAGAGTATAATTTCTCTCGTCTGGGGAATAGATAACATTATGATAGACGGATTCTTCTGTTTAACCCTATACACTAAACGACAATAGAGTACATTCATTTTCATAAGAATTCTTGCACTTCAGTTGAAATAGCAGGTGGTGGTGAGATGTTTTAGACTTGTGTAAACAGTTCAAATAACTTGCTGTCAGAAACAGCCCCTCTCAGGTCCCTAGTAATCAATAGTCTCTGAATCTATGTCTCGCCCAAAATAGACTCCGATGTTTATTTTCAGCTAACCGATATCTTCTTAAACAAAAGACACGAAATTAATGAAGTGAGGGTCCCCGATTAGAATCTGAAGACGAATATCATATTTAATCTGCAAGAAAGATATTCATCAATAAAAAAAATTGCAAGGGCGTGTTTATCAAATTAATAAATCTTCAAGCATATTTAACCCCTCGTCGGAATCTATCCATTAATAAACTATCACGCCCAGTCATAAACTGTACAAAAAAGAGCCATGTCGTGCTCTGTCCGCCATGGTGACAGAGGAAACAATAATAGATGGCCTGTTCAGGTCTTTGAAATTTGAATTAGGACATAGATAACAACCAGAAATAGAAAATTCGTCATGTAAAAAGACCCATATATATTTTTCCAAAATATTTTTAAGGGATGCTTTTGTCGCACATAATTTAGATATATTTCAAAAGTAAAAACAAAGCTTAATTAAAAATAAGCATATTGTAAACAATTATGAACAAATTTTACAAATAAAAAAAAGAATTTTTTCACAGAAAGTTTAGTCTCATCAGTCTTTGGAAGAAAGAACATCCTCTTAAAGAAGGCATGCGAGGAGATAGCAGTTACATCTATTATTTGTATATATAAAAAAAAAATATTAAGCACTGATCTGATCAATATAAATATAAAAATTATTCAAACATGTGTGGCAGATGGCAGTAAGCAGCTGACAGTTGGCAGTAAGCAGTTGGCTGTCGTATATGGCATTCCATAGCACTGTCACAAAATCCAGCCCCCCCCCCCCCCCCCCTCAAATTAAAACTCTACGAAAAATTATGGTAAAAACGTTTAAAATGAAATCATATTTTTATTTTAAATTCAAAAAAAATAAATTTTGGAAGTAATACTCATCGACATTACACATACAAAAATTCACATAACATTACTCGAAATAAATTCAACGTTAGGTTTTATCTTTTATTCCTCTTCGATATTCAGTTAATTTATAAATCTATTGATCTTTCACATACACAGTTTATTTGACATACACTACATTTACTACTGCTTAGATAATATTTTTTTTGAAATTTTCTCTCGTTCAATCCTTTTCTACTAAAAAATACTTTAATTTAATTTTAGAGTATTATGTATTTGATGGACATTGAGAATTTGGTTCTTTCAGGTTTGGAAATCCTTCAATTTTTATGCAATATTTGTATCAGTATATTCTTTGTACTAATTATTTTTAAAATAAAGATTAAGTGTTTCGGGGTTGTCAGCCATTTTTCAAAAAACATTTTAGCTTAAGAAGAAAGTGAGTGTTCGATCAGTCAACCTTTTACGTCACTCATTTTGACTCTGACGAGACATACGATTAAGGCAAGAAATAGGACTTGGGTAAAGATAAAAAAAATTCTAATATTAAAAATCAAAACAAGACGCTTTATAGCAAAAGTAAAGTAAAATATGTGAGATTTGCGAATGAACTGAAAATGAGAATCACAAATAAAGACCGGTCAGTCAACCTTAATATCACCTACGTCACATGTATATATTACGACGTCAGTAATATTTTCTACGTGTGGCGATAGACAAAACGTAGTCGTGTGTTTAATAGTATTCTTTTTTAAAAAGAAATTTATTTGACTGAATTAATTTTTTAGACAAATTCATGATAGATCAGTGTATTAGAAAGAACATTTTGCTGATAACACTCGATTGTTAAAAATTTTATTTAGCAAAATTGTGGTACACGTATTACGTTTGGATCAACCCATGAAAAAGGAAGAGCTATTTTTAAAAAAAAAAAATAAAAAGGCCAATAATGTTAGCAAATAGAGACAGACATTTTGAATGAGTAGACTTTTGTGATGGACAAATACTTCTCACATTTATAAGTAATAAGAAGAGAACAACATTTCTAATAATTATTGGCGAATATAACAAGTTTTAAAGATGAAGAAGAAATGAACACCCCATTCTACGTAACGGAATCTGTAGGTATTAATTTTATTCATCAATCAGTCACAAGCTTAAGAATACAGACAAACAAAAAATTTATGTTCTTATGTTGCCCTTTGCTACTCTCCACATTATTTTCTCGGGTATAAACTGTAAAGATAACTGATATTATAATTTCAGTATTATATAGTTTGCATGACTATAGTCATATAAGTAAAAGTCCATCAAAAGACATAAAATTCTGAAGTCACAGAGTGCCTAATTCATGACTCTAACACTGGTATTTAAATTTTTCCTTTTTCATTTCATAATTAATATTACGATTTAATTTTAATTCTAAAGTTAAGAATTCTTCACGACAAAAGTCAAGGTTAACTGTTAAGCAATAAAAGACATTCTGCTGACACATGTATATGAATAATAAGTGTACTTTTTCATTTACATTGATAACTTGATGTTCACTTTTCAAAATACAATTTTCAAGTCTATTATAAATCATTTTATTTCATGCGAGCTTTCCGTTACGTTAAATTCCTCTTTTTGTCTTATCAGTTCACCTGTGAATATTTGAAAACTTGAACAATGTTGCATTCGTTTCTAAATAGGTTTCTATAAAATTAAGACAATTTGCATATAAAATATACATGTACATTGTATATTTGTACATTGTAGAAACATTATTTAAAAAGTCAAGTCATTGATTGATACAGTTATTACCTTTTTCGAATTCTATACAGCTTATGTATTATATTTATAATAAATATATTCTATTGAATAATGTTCCTCTAATTATTATGCTTTTCGGTGTCTATTTATTTCAATGTAATTTAGGGCGTGTGAAGTTTTAGAACTTTTGCCCAATCCCATTTGTAAAATTAATAGACAATAAAATATCTTCAAATCAAATCAGTAGGTTTCTGTGAAAAGCTATCCTTTTGTGCAAATACTCAAGATTTTTTTTTAATTCAAAGAACAAGAGAAATCAATTTCTTCAATTATTTACATGTATCGGCACTCACCCTTAACTTCAATCGATAATAAAATTACATACTCAATTTATTAGGTTTGGATCAATCAATCGAACTTCCACTGACCGCAATTTGATATATGTGGAGCAGTGTGATAACTTGAGATACAGTGTTTTACGATATATATTCAATTCAAACTTTGGTGTCACATTGAGTGCTTTTATCTGTGTAATTAATCTTCTTCGCTCTTGTCAATACATCCGTTTATATCTGTTATTTGGCCCAGTATGTTTTTTTCTCTCCTTGTATCAATACACCAAAAATGTGTAATGTATTTGTAAATATCTGATCGGAGACAAATAGATTATAATTTAATAATTTACGGATTTAGAAATGATTTACCGGCTCAGCATTTCATCAATGGCGACCGTAGTTTGGTCTTAGAGGCAAAGGTTGTAGCCTGAGATTGTTTTTGATAAACTGTTAGTCTGCGACTGTGATAACCGGCCGATAACCATCTCAGAAGCGTGTGTTAGGCCGTACCCCGAAGAGGACGATTCTGATTTGTTCTCGACAAGAATGTAAGTCACATGACCCTGACATCACGCACGTTTCTGGCACGGGTCTTTAACTGAATGGCGGAATTATACACATCAACGAGATCGTACATCAAGAGTCCTGGGAAAATAGTCACAAATAACCTCCATTCAAGTTATCGTGTTCACGACTGATTTATAAGTTGGCCACCATTGACAATCGTCGACCCTTGTATATAGTTGATAAAAAGTATCTTCCTTGGCATCAGAGATACAATAGAAATTTTACGACCAATTAATCATGGCGCTAATGATTGCTTGTATAAATCTACAAATTAAGAAGACCGTTCTAAAAAAAGTTATATGTTGTGAAAAACTTGGCTTTTGGTGTGGAAAAGGGGTTAAATATGGAATTTCAGTGTCAGAAATTAGCAACCAATTTACTTCTGTATAGAATTTCTAAACTGCTTATATGTAAAAAAACCAAAAAAAAAAAAACCAA